>CAJHQP010000297.1:0-218586 GCA_905132765.1 Moricandia arvensis | reverse complement strand
ATAGAAGGGATTTTCTTTAATCTAATCCTGCTAATGAAGTAGTAATGAAAACGTAGTGGTCACTGCTTTATCGGTCAAGATTGAAAATCTTATTTTGGATGCTTTTATCTTAGCCATTTTTAAATTTATATGATCGTTATATAGTTTAGGCATTACCATGAGTGTTACTGTGAATTTTATTATACAATGATGATACCTTGCTTAATTTCTTGATTTAACCACAACCATTTTTTCTAATACCAAGGATAACCAATCGATTAGTAAATGTCATAACTGCGTGTCTAAAGGTAACAAACTCGTAATTATGGAGTTTAGCGAGAAATCGAAACTTGATTAATTAATGTATGAAACATATAATCATGATGATATTTTAACAACATCTAAAATTCCAAATGAAGGTTTGTCAATTAGGGTCTATGAAATAAGATTATCTCAATTCTTCTCACTTTGTTCTATTTTATTTTACCTTTTACAACTTCATTTAAATACATATACTTATTTATAGTTGATAAGATTTATGCATTATTTGAGACACTTAGGCCATGATTAACCCTAAGAAATCCATTGGGTTTCTTAGTTTTTTTTTTTAAATTGAACCAATCGCGAGTCGACACGTGTCAGTGGAGCCCGTGAACAGTGTAAGAAACTCTTAAAAACCGGTTCTTAGTTTATAGTTTTTGTAACCGGTTCTTACACTGTTCATGAGTCTCACGCCTTAAAAAACTCACTTAAGACTCCCTTTAATTGTGCTCTTAGGATTGCGATTATATATACTAAAATGCTCATTGATCCTTCAATTGTAACTCCTGGTCTCGTATCATGGGACAACACTTGCTTTTCTGTGTCACTAAACAATTTCTTATAACAAATAACCAGTCGTGAATTATACTATAAATAAATGGGTTAGGTAGCTTAAGTGACCACGCCATGACAGACATAATAATTGTCAAAAGTGATTTTTATCAATCATAGTTAATTAGCGGTATAGTAGTTGAGGATTCAAAATATTAGTCGAATTTGATATAGGGATTGAGTCTCATAGGCTGCGTTTTATGTTGGAGTTTGTATACGTTTTCTCTGACAAAAATATGTTTGACTACAAACTTAGGTTTTGGTATATATGATCGTAATTCGTACACGCCTATTTACTAAAATAAGATAAATATTATTTGTTCAATACAACTAAGAATTCAAAATTAATCTCATCGGTTATGTAAAACATCCCAGTCATCGTTTTTAGTCTAAAAGTTTCATGCAAATTCGATATCATCTAGAGATGAGGCTATGCATAAAGTATTTGGAAGATAACTCTATGTACATATAAACAGACGTTATAAGAAAGGAAAAATAATCCCAACTTAGACTTCAAACTTTATAAATAATGGCCAATTGGACTCAGATTCATGCATTTTTTTTTTCTTTCAGTTTACCATTCATGCAAAAGTAATTCATTGGACCGACGATAAGCAAGCGATGAGCTTCCCTTCACAATATATCTAGTTTTAATAAGAAGCGCCAGCGGTTTTCATTTAAAAGTTCGTTAAATTAGATACTAGTAATTTGATGTTTCTCCACATCTACAACTCTTAAAATATATCAGAGTTGTTTAATAAAATGTCAGAGTTGTTTGTCCACCACTCACACCTAACACACGATTATATATTTTTCTAAATATTAATAGGCAATAAAATATTCAGTATAGTTATTATACGTTGGTTTTTAAATAGGAGTGGTGCTAGACAATGACTGGTTTTCTTATGGATTATCGTAGAGTTTCCTCAAAGGGAAAGCATCTCTTATTTCCGAATGATTACATTATTTTTCTCCCGAATAATTTATTTTGCCTTTGATATATATTTTTTTCTGGCTCTTTGATATATTTAGCGATGCTAGCAAGTAAATGTACATTTAACTATATTTTAAATTTATCTAAATACAGATCTCCGACCTTTCTAGCTTTCTTTCATATATTTTGGTAGTATTTCCTAATGGTTTAGCTCATCGTCTTGTCATCATTGCGATGATATTTAAAACCCTGTACGCAAGAAAATTTTAAATTATCCCTACACTTTTTATTTGATTAATATTTTCTTCGGTAACTACATATTAATCCATTTGAAGTCTATATATTATAAATGTGTAGTTTAGTCTTGTTTTTTCAAATGTTGTAGTTTAGTTATACAATTTTATAGTTAATGAAATGTGATGTGTCGACAAAAAGAAACACAAAAAGATTTTTTCACTTTTCATGTCAAATCTGATATCTTAAATTTTTGTTTTCTTCTCAGTTGAATTTGTCTATAATTAGCGACATCAACGTAATTATTCAGTCTCTCATGATTTCACTATATATAAAATGGACAATCAAACAATTTATAAACTAACCAATAATAAAAATAAAAGACCATATATCATTAAGGAAAATATATTCTATTAATCTGAAAATGTTGGTAGACATACATATCAATTTACTATATAATAACAAAATATTACAAAATAATATTTTAACATTATATAATAGAGAATTCAGATATGGTCATGAAACCATTATTTTAAAAGTTGGTTGTATTTGTGACAGCAAAACAATTGAGGTACATTTCGTAATATAAAGTATTAGGAATAATTAAATGATGGGCAGCAAAAGAACGACACGAAGTTGGCAGTAAATAGAGAGCACTGGCGCACAGTTTGACCCACCGGAGCGACAACAAGAAGAGTGCGACCGTGCCAGTAGGGCTTCCACTCATAATGCGCTCCACACGCTTTTGTACATTAGTGGCTTTGCACAAATCATTTGCTTTCTTTAATTTGTTTATTACTTCTAGTAATGTATAAATATTTTATACTTTCTATTATAAGTTGGAACCCATACTTTACGTTACAAATTTGTCAATTCTAGAGGTGGCAAGAAAATGACAGGGCTCTGATAGTTTCCATTTAATTATTTCATTTTAACTTTTTTTGTTGTAGTATATACTATTTACTCTGGAAAACAATAGAGAAACATTCAATTTCAGGAAAATACAAATCAATCTTACGGACAAAAATCAGTTTCTATAAATAAGTTGACTTTAATTTTGCGTGGATAATACCAAGAATTACATGCTTAAATCAGTACAACTCCAAGTATTGTAAATATGAATAGATTTTAACACTCATTACAATACGAAAGTAATAAGATGAAATTTAATCTAATCTCTTCAAAATCACAGGCCGTTTTGTAACATTTTCAACAGTGAAACGAAAATATAAGGTCAATAGAAGTCTGTCTATGTCTTTACTAACAAAAATAATAACCATTGAATTATTCACACTTGTTTAAATTTAAGATTATGATAAAATAAATACGTTTTCTTCATGTAGAATATATATATGGATCTATGTATGTGTATGTTATATTTCTCTGACATTACCATAAAATATTTCTCATTCTTAAATAAAGTCTAGTATAAGTCTATGTATTCTAGAGCCAAAAAAAAATATTATTGATGAGCTCATTTTGGAATACTCTGAGAGAACTTTTGAGCTAGATCTGACAACAAAAGTTATATACAAACTTTGTTATTCATTTTAACATATTTAATTAGCATGTACAACTTTACCGATCAAATTTGTTATGAAGGTTTTGTCATTTATATAACTCTAGTTAAATGGTCTCTTTAACCGCTAAAATGATATTTATTCCGCCGCTAAAATTGAAATCAAAAAGATGATCGGTTATTATATGCTTGTCTAAGGAGTTTTAAAACTTAGAGCAGTCGCAGCGAGGGTTTTTTCCCTAAAGCTCTTAACATTTATATTATTTAAAAATTAAAAAGATAGAAAGAGACAGAATAAAAGTAGAGAGACGATTGTTCATAAAGAGACTATTCTAACTGTGGAAGAGACTCAGATGCTAGGTGTCAAGTGATAAGTGATTATATTTTCATTTTCTGTTTAATTTAATTATGAAACAAAATTATATTAATATTAAAATGCTTAGGTACTCTTTATGAGAGATGCATCACTAATGATGCTCTTAGAACTCCCAAAAACAATTAAAGATTTAGAAAAGAAAAGCTAGCTACCTAACCTAATATGTATTTAAAACTCCAGTTTCATGGCAGCACAATCGAAAGAGAAAAATAGTTAAGAAATAAACCGAATAATTGAGATGATACAACGTCGGTTTTAAAAGGAGAAATATAGCCGACAAAAAAAGAAAAATAAATAAATAAACTCACTTCTCCAAAGAGGGTGGCTCAAAGTCAAGGTCAAAAGCTCATGTGTTTCAAGAGGCCAATTTAGATAACCATATAGTTATGCTAGAACAAAAAGATAACCAGTAGTTTTGTTACTTTTCTTTACTTTATCCCCACCCCTTAACCAATCAATTTATTGTTAATCCTCGAATTATCACGCACTTACCTTTGTCCTTACCCCACATGGCTATGGGCTACCAATGTAATAAAGTGTATTTTCGTGATGGTGGAGATAGATCTAATATACAATTTGGTGCGAGACTTTTTCCTTAAGGGTAATTAATTTGCACATCTGTGAGCTTTTCAATGTATTCCTAACATATGCAACATCAGATTCCAATTTCTAAAACCGATTAAGTTTGTAGGGTTGAAAAAATTCTCATATATCTTTAAGGTCCGGTGTTCTAAGGACAACATAAAAAGTGAATGTGTAATAAAACACGTTGTTGGTTCGTATACAATCTGTATAAATTTCGTTTAAGAATAAAGTTGTTGGACCAACAGAATATAATAAAACGCATGGGCCATATAAGACTTGTGTTGGAGAGAATACTAATATATAAATGGATTTTTGATATAATGATAAAAAATATTGTTATAACACAATTTCATTTCTTTTTCTTCCTCTTTATTCAAATTTTGCTTGAGCAAAAAAAATCGAACCATTTACTTTGCTCAAAAAATATAATTTGCTAACCAAATCCACGCATTAATTCACCACTCGCTGGTCTTCTTGGACGTGGCCCTGTTTAGTTGAGGAATCTAACACTTGGGAAGATCCTTAGGCGGTGGCAAAATCGACTGATTGGGTCCTTTGCCGTTCTCCACCAAGAAAGCCATCTTTAATCCCCACGTCGTGTGTACCTCCAAGTGACAATGCATGAACCACACACCTATACGTTACAAAATATCAAATCCATTAATTTATGATGACGAGAATATATAATAGTATTTGACTTGTTACAATAATAAATTTTATTTTTAAATAAGGGAGAGACCACAAAGCAAGTTCTAAACTAACCATCATAGCTTGTGCAATAATTGAATTTAGCAAATGACAAAGAGAATATTGATGAGTTAGACCTAATCCTATGACTACAAGTTCTATAACCACTAGATTAGAATAATTTGATTAACTTATTTTTACATTGAATTTTGTGAACGTACCGGGATTATCTGCTCTGAATCTGATGACAACCCATCCACCAGATGGAACTCCGATTGTGTTCCTCTCAACCGGATCAACCAAATTAAAGTTGTTTGGATCTTTCTTGGGGTTGAAGTTACCTAATCCCCGACCAACCTCGAAGAAGTTAAAGCCATGAAGATGAATAGGATGGTTCTCCGGGGCTATGACGCCAGTATCTTGGAGAACAAGCTGCACCGTGGCGTTGTAAGGCAGCTTGTAAAGCCTCGTCCCAGTTTCCGTGGCCATGTTCGTGACTGATCCTCCGCTGTAGTTGAAAACATGCGGTGGGTTCTTGGGAAAATCCGTCGTGAAAACTCCACTAATGTTAAAGTAGTGAGCTGGAAGCAAAGCGGTTTTGGGCATAATGAATGTTACATTGTTGATGCTGGCCACGACACGGCTTCCGTTCCCTGCCTTACAAGTGGGACACGGGTTTAGCCCGAGGCCGACCGTGAAGAAGAGGTGGTGGTCGATGGTGGTCGGGACCAGGGCAGGGTACTTCTTGGAGTTAAGACTACGAAGGGAGTTTGTAAAGTTGTTGGCGACGGTAGTAGCGTTTTGCGGCGGAGGGAGAGTGAGTGTTGTTGGGGAGGAGGACAGTGTTCCGGAGTAATGGACAGTCGCGGTGGCGGTAACATTGTCCACCGCGATTGGGGAGTCCATGAAGGGAGAAGCGGTTACAAGGTATTTTCCGGCAGATTTTGAGGTTGTTAGGAGAACGTTGGTGGTTTGACCGGGAGCTATAAGTATGGTGTCGATCTTGAAAGGTTTGACGTAGACGGCGTCGACTTCCACCACCGTGAAAAGATGGCCAGCGACTTTAAAAAAGAGCTCTTCATTAAGTGCAGCATTGACTAGTCGTAGAAGATAGGTTTTGCCATTTGTTACTGACAGTTTGTAGCCTTCGAGAGCAAAAAGAGGGTTTAGGTAAATAATAGTGTTAGAAGTAAAAGTAATAGTAAAATGGTTACTAAGAAATTAATTACCCTGAGATGGACAATTTTTAACTGGGCCAGCGTGTCCGTTGATCATGTGAGCGTCAGAGACATTAGGGGCTAATCCAGACTTAAGCGCCTCGTTAATGACGTTTTCAGTATCTGATTGCCACCATTCACCTGCAATTATGATGAGCGTTAGTTAGTCATATATTCATGCTAAGATAACATTCAGCTTTATATGTTTTTAATCAAATCGGTGAAGTGCAAGCCACATGAGAATTAGATTCAATATATTCGAACTTTCTAATCGTGGTTTAAAATAGAATGATTAAGCTACGTACCTAGAACGATGACTTTCTCGTGGTCAGGTTTGGGGAACGGATAGGGAACACCACGTTTGGGGAGTATAACAATTGCACCGTGAACCGTGGCTCTGAGCCAGAGGATGTGAGCGTGCCACCAGAGCGTTCCGCGTTGGCCGGTCAAGGTGTAGTTGTATGTGTAGACTTGACCTGGCTGGATCGGGCACTGGGTTATGTAAGCTGGCCCATCGGCCCATCCTGTTCTCACTTGTCTCACACCGTGCCTGTTCTCGGTCGTCCACAGTCACCAATCAGTTAACTAATAAACTTATTAATGATGATCCAGTTGGAGATTTTGTTAGGAGCTTACCAGTGGATCGAGACGTTGTACTTGACGTGATTAACGACTTTGATGAGCAAAGTGTCGTCTTCGCGTGCGTAGATTGTGGGACCTGGATATCTACCGTTCACGGTCACGGTTGGCTTGGTTGAGCATAGTCTAGTAATGTTCTTCATCACAACCTGTGTGATTTTCAAACACAAATATAATCAGTAATAATTACATTGCGAAGTTAAGCAAAAGGGAAAAGGTGCATGAGACAAAAGTCAAACCAATTTAACCATAATCATTATCTGATTGTAAGTTGTAACCAAAAACAGAAAAGAAAAATGCTTCACTTTTTCCACAGTATATATCCCTATGACATAAAATGATTGTCACGTTTAAAAAGGGGAAAACACCTGACGTACATAACTTTGAAATGGTAATGTGTGCCAGTAAAGGACTCATACAAATATAATTACAGAAAATTTAGGTCTAAAATGTCCTATATGAAGTACAAATTACATATATTCTAATGTGGAGCCACAAACCATATATATATATATATATCACTACGTAAGCATGTATGAAATATATGCATGCGTAAAAGAATAAGTGTCAATCATTAATGTTCATATCTAGATATGTTGCGACTTTCTTTTTTCTTTGATAAAAAGTTGCGACTTTCATATGCATGCAGAGATTGGCATGGCCACACACACGGGACACATAATATGTATCTATGCATAAATATGAAATATACGTGTACATATACAGCTATGCGAGAGGATAGATATAGACTCACGTTGAACTTGTAATGACGAACCATGCTCTCCGATGGAGCTGGGAACACAGACAAGAAGGACACAAGAAACAGAAACCAAACCATATGAGCCTTCATCCCTCTCTCTTCTCCTCTCTCTCTCTTGTCCTTCTTCTTCTTTCTTTCTTTTGTGTTGTGTGTTTAATATTTCTTGTCTTTGTGTTTGAGAAGAGCGATTGGCCAACGCAAGCTTATAAAAGATTAGAAACGAGAGAAGGAGGCGACGTCGTTTTTAAGTGGTAGGTCGACCCAAAATCCAACTCTTTTCAGTTAAGATTCCCATTTTTGCACAACTAATCTCCCTGACCAAACCTAAGAAAAAAATAATTTTTCTTTTATTTTCGTACCAAATTAATTGTCAAATCTCGTTTATCATATGCTTTCTTTTAAATTTTGATTATTTATTCGAATTTTATGTTTGAACTCTTCTGGGTTAACATGATTAATTTAGTTAACATGCAAATATAACACATAACTTTTTCGGTCTCGATTATGCTCAATTATTTACCGGGTATGTTAAGTTTGTATACTGTTTTAAATATTTGTTACTGTGATAATATTGTGAGGGAATAAACTCACCTCCTGATTTAAGATCAGGTTAAGATTAGGGAAAGATAACGCGGGCTGAATCCCTTAAGAACTTAGAGAATGAATTATGATTGTATTGATGATTCTGATAAAGGATTGGTTACAAAAAGTGTTTTAATAATGATTACAAAGATAGAAACGTTTTTCCCCCGTCTGTATTCATCCTCCATTCTCCTTAAATAGCTCTCAGCCACGTTTGAAGGATCCTAACCAGCCTCCGAGATTTGCTCCGTGAGTTGGGGGATTCTCAACAGTCTCCTTTTGACCGGGTCCTCCGCAACCAGCCTGAGCTACTCCTGTTAGCTCCTTGTAAATGAGGTCCGGAGCTCTCCTCCGTGACCTGTTTTGTTAACGTTCCTTCCTTAGCAAAAACAGCCTCCGGCCTCTTTTTGACTCTTTTCTCAAAAGATTAATTGCCAATGGGCTTACAGTGGCCCATAGTCAACTCTTATCGTTCTAGCCCATTAGTCTCAGCTAGCGGGCCATATTTGGGCCCAACAAATATTACATAAAATTTTAACAAAAATAATAATATTACGTAGTTGCATTAATTAATCTGTTAATTCATTACTTTAATATGAATTCACTGACTCATATAAGCCTTTTTTTTGCCTAAAGTCGACTCACATAATAAGTCTGGAGATCTTTCCATTGTATGTGCATGAAAAGATATACGCGTACGTAGGTAAACGGTATTACTGTAATCAGCTTGCACATAAAATTATTTTTTGTTACTAATATATATAGAGCATCCGTACCAAGTACTATGCTGATTTTTCTACAGAATTAGATAAAAGAATTAACCAATAGGTAAACATTCTGGAGTTATATATATATCTTCGCGACAGATTGATGGACCAATAATATTTATAATTTACTTACAGTTGACTAATGTTCATCTGAAAATTATAATTTATGGCATTAAAGATTCAGCATAACATAAGAATTACGATATATATATTTCAAAGGCTTGATTTGTCTATATATGCATTAGAAGGCTCTTGATCATCTTTCTTTTATAGGATCTATAGATATAATGTATACTCAAATTGTTGTCAATAGCGATTGTGAAAAGAAACAAACTTAAGACGAGATTGTGTTATACTTTGGTGAAACGTACACGTCCGAACTCGAAGTAATATTTAAAACGACCATAAATTTTGACATTAATTTCGTTAAATGGTCTTATATATTATCCATTTTAAGATCGTACATCTCTGTTCCTTGCGGTCTACATTAAACATTTTCTGCGTTCTGCTTCACACTTTACTTACTGATTTATTTATGCCGGTGAGTGTTTAAAATGGTATAATAGAGATAGTCTAAGTCTAAATCAGATAAAAAATTAAAAACGAATAAAAAACTTGACCATTTATTCGAATAAATAATTAACATATGAATGGAATTTGTTATTCTTGAATTTGGATAGTGGAATCAATATAGTCGCAAGATGTTTTTAAAATATTGTTAAAATTAAAAGTGGCTTAGAAGCTGTGGGAAGTGAGGTGGAGAGTAGAATGCTTAGAAACTAAGACAGTAAACTAGTTGAGAAATGGCTTTCACGTCGTTGTAAACAATGACCCAACAAAGACAGCTTCTCTCTATCTCTATCTTGCTTGGGTTTGTTTCAAAGCTAAGGCTCACAGAAAAAACGCGAGTCACTTTTGCCGTTCTGGTCATACAAGATATTGGATATGTGTGGAATGGAGATGATAGGAACCTATGATATGTTCTATTTTTATTTGTGGTCGAATTGCTTATATTATTATTGTTATTTTTATGTTTTTTTCGTACCGGTGATGTTGCACTTAAGCACCTAATCCGACAGATGATTTGATGAGTTGTCATGGTTAAAATTGGTAGTGTGTCAATATCCTTCAAGTTGTGGTACTTAATTTGTTATTGTCATTTCTCAACAATCTTTGAAAGGTTACAATAACATTAGCGTCCAAACGACAACACAATAACAATAGAAATTTGAAGAATATATTAATTGGCATCTAAGTATGTCTTATCGGCTTAGATCAAAAACTGTAGCTACAATACCTGGTTAACATTTTTTTAAAAAATAATCAAGGATAGATGCTGGGGTTAAAATCCAAACCCTGTAAAATCATTTTTAGTTAGTAATTATTTTTTGTAAAAGTTTAATGTATTTATGTACATTTAATTTTGTCTATATTATTTTATTTCAGTATTTTTTAAAATGACTTTAATTTTCTAACCATGCACATTAGAATAGTTTTATTAATATTGAATACTGTTTTAGTGATATGAGTAATATATAGTAGTATTACTTAATTATATTCAAAAATTTAATATGTAATATTTGTTAAGAATGTAATCTTTCAAAGATTTTAGGAGGATATGATTTATGACATCAATCTGTTAGAATTTCGTGTACTTATAATTTTGCAAATCGATATTATAGCAAGTATTTTAAACTTTATTTTCGGGAGCAGTTGTATATTTGTTAAAGAGTTGTGAAAATATGAAAATTCATTTAAAATACAATTTTGGTAGTAACCATTTTTTTTTATGAAATCTATCCAGACCTAATCTGAACTTATATAAAACCTAAATAAGGCCTAAATAGTTGAACCCGAAAATCCAAAAATCAAACCCAAACTTGAAATGTGACCTAGTAACTGATTTAGTTCACTTAATGTTGGTTTATTCTAGAGGAGTGCAAAACCGGGTATCTTTTAGACAAATCTATGAATATATCAAAGGTTTGAACAGAAGAGCGAAAAGTGTTACTTATTGTCATGTGTGACTCAAGAGATAAAACTAGTGTTCTAACAAAACAAGCCATAACAAATACAAAAAAATGAATCCAAAGACAAGTTTGATTCAATCTAGAAATCAAGTCCCAGAAGCTAAACTAAAGAAAGCATGCTTCTAAGTTGTTGTTCCTCTTTGCTATTGCTCAGATCATGGACAGTCCTAAGAAAAGCCTCTTGCATTCTTACCTGTGAAAATTCGAATAAGAGCTTCAAGATCCTGCGAGTTTTGTCTTTGAGTTAGCATTTGGTTTGGTCCTGTGAATGATTCAAAAGACGGCGTTTTGTATCAGAATATTGACTTACATACAATCTTGTGCTTCAAGCGAAGCTGGGGTTTATTATCTCTGATTTCCCGGATCCTGAGCCATCTTCATCGTCATCATCTGATTCCTCTTCAGCTAGTTCACGTGCAGCTGCAAGCTCCTTCTCCAGCTCTTCTTGTTTTTCCTGCAGTCCTGACATGCTCAGAGCCTCAGCTATCTTTTGCTTGATTTGATGCTCAAGCGCCTCAATCTTCTGACTCGCTTGAGTGTCATTTGGCATCTGGCTCGCCTTTGCGGTCTCCACTTTCAGCAACTCCACCATGCTTTTGATCTCTGGTGTCCTCACCACCTCCTCAATCTTCTCAGTGATTTCTTGGTTCAGCTTTTCAAGCTTTTCTTGAATGTTTTCGTTAGGACCAAGGCTCTGCTCAGCTACATCCTTCAGATTCGGTTTCACAGCCTCCAGCTCCAGACCCATTGACTTCAACACAACCACCATCTCTGCTTCGAGCTCTCTTTTCGTCATCAAAACCTTTTCTTTCAGCTCATCACTTAAATCTTCAAAAGATGATGCCCCTGAGCTAGCAACCTCAGCTTTAACTGCCTCAACCTTGTCTCTGACCTCAGGGCGGTCCACAGCTTCCTGAAACCGCTTATTGATCTCTCTTTTCACTGAAGCAGCATCTGATGCTGCCTTGGCTCTGGAAAAGTCTTTCAACATGTCCATCTTAGCTTTTAGGCTCTCGTAGTTAGGAGCTTCACTCAAACGAGTATTGAACTCTTCCTTGAGCTTCTCAATTTTCTCGATGAGAACCGGATGCATAAGATGCTCCTCTGCATTCGCTTTTGAGAACTCTTCACGCGTTGCAGCTAGTCTCTCGTCCAGACCCATTGCTTTTGCAGCTTTGGTGTACTCTTCATCGATCTCAGATTTGAGTTTCTCAATCATCTCATTAAGAACTTCACTCGAAAGCTCCCCCTCTTCTGAAGAGGTCTCCTTGGCTTTCAGAATCTGCTCCCTTAGCTTCTCAACCTCACCCTCCAGCTTCAGGTTAATGGAGGCTACAGTGTCCCTCCTCTTCATGTTGAGTTTCTTCTCAGGCTCTACTGGAACACCCTCAATGAACACTCCAATCTTTCGGTACTTAGCCATCCTGTGCTTCAGCAGCTCCTCTCCACTCATTTTTCCAAATTCCTAAAGAACCCCAAACCAAAAGGTTAGAAAGCTTTCTGATCAACATTCAAGCGTTCAAGCAAGTAACTATGCTTTACATTCATGTTTTCATTGATAGCAATCTTTATCTGCTGCGATGTCCATGAAGGATCAGCATGGGCACCACCAAGAGGCTCCTGTAAAACATGTAAGAGAGTAACTCACTGATCCAAAGCAACAAAAGAGGCTACAATAAATAGATTAGAGATAGGATCAGTTACAGGTATGATTCCATCTGCTACATTAAGCTTCACCAGCTCACTGGAGGTAATTCTAAGCTTTTCAGCCGCCTGCGTACAAAAGATTCATTCCATTATGACATCAAACTATCACTTAAACAAGTAACAGAACAGTGTACAGACCTCAGGAGCAGCCTTGGAAGTCTGCCACAAGATCGCTGCACAGGCCTCAGGACTATGAAAGCCAAAACAACAGACAGAATAAACCAAACTGTAAAAAGATTGTACAATCGCATCTACATTGAGGGGAACTGTTTACCTAGCAACATAGAAAACTGCGTTTTCGAGCATCAACATTTTATTAGCACAACCAATGGCTAAGGCACCACCAGAACCACCTTCCCCAATGACAATAGAAAGAATTGGCACTTTCAGGCCGAACATTGTCCTCAGATTGTTGGCAATCGCTTCACCCTGTTATACAATAAGCCAAAAAAAAGTTGTTTGTGCTGCAGACAAACCAGTACACTTCAAACATAAAAGACATTTCAAGTACCTGTCCGCGTTCCTCGGATTTAAGATCTGCATAGGCTCCAGGAGTGTCGATGAATGTCACAATGGGGAAACCGTGATGATCTGCGTAATACATCATCCTTAGTGCCTTCCTGTAACTGTTGTTGGCATTACAGAAGATTTGATGAGAGTGTTGTTGACTCTTAACAATTCTATTTAACTAATGAAAAACATACCCATGAGGAGTAGGCATCCCAAAGTTCCGCATTATATTTTCTTTGGTGTTTCTACCTTTCTGGTGACCAATGAACATATATCTTTTGCCATCTATGGTTCCAATACCAGTCACAATCGCAGGGTCATCATACCCCGCCCGGTCTCCATGAAGCTCCATAAACTGAAACAAGAGAAACAAAAGTTTATCTCCAATGTATGACAAAAAGAAAAGACCATAGTAATGAGAGAGCAGACCTTGTCAGTGATGTTATGTATATGATCAAGGAAGGTAGGACGGTTGGGATGGCGAGCAATGTTCACACGTTGAATTGGAGTAAGATGCGTGTAAAGATCTTTCAACGCCTGTCTATACTTGGTTTCCAAAGTGATAATCTGCTCAGTGAAGTCCAAACCGGTTTCCTCCGCCATCTTCCTCACCTGCATACACAAAGGACCAATGTTAAAAAAGAGAAACTACACACCAAAACAACTGCAACAATACGTTAGTATTATTCATTCATTCTTACATCAACAATCTTCTTCTCGAGTTCAACAAGCGGTCTCTCGAAATCCAAAGTGACAGGCTTTTGCGCACCCCCCAAAGGTTTGAAATCGGAGAGGTAAGACAAGACACCTCCTTTGACGTTGGGGTCAGGATTAGCAGGCCATGGATGATCAAACTTCTTACCTTTCTTGAGACGAGCTGTCACATAGAGGTTACCCCTTCTGGTGGCTGTAACCATTGTTCTCCCTAGGGTTCTCAATGAGACCCCTGTAACGCCATTGGTCGAGCTACGCAAGTAATCCGAAGCAGAGGCCGAAGCTCCACCCAATGCTATGGACGAATGAGACATTGAAGCCATCTTTTTTGCTCAAACAGAACTGAACGGATCCACTCCAAAACAGATCTCAATCCTCTAATTGAGTCAGTAAAGCTGCCAAAAGCAATCAGATTTTGATAAATCAATCACTAGCTAATTAATGAATGAATGAATCCAAGAGAGATCAAATTGAAGAACGCAAATGGGTCAGACTCGTTTTCACTCTGGTAAGACAGATAACCAAATCTCAATACTAAAGGTCTAAACTTTATGAACAGAAAACACAAACCCAGCTCAAGTAATGAATAATTCACCTTGAAAAGACAAAACCAGAGATCCAAAGGCGATGGAATCAGAAGGGAATGAAGGAGGAAGGTAGAGAGAGCATCGAAGAGATCGAAGGGATTGGTTTTCTGTAATGAGGAGGAAACAAGTGTAGGCGAGTGTGTGAGCGTGAGAGAGCGCGTGGATTTTGTGTCGATAATTCTTATGCAGATTTGATTGGGACGAAAGAAGAACACAACAGCTTTGGATTATTACCAATTTGCCAGCAGTTTCCGGTTTGGTCGTTAAACCATTAGACCTTTTCTCTTTGGCACGTGTGCACGTGATGCCTCTTCCGTGTGAGATTTAAAATATTTTCTTTTATTTTATTCTTTTAAATATGTTCCGGTGGATTTGTTGAGGGTAGGTTTAGCTGCCAGTGGTGTGTATTGATTGGACTACTCTTTTGTCAAATAATTAGAAAAAATGTGTGTTCGAAAAGAAAATTACAAAAAATGTAAAAAAAAACAAAAAACTCCGACGCCGGGGCTCGAACCCGGGTCTCTCGGGTGAAAGCCGAGTATCCTAACCAGCTAGACTACGACGGAATGTTGTTGACATCGTGATAGTTAACATATTAAACTATAAAAAGCTTGAGTAAAGCTAATTTATTTTAGCTCCGATCACTCTCGCGCTCAAACTCCGTCGTCGTCGTCCGGTGGATGAGTTTCTCTCTTCATCGACTTTCCTTTAATCCAAACCGTTGATTTCGTTTCCAAAAGTGAGTACTTTTTCAGATTACTCTTCACACACTGTAAAGTTTTTAGCTTTAGAAAATTTTGAAAATTTTCACCTTTCAGAACGGTTCCTGTATGGTAGGCTCCTCCTTGTTGAACGATTTAGCGTAAAGTTTATTGCTTTACAGGTTCTAACGAAACAAAGATGGTGAATGTGTCTGTTGCTGCGGAGTGGCAGCTTCTTTACAACCGATACTATAGAAAGCCTGAGATATACCAAAGGAGATGGCTTGAATCGCAACAAGGTAGCTTGTGCTTCCTTTGGTGGACCCATCGCAGTCATTCGAGATGACTCCAAGATTGGCCAACTCTATGCTGAATCTACTTTAAGAAAGGTCCGTATCTTTAACTCAGCTGGTTTACTCGTATCTGAAACTATCTGGAAGCATCCTGGTGGACGTCTCATAGGAATGTCTTGGTCTGATGATCAGACACTGATCTGCATTGTTCAAGACGGGACTATATATCGTTACAACGTCCATGCGGAGCTTGTTGAGCCTAATGTGTCAATGGGTAAGGAGTGCTTTGAGCAGAATGTGGTGGAGTGTGTGTTTTGGGGCAATGGTGTTGTCTGCTTGACAGAAGGAGGAGGGCAGTTATTCTGTGTTTCAGACTTTAAGAGTTAAGACGATATGCTTCAGCCAGTTTGTTTGGCTGTGAGGGAGCCTCAGTACACTATGTCTGGGAATGTTGAGGTGTTGGTTGCAGTTGGGGACGATATTTTTGTTGTGGATGAGGACGAGGCGCAAGTGATTAGGTTTGATGAGCCTAGTGGAGAAGTCTCTAGAGATGCAGAATGATGACTATGGGAATTTGATTGGACCTGTGCAGAGGATGATTGTATCACCTAATTGGAAGTTTCTAACATTCTTCACTCATGATGGCCGAGTTGTTGTTGTTGGCATGAAAAATAAAAAAATTGCTATTGACTATGATTGTGTGTTTGAAATCTTTTTTTTTTCAGGATTTTTTATTTCATAAATAAATTGTCCACCATGCAGCTATATGTTTTGTTAGGAAGATTGTCATACAACTACAAAGGCGCTAGAAGAACCAGAGAAGCTTGTAATGGATCCAACAAGCGACTTAGAAGCTCCATAATGTCTTAATCTGTAAACTCCGGCCACCGCAGACTCCGGTATCCTCCACTCCACCGTAGCTTGGCTCTCAGGGCTAAGCTTCCCCGGTCTCGACCACTTAAACTTCACACTGAAGTCATCGTCATCGTACACTGGTACCCACTTCTCTCCACGCAGCGTCTCCACAACAGCGAAAGATCCTTCCGTCATCAGGTCGTTTCTTGGACATCCCGACCAGAACGTGGCGTTGACTTGTTGGCCTCTCACGAACGTTGACTTGGGAGGCACTTCGGTTTTAACATCACCAAAGCTGACTCCTAAAGGAGTTGAGTCAACGACCACAGGGGAAAGTAAACTGATCTGGTTGTCTAAAAGGTCTGGTGGTAAGGGACCACGTGGGAGTGTTTGGCCGTTGACCAAAGCTGTGGCTAGTTTCTTGAACTCTTGGATGTAAGCAGTGAGTGTGTGTGGGCCGTATAGCGTTGAAGCTCCCTCGTATCTTTGAACCTCGTACTCCTCGAAAGTGGCAATGTACTGAGAGTACGTGTTGGTGAGACCAGCGATTACGACATGGAGGTTGTTGCCAAACTGTTTGCTGTCTAAAGAGATGAGAAATGACTTCACAGCATCACGGAGACGCCTTCCAGCCATTGTGGTGAACTCTGTGTGATACAATTATAAGCTTCATTAAGGTGCTAATGAAGGTTGGAACAAAAGAGAGTCTCATTGACATACCTCCAGGGACACTGAGGATGATTAGTTGACCAATGTGAAACATCTGAACCGGTAAAATCGAAGGCTGCATGGTTCACGCAGTTAACAAACCGTCAATAATCTATTACCAGTTTTCAGACAAGAGAGGATAGAGGAGCCACTCACCGCCCAGTCATATGGTGTCTTCATCTCACCAGTGTCAAGTAAAATAGGTTTTGGTTTTTGGCATTGGACCTGGCCCGGACCAGGAGTTGTTAAAACGTTCCTCACTAATCTCCAAAATGCATTACCCTTTAAAGAAAAATCGTCACATAATGAAGCAGATTCTTTTTGTTAGAGAGAAGAGTTTATAAGCTTAGTTACCTTATCATCTCCTTGTTTGAAATCAAAAGCACCAGGACCATCAGTTGTTCCAGCAGCAAAACCAAACCCCATCGCAGCTGGACATGTCTTCACCGTCTCAGATCCACCACCTGCTTTAGGAACTGTGACTTCAAGGTTTGAAAAATCTACATAAGCATGTTGGTAACCAACTTTCCCTTGCAGCTTCTCAGTAGCTTTGTTGAATAGTCCCACTGCCATTTTGAATTGCCTTTCTCCAATGATACGTGTACTTTCAAACTCATCAGGGTACCCGGGACCACGGCCATAGCATAACTCGTTCTTACCATTGCAGGTACTGTGATTGAAATCACAAGGCAGTCCAGTGTCGATGCAAAACGTACCAAGAACATTTGGACTCACGTCACCACAGTTTGATTGACAGAAGGCAGAGACAAATGACTCCTTTCTTACTCGGACTTTTGCATCAAGAGGCTGTCCTCTAGATGACTTATAAGAAGCTGCAATATCCAAAAGCCTGCTGTCTGAAAACAAAACAGAACCATAACATTCATCATGATCAGTCTTGTCATAGAATTGCTACATTAGGTAAGTAACTCAAACACTCACGGTTTTGTCTCAGATCAGATACAATGGTTGATACTCGCCGAGGGATCTTCTGGCCACTCTGGAACCAGTCTTCCATGAAACGTGCTGCAGCGCCTTTGTTATCTCCACTTATCAAAGAGTTAGTCCTGCTCATGGAAGTCCCATGAGTTGCAAACCAGTTGAAGCTTCCTATAGGTCCCATCTTTGAATCAACAAACTTAAGAAGCGTCATCTCTTTGTCAACGTTATACTTATATTTGCTCCTCTCAGCTGCAGGATTGTTCAGATAGGAACTAGGACTTCTGTTCACACCAGCATCCAACAGATCACCTAATAATCACACACACACATAAAGTGGTTTCACTACATTTTAAGAAGAGAAAAGAGAGTAGTTTAGTTTACCTTTGTTAATAAAAACAGAACCAGGACGTAGACTTTGGTGAGCTTGCATGATGGCTTGTTCAATGCCATCAACGAGAACGTCAAAAGATTGACGAACAAACCCAAGAGACGTGACAATGTAAGTGACATACTGAAGATACCCTCCTGGTCCAGCATGAGTGTGAATCCCACTTATACCCACGTTCTTCTCTGAGTAAAGATCACCATATCTACAAATGAACAAGACTTTGTAAACATTCTTACAACACACGGTTGAAAATAACACTAAACAATGTGATTATTGGTCGTACCTTGCCTTGAGTCGTTCAAGAACTTTGATGGTAACGATCTGAGACGCCATACAAGCGTCAAGATTCACAAAGGCGACGCGGTTCCCTTGAGGCTCAGCGACGATGAAGGCACGAGCTCGCAGCCGGAAATGAATCCCTGACGCTATTTGTTCGGAGTTAGCGTATCCCATCATGTTGACGTCAGCGGCTGGACCGGTGATGTCATAGCTTCCAACGCCGATTAGATACTCGGAAGACGAAAGAACCACTCTAGTTAAGAGAATGAGAAGAAGGTGAAACGACAATGGAAGTGAGACAGCCATGTTTTGGAGAGTTTGAAGGAAGAAGAAGACAGAGTAGTAGATCTTAAAAGCAGATAGATTTCACACGAGAAGTGATTGTGAGAGAGAATCCGCCATGAAAGATTGAAACTTTGCAAAAGCGTGAGTGGGAGAGAGAGAGTGGGGAAGGTGCAAAAATTTTCAAAATGTGGACGCGAGTGGATGTCGGTAGTGAAACTACACACTCTGTCAAACCTTGTTTATTCCACATTCATATTAGCTTTTTTAATTACATAACTACAACATTTTAAAAATTATAATTATGGCTTTGGTGATGATAAGCTAGTACAAATATTCTTGGTTTATAACTTCTAATGTTATTTAAATATTACTCACATTTTTGTTGTTTTTGCTGATATGCCCCCATGTGATACGGCTTGGAGCTACATGCCTACCTACATGTGAATGTGTTAAAATCATGTACTACTGAAACCTCCTTTTATAAAATCTTAAAGACTTGACTGTATAAGTGGCAAGTGCAATAACTATTCTCTCATCTTACACCTACTTAGAAAATCAGAGGTGGGTGAAATCCTCAACCGTTTCACACGTAGCCGAATTAATGAACCGATCTTATCCGGATGGATCCGACCAGACTCAAACCGGACAAGAAACTTCTTCTGTCTCGGTTTCTTGTAATGAAACTTGTGATTACGTAACAAAAATAGGATCGGAATTGACTTGGTGGGTTTCTTACTCCATAAGAAAAATCTCAACTTTCTTCTCTATATCTGTTTCTGAGAAGCACAGAGAGAGAGATTCGTGATCAATGGATAAGCCTCTGCTTTCAGGTATTCAATTCAATAAAGAACCTTACTTTCTCCTCTTCCTCTGTTTTTGATTGAATTTCTCTCATCAGTTATGTGTCTTTGTTGGATCAGATAAAACGAAGGAATCTGAGAGATGGGATTCATACCAGTACCTTCAGAGAAACAGCTCCTCTGCTCGTAATAACGTTTCTTTCGCCGGAGCTGGTGTCACCGTCGAGGAAGTCCGTTCTGCTTCCGCTGTTTCCGATCCTCCGCCTCTCTATCCTCCCGTTCTAACCACACCCGTCTCGCTGCCCACTCGTAAGTCTCGTCTCGTCCTATATATTCTGATTTCTTAAGGTGATTGACTACATGTAGCGGTTGACTTTGATTCTTAAAATGTGAAAGTTTCATCCTTTTTGATGACCCTTATCGTTCTAATGTCTGTCCAAGCAACAGTGTTTCAAGCTTCTGATTTTCTTCTTTGCTGTTTAACAGCGGAAGCTATTGGCTATCCGAGTGCATCTGGAGCAGGTCATGAACTTCAAAGGTAAGCCCATGGACAAAAGGTTCCTACTTTTACATATATCTCCCCACATGTTCAGATCATATGTTGATGTTATTTACGTTTTAGCAGGCAGGTACTTGATGAGATTGAGATAAGAGAGCTGCTTATTGACCATATCGGCCATCGTTGCTGTTGGGGAAGCCGTCCTGCTCGCACTTGGAAGATCCATGCTATTGAAGACTGCAATGTCTATGTCGGAACTCTCGACACTTTCATTGAAGAGAGGGAAGCTTTAACACAGACAGTGCCTTTCACTGGTGGGAGTTTCAATGGAAAGAAACATGGATCTGCTCCTGAGTTATGGCAATTAGACCTGAGATCGCAGTTTCCTACTCTCTTTGTCCCGTACAAAGAAACTCAAGTCCCCATTCCTCATTCTGAGACTGTTGACAAGTGTACAGGTAACATACCTTTTATGACCGTAGTTACCATTAGGATGATCATAATCTTGATGAAGGCCTTTCGATCAACAGGTTGCACAGGAAGAGGAGAAGTTGTATGTCCAACGTGCAATGCTGATGGAGAGCCGGGGTTTTACAAGGAGAATCAGATGATGAAGTGTTCTGCTTGCTATGGAAGAGGTTTAATTGCTCATAAAGATGGATCAGACTCAATGTAAGTCTCATTTCAAGAACGTAAACTTATAGTCTGATGGTTGCATTTTTAAACTGTGAACCTTCTTTTTTCTCCACAGATGTGCAGACTGTAATGGTGACGGAAAGCTTCCTTGTCCTAATTGCCAATCTCGTGGATTAATCAAATGCGAGACTTGCAATGGTACTGGCTCTCTTCTGACAAGCAGTATCGCTGTTGTAAGATGGTAAGCTCTTTTATTTAATGTCTTCAACTTTGTGTGGATATTGAAAGCATTGGCTTTATTGTATTTTGACAGGAAAACTCTGTCGAAGAGAAAGGTGAGTGCAACAAGAGGAGCTGGTTCTGTCCCAGAAGAGGTGTTTCACAGAGCAGAAGGTGTTCAGCTTTGCAACACACAAGCTTACCAGTGCACACCTGCTTACTTTGCAGACTCATACTTCCTAAACAAGTTCTCCTCAGAAGTCATCTCGTTGAGAGCTGAAGTTCCGCCAACGGAGAATGTGGTCTGCGAGAGACACACCATATCTGTTGTGCCTGTGACACGCGTCACGATGGAAGATCGTGGGAAAGCCTTCAACTTTTACATTATAGGTTTTGGTAAAGAGATCTACATGAAGGATTATTACCCAGCGAGGTTCTGCTGGGGTTTGTGTCCTTGTCTTGAGTGGTTAAAGGTTTGAACTTCGATACTTTGAATGTAAGAAACACAATAACGAAAGAGATTGCATGTAAACATACCAGTAAAAGTATGGTTTATATATTGTGGCAGCATGATTTGTGTAAATGAAAGTAGTAACCATTCCTCTCACTGGAACCTTTTCGGAATCATATTTACTTGTCCCCTTCTGCCAAATCCTAGAAAAAAACATTTTGGAACAGAGAGATTGCTTTCTATAAACTGTGTTCTGGTGGTGTTCAGAAGTATTAAAATATAACATCAGTAGGCGAAATACAAAATCCTGAAACATTGTGTTATGAGATAGAGAGAAGTAAATAAAAGAAGGTGGAGTCTCTTCATTTGGCTTTGTTGGCATAAGGCTTCTTCTTGGTGATGTCTTTCTTAACTTTCAACTTATCTGATCTTCCTGACTTCTTTTTCTCCTTCTTGTCGTTGTACATGTTTATCGCCTATATCACATTTGATTCAAGGGATTAGCACAAAAAATTTCACATACAAAACATATCAGAGGCAAGAGATCAGAAGCAGAGAGAGCTGAGGAGTTTTTCGGTTTTACCTTTCCAACATTGAGGATCTCATGTGAATGCTTTGATAATAACTTGCCAAGTACTTTCTTAGTCTGTTCTTTTTCCTCGTCAACCACTCCGTACCTTGGTACAACAGGTAAATACTGGAAAAAACTCACCACATTAGAAACATCGTCGAGAAATTGACTAAAAGGAAGAACTGATTGATGACTTACCTTGTGGTGTTTGCCTTGCTTCTTAGGAGGTTTTTCTCCAGGCAACTTTTTATCGAATTTACCACCACTAGCGGTTGAGGTAGCAGCTAAACCTGCTACATCTCCAAGTGCCTCCTTTCCAATTTTCTGTGGCTGAGTTTTGGTGCCTGATATGGGCAATGCAGTTACAGCAAGATGGACATGGCTGCAAGTAAAACCATTTGGATCTTTAGTTATCAAAACCATGAAACATGGGTGGTATGATACTTACTTCAGGCAAGAAAAACATTTGCAATACCAATCAAAAAAGTTTTTAATATACCTCGGTAAAGCACCAGCTTTTGCAGCAGTCTTCAAATTTTGTAGTCGATTCTTCTCTTGCTTACCAACTCTCTTCTTTTTCTCATCCAGTCTCTTGGCAAAAGGGTCTTCTCCTGGTTCTGCACTTAGCCAATAGAAATTGTAAAGATTTGATTGAACAATGCATTTGCCACATTAATTGCATATATGGTCTCTTAAGAAACGAACAACATTATCTAATTACTAAAAAGCAAAGATAAGAAAGTTTTTTTTTCTGCAAGACCTACCATCTGTTGCCTTTGCTTCAATAATGGGAATATCATTATCATCGTTAACACGGTCGTAACCATGGCGACGCTTAAATTTATCAGTTGTTTCGTCATATACAATCTTGTCCTTCTTTCGCTTCTGTATACCTAAGAAACAGAACCAAAACAAATTTATCAAGAAACTATATAACAAATAGGTCTTTAACCCATCAAATCTAAACATAGTAAAGCTTGCAATCCTCAAAAACAAACTCTCAAATAAGCTTTTACCTTTCTTGAGAGCAAACTCTTCCCACTTCGTAGGAGGCTTAGGCCTTGGAAGCTGGAAGAGAAAAAAGAAGAGAAGGTTAAGCATGTGTATAGTACATTCAAAAGATTCTTTTTTTTCTGGAAAAGCTCATACGAGAAACCACTTGTAGAATCTCAAAAACATACATGTTCTGATTTATTTCGCAAACTTAATACACACATCAACCGCGGATGTTATCCCATAATCCTGGAGATAGTGAAGAGTAAGAAAAAGAGAGGAGCTTACATGTTTCTCTCTAGGAAGTTTGGTGGAAGGAGGAGGCAACTGGACAAGGGGACCATCACTAGTTTCAGTAGAAGATAAGTTGAAAAGAGTATCAGCTATTGCCTGTACAAGTTTCGTTCCCTCTGTAACGCATTCCTTCACAAGCTCCTCCCTAGTAATTCAACAGCAGAAACAACAAGTATCTGAGCATTGGTTCCCTAATTACTTGTAACAGAGAAAAATGTTCAACCAGCAAAAAAAAGAAACAAGCTTGACAATAAAAATACTTACTTTACTTATTTTTGTTCAGCAAATCAAAGTTTTTTCAATAAATAAGAACATAAGACCCACCTCAAATCTACTAAATTAAGATACAAAGATAATCATTAAACAGAAAAGAAGAAGAGCTCAACATGAGCTTCACGGAGAAAAGGACGAACCTTGAAGAAGAAGCAGAAGGGAAACGGTGATTGGGATTGAAAGCGAGAAGATTTCCGACATCGAGCTGGTTGATTTGGTCGGTCTCCATGTCCATGTCTTCCGTTGCAGAGTTTGAAATTGAGTGTGGAGGAAGAAGAAACAAACTTGTTTATTCGTTAGGGTTTTGTAATTTGGAAGAAAAAAAAAAGTAAAATTATCAGAGCCTGATTTCGATCCAGGGACCTGTGGGTTATGGGCCCACCACGCTTCCGCTGCGCCACTCTGATTCTTTGATCATTTATTTATAAACCAAAATTATACGCTTCAATGAAAATAAAACAGGTGCTTTTTCCTTCTGAGCAAAGTCATGAATCGGGTCCTGACCAGAACATCTTCTAGTCGGGTCAATTTCTCGAAAAAGCCGATTCTGGTTTAATCATATTTGCAAGCTTTGTGATCATCACCAAGATCGCTAACATCTTCGATTTCAATTCGATTCTCAAAGCCGTCCCTTTCGACTCACATGTAAGTATCTCTCTCTCTTTCAGTTTTGATGGTGGAAACATCGATCTTTGTTTTGAAAATCTGGTATCGCGATTCGGAGTTAGGAGATCAATTAGTTTTGCGTGAATAAATATAACCATAAATCCTTTAGAGGTGAGATTAGTATAGCTACAATTGCATTTGAACCAATCAATCTTATGAATTTGGAGTTCTCTAGTTTCTGCATCTAAAAAATGCAGAAGATTGACTGTTAAAATGGAATCTGTATGATCCCTTCCTAACAATACGTCAAGTTTCCTCCTTTACTCGGTATGCATTTGTTATGATATAGTGTAAAATCACATGTCAAGAAGTGTTCTTAGCTCTAAGCTTCTTGCTATTTTGGAGATGCTTATGTGATTCTGTTGCTTGAAGAGGTTGTTTGCAAGACATGACTGACAAATAAGCAGAGTCTGATTCCTTTCTACCATAGTCTTGGAATTGTTTGGTGTTCACTATTCATGTGTTGATTTGGGTTCAGTTCCACTCTTTACCGCATGATTCTTGATCGTTCTCTATCATTTTGGTGTTGTGTTATTACAGAGACATCATCATGGGGTTCTGGACACTAATGGAAGGGTTGTTATTATTTGCAAACGCACTTGCTATCCTCAACGAAGACCGTTTCTTAGCTCCCAGAGGATGGACACTCACGGAGCTTCACCAAACCGGCAAAAGAAACTCCCTCAAAGGCCAAATCGTTGGTCTCATCCACGCCTGCCACTACATGAGGCTTCCTCTCATGCTCTTTAACTTAATAGTCATCGTTTTTAAGCTTTTCTCCGGTTAAACACAAAAATAAAAGTAGATTCTAATAATTCAACCTAAACACTTCTCTTCTTTTTTGTTAACCCTTGTCAGAACAAAGCACTTTAATCGTTGATTCATTTAGAATTAAAACCTGGCATTGTATTACATTATTGTGTTGAAAAGACAAGTTCTTGAGACCAAGCTTTGGATAGTGTTTTTCATTCAACAGGAATCATGACTTCATTGGTCTTGAAAGGAGGTAAAGTCCATGGAGGATTATACCTAGCAAGGATGAAGTCTCCAGTGATCTTAAACCCATCTCTCTCGAGATCACTCGTCAGCTTCTTCACCTTCTCACTCACCACACTCTCCGCCGCAGTTCCACTAAACGTAACCACGCCGTACTTTCTCCCTCCTTCCTCCTTAATCACCACCCTCTCATTCGTCGGACGCGGCGCATCCTCAGCCTTCTTGTACATCTCAGGCAACAGGAACTGCATCGTCACCGTCTTCTTCTCCCTCTCTCCTCCTTCCTTGGTCACAACCGGAGCAGTCATGGCGACCTTCTCCCCTTCCTTGGTGATGACAGGAGCAGTCATGGCGATCTTCTCAGGCTTCTGGTTCTCCGGTTTGCCGAACACGCCTATGTACTTGGCCAAGACCGTGAAGCCGCCGTCTTTGTTGTCTTTGAACTCGGAAGGATCGTAAGTGATCTCAGCGGCAACAGTCGGTGGGTATTCACGGATCTCGTAACCGTCGCAGGATTTGAGCACGGTGTACTTGGGAGTCTCCACAGAGATTTTACCAAATACCATTCCCATTATGTAAAGCTTTGCCAAAAACGTTTCCTAAAGGTTTTGTTCTTGCGGTTGTTAAAAGCAAATGTGTGGTTAGCATTTGACAAGGGTATGCGTGTATATAAGGAAGATACGGATAAACTGAAATGGAATGTTTGGATTTTATTGGAAACATCGAGAAGCTTGGAACGACGCGTCATTGTTACTATTTGCATGATGATTCAGAGTAAGACATAAGCAGTTTGACATGACACGTTTCTGTTTGTGTGGTTCAGAGAGGTACTTCGGTTCGGTACTAATGAAGGCCCACGATAAAGGCCCATTAGGGTTTGTTTCGAAGGACGGCACGTATGTTTTACAGATGTGAAAGCTAAAAGCAGCACGCAGTTGTCAAAGAGAAGAGTAGGGTTTCGTTTTGTTTTCTTAATCGCCGCTTTGTATAAAATACTACTCCAGGGATGTTTAGAAAGAAATTTTCATTGGATTAAGTTACGGGATTGATTGATCCTTTTTTTTTTTCTTTCTAGAGACCTGTTTTGTTCTTAATAACTGGAGTTAGGTTTTGTCTTGGCTTTGTTTGAGAGGAGCAATCGGTGATGAATTCCATGAAAAATTGTTATCCTTGCACTTTGATTGCTAGTGAAGATAAATATGGGGTTTTTGATTCTGAGATTCTCCTCTTCTTGTTTGCGGGTTCTTATTAAATTTTTGTTGTGTGTTTTCGTTCACTGGATGGATCGATGATTTATAAGTTTACTAAACTGCGTTATCTATCTGCAAATCTCCTTCAAGGAGTTTGAAGAAACCATAAAAAAACTGAGATCCAACATTTTACTTTTTGAACAACTTATAATTTTGATATCTTATGGGTTGATACTAGAATCAGATCGATGATGTACATTACAAAACTGCGTTATCTATCTTAAAAATCTCCAAAATAGGAGTTGCAGATGCTAAACAGAAAACGCTGAGATCTGATGGACCAATTTATGATAATGGGCCTTGTTTTTCGTTGTGGGGGGGGGGGGGTATAAGATGAACAACTAGATGTTGTATGTAAAATAGTGGAGCTTATACATATCGGAAAGACGGGCAAATGAATAACACATACTAGAGAGACTTTATGTTACTATGAAGAAGTTATCAGCCATGTATGATTGTGAGGAAAAATTGTCCAGAAGGCTCCTTTGCGAAGGCAACTTGATGAACTTAGAAAACTAAAACAGATAATCTTAAACCTTAGTATATATTCAGTTCGAGAGAGACCACATAACTATTAACCCTTTAAACATTCACATAGTTTATCATTCAAATTCGAACCCAACCTAACATATCACGATTATGTATTTAACGCTCACATCTTAATTGATGCTTTATGAAATATCAATTATAATTGTATAAAACTTAACAAGATCATAATCTATGAAACATAAAACAGTATATTATCATATGATTTAGAAATAGTGGGCCAAACATATTCAAAGACAGTCCAACATTTAGTCAACTGAGAAACCAGTAGGATTAATTATGTAGAAAAATCACCCAAACCCGATGGCCCAAATAGTAAGCCCAAGTATTTGAACCGAACGGTTCAGTTCCAATATTTGATCCCTTACAAACAACAAAAAATTGGATTTAGCGCCAAAACCAGACGCAAAATTGAAATTAAACCAACGTTACGAGTGGCGCTCGAAAATCTCCCGCTCCCCTACCGCTCTTTCGTTATTCACATCACTCTCTCGTCTATATATACAATCCCAGATATCTTGCTTTCTCATTCGCTTCACAGTTCGGCCTTTTCAAATCTTAATTGAGAGAGAAATGGCGAGGTCGAACAGAGCCAAGAGTGGAGAGCGCGTAGGCAAGGGTAAAGTAACTCCAGTGCAAGTCGCATACCTCGTGGATCGTTACCTTTGCGACAATCGATTCTTAGAGACACGATCCATCTTCAGATCCGAAGCTTCTTCTCTCATCTCCAAATCTCCTCTTCGTCAAGTACTTTGACCACCTCCAAATTTTCAATTTTTTTTTTTTTTTTATAAAAATATTTCTGATACGTCTTAATGGGTTTCTTATAGAGTTTCTTCCCTTTTCTTAGGCTCCTTGCAGTTTGATACCTCTGGATGATATCTTGAACGAGTACATCAGCCTCAAGGAGCACAAAGTCGTTGTGGATCAAGAGAATGCGAAACTCGAACAAGAGAAAACTAGAGTTCAGAATCTATTACATGGGATGCAGGATGTCATGAACGCTTACAACTCCACCGCTTCTGCTCCCCCTCCTCCTCCTCCGACTGCTATACAAGTCGTTGCCTCTACTTCAGGTACTGTACTACTGCTTTTAGGTTATTACAATAACTACAAGCTGGAATTGATCACTGTTAGTTATCATCCATTTATGGTTTCGCAATTTATGTACAATTATGGTGGTTTCTTTATTGTGCTAAAGTCTCAGACTTGGTTCATTTGTATCCAAAGAGATAAATATAAAATGACCTGATCTTGCTTGATGTATCTTGATTTTTTTTTTCTAATGGAACTAATGATATAGTTCTTATTTTCAGGCTTCACAGCGCACAACAACACACCTAATCTCATGGCAGCATCATTGCCAGGAAACAAGAGAGTTGGAAACTGCACAGCTCCTTCTAGCAGTCAGTCTGTAACCAAAAAGCGGAAGAGTCCTGAGGTTTCTCTAGGATCTGCTCCTTCTGTTTCTAATAAAGGTGCTTGTACTGCAAAGTTTTATTCTTTTTCATTCCATGTTGATTCCTCTTTTTAACGCTCCATTTAGTCCTTACATATTGTTTTGTGTCTTCTTGTCTTCATTACAGAGAGGAGAAAGATTCCAAGAGCTGCTAAAGCTACTAACTACTTGACGTTTCAAACATCACCCGGAACAAAAACGCCTCTAGATAGCAATGTAGCTGTTGTGTCATCTGATCTTACATCAAGCGTGGCAAAGTGTTTGTTTACAAGACCAGAGCTGTCACCTCCGAGCAATTCAACTTGTCTGAGTACACCACAAAAGCAGGCGTCTCCTCAAAGTGATGCATATACCACTCCCCAGCAGCAAGAAGTTACTCCTTCAAACTGCACAATCTTCACTAAGGAAAGAATCACAGTCAGTCCTCAGAAGCAAATGGCTTCTTATAGAGCGGAAAGGAACCATTTAGTTTCTTCTTTCTCGCCAATCAAGTCTAATGCAAAGATGTCCAGTAAAAGAGATCATGTGAAAGGAAAGCTCAACTTCGATGACGCTGAAGCAACAATGAAGTTAGACCCACCTGCTTCTGGAGATTTTATTTCAACATCTTCATCTGGCTCTGAAGCAGAAGTTGATTTGTTTGACATAGATTTTCTGAGCGACAACTTTCCATTCTCAGAGGTGCTTGTCGATTTCGATATTGCTTGTCAAGGAATGTCAGACCCTTGCCTGCCACAACCCTCAAACTGTTACATAGAGACTGCTTCATGGTAATATATATTTTTCTCTTTTGCTTATTAACCATTCAAATTTTCTGCTGCATTTTACTTATCAGATCCAATTCTGACACACAGGTCATCTCCTGAATCAATGAACGGGAATCTAGTGCCTGACCAGGTTGTGTAAGAGTATACTTCAGCAGTTACTGAAATGATTCAAGGAAAAGACATCAACACACAAGGTGGGTTTGGTTTCAGCCTTCACTTTATATGTTAAAATTATAGCTGGTTTCATTGATATATTCGGACTGTCTCAGTTTGCAAGATCCGACTCCATGACTACTGTAAAGTCCACAACAAAATGCTTAGGAATCTTAAGTCCTGGTAATTAATTGCTCTTTCTCACGATCATATGATATAACCATAACATAGGCCTCAACATGTCTTAACTTAACAATTTTTGTTCTTTCTTCAGCCAAGAGTTACAAGAAGAGAAATACAGTTGACTTATATGATGATCAACACATCACTGCCATAATGAAAAACTCAGTTCCGTTAAGTTAGCCCAAGCACGCTTCTAGTTATTTTGAAAGCTTTAACAGTAATGTAGATCACACAGTTTTGTAAGAATGCAATCCTTTATTCCTTTGAATCTTTGATTGGCTCTTAACTAGCTCTACATTTAAGTGAATATAAACTTCTCTTTCTTTAAGATATCCTTTACAACCAAAACTATCTGAATCAAGCCAAGTACTTCAGCTTCTCCACGCTTTTCATGGCTTTCAATGTAAAGCAGAAGAACCCTTTAATGTATCTTGTCATATACTTGAATAATATTATAGACCTTTAGAGAGAAAGGAAGGAAAACTTGTAACTCAAGTTAGACCATAACTTCTGAAGAACATTACAATAAAACTTCTTAGATAAAACATTTTTTGTAAATCATTTAAGCAATCCACCAGAATTGGCTCACCGACTCACCAGTCATATGTTTCTGCTGACCAAAAACAAAGACATAACATTTAGATACATCCAGTTTCTGGTCTTTGTATAAACAACTTTACGCGTTTGAGCATGAAACTGCTGAGACTGAGCAGCTACTTGTGTTGTCGCTTTCGATGTTCATTAACGAACAAACCATAAAGAGTCAAAAAAGAAAAGAAAAAGAAACAGTTTAGAATTGTGACTAAGATTGTTTTAATCTGCCTAAGCTCCCACCCAAACCATCTACCTCCACTTAATATAACACAAAGACTTAACTCCCAACGCATAAATAATTACCATAGTCTCTGATCACCTAGCGTCTAGATACCGTAACCATCTAGAGTGTCTTTGTAGAACCTCTAATAAGAACAACAAGTAGTTAGAGTTTGATACTTTTAGTTAACTCTCACATAAAATTAATCAACTTGTTTAAAGTATCTATCGATTTTGTAGAAGAAAATTACAAATGTGAGATTCAAATGAAACAAGAATCGGTATGTCTTGTCCACTAGAACCAGACCCACCACCAACTTGATAAACTGTTGTTTTCTTATTAATTATTTCCCGTCAAAATTCTTTTTTACTCTTTTTGTTTCCTTCTTTCTTTTATTCCTTTGGTGTCTGTCCATGGTGGTTCAACATTTTGACGTGGAAATGAGATTCCCATTTCTTTTTAAAATTTTTTAATCTGTATGACTTTATTAAAAATCGTTATTCCTTGCTTGTTTGAAATATCTTTCTTGCACGTAAAATAAAAACTTAAAATCTAATTTTTAGATTTGTTTTCGTGGCTAGTCTGTAAATAGTAGATTACCTTCATACAAGATCAAGTGGTATAAATAACTTCCATATATAATAGCAATGATATAAAAATCGCTACTTGATGGTTACATGTCTTAAAGATTTGTTTAATCGGGTGTATAGACATATTTTTTAAACGTTTTAACCGATTTAAAAAAAAATTAGTTTGAAAAAATTGTTTCATTTATAACTAATTTGCCGATTAGATAGGTGATTATCCGTCCTGATTTTAGAACACTGTATAATAGTATAAACAAGAGTCTGAGGGTGAAATGACAGGATGGTAATATGCACATACATGATGTTAAGATTAAAAGCAATTTTGTAAACATTATAACTTTATCAAAGTTAGTTAAGTGACTCAGCTAAACTCCTAACAAAGAAGACAACAACTCCTACAAAAGGTGACTCAAAACTGAGACAGTACATAAACCCAATCTTAAACAGTAGATTGTACCATTCTACAAAGTACAATTCAATCCAAAGAGATCCGCCGTGATTAGATTGGTCCGAAGCAGGAACGGGTCAAAGTAAATCCAAAAACTGGATATATTCTATAATCGTATTGACATAAACACCCCTGTATTGTTTCTATTTATGCTTGTTTCTTAACAAGAATCGAGGACCTAATAGGCTTTCAACTATGAAATTACTTTTTGGAAGAGATAATCCTTTAATCCCGCACTATCAGCCGTTGGATGCGGTGCACATAGTAAGATGAAGATCACGTCGCTTAAACGTTGTACAAAATCTCTCTACTCGGAACCAACATCCCTTAAACTTGTTCCCTTTTTTTTTTAATCCGTCACTATTCTTTTTGTTATATATATAACAATTGATTCTTGATCCAAGAACAATATCTTCTTCCTCCATAACATTAGTGTCATTATCACTCTGTTCTCAAACTCGTTCCTGCTCCACCACCACCATCACTCACTCCTCTTTCAATTTTGTTACACACTTTTATCATAAAATAAATCCATTTTAAAGTTTTTTTAGTTAGAGAGAATCACCAAATCCACCTAAACTCATTTCTTTAAATCCTTTCAATTCTATTACCGTGGCATTAAAGAACAACACACATAATCTTCTTCCATCTTTAGTGTAATGACAGAGATTGATTTAGAACAAGGAGCGGCGTACGGTTATCACCAGCGGTCATTCGGTGGAAGTGACGTCAGCGTATATTATTCAGACGGGGAGGACATGACGTCATGTTACTCATACTTCTATTCCACGACGGGAGGACCGTACGAATACGAAGGAGGAGAGTCTAGGAAAGTGTCGTCGGTGATGGGTTTGTCCGAGATGGATGAGGATGAGGATGATGATGATGGGACCGTGCCTCCGGAGAAAGACTGTAGGATATGTCACTTAGGGGTGGTGGAAACGAACGGTGGAGGTGCGATGGAGTTAGGGTGTTCGTGTAAGGAAGATTTGGCTATTGCTCATAGACAATGTGCTGAAACTTGGTTTAAGATCAAAGGCGACAAGTTAGTAACCTACTTTTTTTAACTTCTCTCTCTTCTTTTTTTGGTTTAGTGGTTCTATTTTTATTTAATTGAGTTTTTAATTACTTTTTAGATCGAAAACAATATCTTGAAATTTTGTTATTAACGTGTTCAAGATCTTGTTATGATTCTTAGGAGATCATAATGTAATATTCTCTTAAAATAATTGTAGAAATTATCCTTTATTTTTAAAGATTGGTTTTACGATTAAAAATAGTAAGTTTTTTTAGTGTTGATGTATTATATGCACATGTTTTTTTATAGGAAGATTAACATAATTTTTATTGAAACAGAATATGCGAGATTTGCCAATCGGTAGCCAAAAACGTGGCCGGTGCTAACGAAATGGTTACGTCAACAGTGGACGAAAGAGAGGTGAGAATCGGTGGAGGCGGTGAGGAAGCGGTGGCAGTAGAAGGAGGAGGAGCAACAACGGCGATAGAGAACAGGTGGCAGCCACAGAGAGTAGTGAATATAGTGTTAGCTTGTATGGTTTTTGGCTTCGTCGTATCATGGCTCTTTCATTTCCATGTTTCATCTTCTTCTTGAACCTCTCAGTATTGCTCTTTGCATTCAAACAACAGAGATTACACTATATATCAAAAGGGTTTTTGATTCTTTGTATATATATAAACAAAACATTTACTCTTACAAATTACAATCCAAACATTTTGTTAAAAGTAATAACTAAGTAACCACACACGCATAACATCGTCTCAAATATCCAACACAGTTTCTTATAACAAAATTGACCTAAAAGATAAACAGCGTGATCCAAATAAGATGATTACTTGGGAAACAAGGAACTGAATAATGTACATTGTAGCATAACCCTAACATCTCTCTATGAATGTTCTTCATTTCTGGAACAATGATCAACATGTCTTCATGACGCCATTGATTAGCTGTATTCATATAAAGATCTTGTCTCAAGACTGGTGCGAGTTTTCATGCGCCATTCATTGAGTTATCAGTGTGAACTCCGTTGCTATCTATCTTCCCGTTCACTTGAGCCCTTGGTCTCTGTACAGGTACAAAGAGCGTTATAGGTCAGATTGTGTGATTGGTCCAGGTTGAGAAGGATCAGATGCTTACCCAGTCAGCAGGATCAACACCGTTCCCATTCAACAGCTTGTGGTTCTCTTCTTTAGTCCTCTCCTTAGAGATTACCGGGAGCAACGCCGTGGTCCTATCTGGTAACTCTGAAGTATGGACATTTGAAAAAGAAGATATGAGAAAGACAACAAGTGTTTCATTGCTACTATGAAGGGTGTTCTGAGATCAAACCTGGTAACTTCTTATCCAGACAGAACACAACCAAATTAACGGTGTACCTAAACAGAAAAATAAACAAAAACAACAAGTCATTATCTTTGTATCCAGAGAAAAATGTTGATGCACTAAAAAATTTTGAGTGATAGTAAACCATACCACGCAACAACAACATCAACAGTGTAGTGTTTACGGGAGGCAATGATCAAGAGGCTCTGAACAAAAGCAATGAGCCACCCAAACAGCTTTATGAACCTGAGAACATAGTATAAACAGAAGGGGTGATGCAGGGATGTCTTTTACAAAGTATCTTTTAAAGAGTTGATGAAGTTTTTACCTTCTAGTGCCATACTTCTGGTAAGTGAGGACAAAGACTAGCGTGAATATCATATGCGATGAGAAGATCAAGTCTCCACATCCGTACATCACCCCATGAGCTGATGAGATCAACATCACCACATGAGAACGTTTGCAAAATATGATTGGGGAAAGAAAAATAGGTAGACTCACGGTTAATCTCGAGAACCTCAAGAGTGCTTTTGGGCCATGGCAACGTGGAAACTTTAGAGCCCTGTAGCAAAAATGGGAACATTATAAGCTTAATAGATCAGACACAGAGATGAGACCTTGTGTATGGTAACTTCAGTTGCTTTACCTCGCGACAGTGATAGTTTGGACCAGGAAGCTGAGTCGAATAGAAAGTTAGAACACGGAGAAACTGAGATGCCTGAAAGACAGAAACTTCAACAACTGACAAGACAAAATAATCTCAGCAAGCTTAAACTAGATAGTAGCTAGTAAGGCAGGGGGAACTTACAACTAAGAATGCTAGAATTCTGCACCATATCAAGACGGTGTATATCTTCTTGCCTTTCAGGATGAATGGATGGAAAGTCCACTGAAAATAAAGGCTCAAGGATTATCAATATCGAAAGCCAGTGAAGAAACTATGAATGTTGAAAATCTCACCAGGAAAAACGAAACAAATACACTAGTGAACACGGTTTCACTTATGTAGCTTCTCTCTTGACCAAGCTCCTAATACAATGGAAAACCAAAGCTATAAGACCATCTATTCTAATTTGAGCATATGTAAGCTGAAATGTTAGAGACAAACCGGAAGAAGAAAGAAACCAAGATCCTGGAGAGTAGGTCCAGGGCGATGAATGTAATGAACTCCTTTAGCAGCTACACCATGAATGTACTGCACATAAGAGATGGAAACAACACAAACTCAAATAAAGAAGTATAATCCAAGAGGCGATAAGATCTACATTGTTAAGACCAAAAGCAAAAACTAGCACACAAAAGCCACAACTTTTGGTTAAAAAGCAATCCTAAGAACACTGTTTCTCCTAAAAAAGAAAGGTTTGGGCAAAAGCAGAAGCTTTGTCTCTGTATAACAAAACCATTGATCAGACTTTCAACAAAAGAGTAACAGGAGTCATCATTAACATTCTCCATAAAGTAAAGTTTTCATTCTGAATCTGACGAGAATCATTTTTAAACTAGCAACAACAACAACAACAAAAAAAACTGTAGAATTTAAAGAAGAGAACCTCACCTGACAGATAATGCCAGCAAGAAGGTACTTCCAGTTCTCAGCGAGAAGACCTAGCTCTGTCGCTATCTCAGAGCAAAACCTCTTCCATAGCTAATAAACAAAACGAATCAGCCAATAATGTGAAAGACCCAGAAGCTGAACTAAGAGATAAAAATGGGGGAAACCTTGGAAGATTCGCGACGAATGTAAAGAGTCATCTTATTCTTGTGCTGTGTCAATCATTTAGCTCAAAACCAAACACTCCACAGGAAAAACACTCAATCTTTGTATATAAGTTCTTCTAGTCTCGCCGGAAAAAGGTTGGATTCAGAGAGAGATCGAAGATGAAAGTTAAAAAGTTGTTCAAGTAGAAGAAGAAGAAAAGAGATTTCTTTTTGCAGTATCTGAGATTTTAAATTTAAAAGGCCCCAGTTCTTCACGGAAAAACGGTTAACTGTAAAATTTCAATTTATACAAAAATAAAATAAAATTATTTAGTTACATACTTTTAGAAGAAATTATAGATAAATATTTACGTAGAAAAGAGCTGAGATTAGCTTTCCTTAAGATGCTCTGTAAGAAGTCACTTAACATATAACAATAAACATCATCTAGTAGTTTAAGTAATAGCTGAAACAAGACTAATAATACATGTTGATTTCAATCTCAAATTTTAGTATTCGAAAACAAAACAAAACAACATCTGGTGTCGTAGATAAACCCATGAGTAATAGATTTTTTTCTCAAAAAAAATTAAAAAGGAGTCAATGGTCACGACATGAAGAACCCCACCAACCGTTATCGACGCTTTAGTTTAAAACTCCAGAGGTGATGTCGGGTGAGTAGAGCCAGTAGTAGTGGCCAATTTGCAAGTTAATACAAAGGTTTAAGTATATTAATTTAGGATTAACACTACACTACACGTGGTGGGGACATGATTTGGGTGAGGGAGCACGTGGGACTGTGTCTGTGTGTAGTTAGTTGGGTAAACCAAACCCCAGCGAAGTATGTCTGTCAACTACGGTTGTATCATCCCATCACATCAGTTCAGTTGTCTGTCTACATGTCTATCCTCAATTTAAACAATACAAGAAAAAAAAAACTATTCTTTCTGTTTTCAGTTTAGCAATGAAAGTAATTTATAATCTTCAATTTGAAGGAGCAATATGACGTTAACACTCGAGCAAACCCACACAGCAAGTAATTAGTTTTCTTACCTTTAAACTGATATAACAGGTAGATTCATACTAGATACATGTAGTATAAGTCAATTAGTTGCACTTATATTGTTAGATATAGTTTTAGCTTAAATTAACAAATAATGATTTGATGATTTGTGTGTTTATTAACTGATTTGAAGATGTTAAAAGGTACAAAAATGCATTTTTTACTATTTTTATACATTTTTCTAAACGATTATGTTATTTTCAAATGACATTGCCACTAGATCCGACCGGTTGGAGAAACCGGTGGGTTTGATGCGTACTTCTTCGTTGATGTTTGTCTCTTCAGTAGACCATCTCTAATCAAAACTGCTTCTTCTTCCTCTTCACACCAATTCTGATGACTGCTTACTGCTAACGAGATAAAGAACGCTTCCAAGAGAGAGATGGATGAACCAAACTCAACCATGTGGAGTTCATTGTCGTGTGTCACCATCTTGAACGTTGATTCATCTCTTTCCTGTGAGAGTATATCGTAAATGTTAACAATGATTCAGACCATCAATGCCCTGATACTTAGAGCATTGAACGTAATGTGTTACTTTTACCTGATCAAACAGTTGAAAATTTGAGAAAGTTTGACACTTTGTATGATGATCATTAGACAAGACACAGAGCTTGCAACCGATGTCCCAGCCACCACAATCGCATGAACCACCAGAGTCCCACCGCTTGATCAACGACAAAGGGGTGTTACCATCTTTAGGAAGCGTGTGAACTCCACTAGGGAGTATAACTTTAGTTGTGCTCTGTTTTTGAACTCTGTTTCTTGTCTGAACAATAGCTGCAACCTCTTCGTTTGTAACACCAAACAAAACAGATTCTGATATGTGTGTTGATGAATCCGAGTTAGTCTTCATTTTACCGATTAACTGTATGTACAAATGGATGGTCGTTCTTGTGACGGCCTAACCAGTTTCCACTCTTGTTCTTCACTTCTTTGATGGTATACAATGTGTATGAACGTGTCGAAGAACCTGAACTCTTCATGGTGGCAGCAAGAACTTTGTTGTCAACCACAAACTGAAACAAACTGACACCCTTTCTCAAAGTGAACTGCAAAATAGCGTGAGAACTTTAGCTGCATTGATTCTTCTCCATAGTTGGTGGTGTTGGAGCCATTTGTAACGGTACACTCTTGTCAGACTTTGGTATTACTAAAGGGCCTGATCGAGTTCTAGGCTTTGTTCTGGTGGAGTGATTGGTGTAAACAGAATCACTGAATGTCAAAGGACTGATTTAGCTGAAGCATGAGATGTGCTAGACAATGAAGGAACAATGGATGAGCTTTCTTTAGAGCTGAAACTTCTAAGCATTCTCGAAGGTTTCAACACTATGGCTATCAAATACAATCTCTTTTCCTCTTACTTTTAGGTTTGATATTTCGGGAACGTGGTGTTGTTCGTGATGAAATGTATTGGGTGTGAATTCAAGTTGAGTGGTCCAAAGATGGTGCCGCATGAGGTGATGATTTCATCTTATGCCAACATGAAGATGTGGTCCGGCTAAAGCTTTCCTGTTGTTTCTGTGGTGTTTTCATTATTCATTGGAACACTGTTTCCGCTGAAGAAAAAAGAAAGCTAGCTAGGCACTTAATTTAAACTGATCATTGATCTTTTGATTTGTAGGTGCCTAATATTAGATCTAGGTTCAAAAAAGTTGTTCAAATGCCATCAATCAAGTGGGAATTCGAAAAATGTATAAATTAAAGAAAAGTTGTAAGTCTTAAAGGAGATATAACTCATCACAAAAGTGTAAAGTTGGTTTTAGCCAGTGTGTTGGAATGTTGATCATATCTAGTTTGTCTATATCCATAAACACAAAGTGTGATGATGGAATGGAGAGTAAACTGCCATACAGATCATTATTCTCACCTAAATGCGGGTATGCTCAGCATCTTTAAATCCACAAATATAGGCCTATGAAATGGAACAGTTTGGAGAATTTATATTTGGCCCAAATATCTTTAACAGAACAATTCTTTCTGTAAGAACATAGTACAGATAAAACTATGTAATAACTGCTAACCCGTAATTATACATTTAGATTTAGACTAAATGATAATTTGTGTTTTGGTAAATGATTGAAGTATGCAAGATGTCCAGATAATAAAACCAATTCATGGTGTTGTACTTAGAAGATTCGTCTGGTGGGGTTTTGTGTTTTTTTATACTGGAATTGTAGGTCTCACAATGTATTGAAAGAAGAGAAAACACAGAAACATAGCTCTCAATCACTTCTTTTTGCTCACCTTCTATTTTTATTTTAAATAAAGTAAAAGTCAGAGACCATATCGTTTAACATGTGTATGTCCCCCTGACCCCTCTTTCAAAATTAAGATAATACAAGAAGCAGAATTTAGTTGAGAAAATAAAAGAGAAAGAAAAACATAAGACTAGATAATGACTAGGCCAGAATAAAGGATTAGTATTTTTTACATTGTATATAACCAACAAACAAACATATGATTTATAATTACATTTTGTGGATCATATGTATATTATATCCAACAAAGATCATGCAGATGAATTTTGCATTTCCCCAATTTTTTTTTTCTTTAAGAAATTTCAGCTGTTCTTTTTGTTATGGCTTGTGATAAACTTATTATTACTGTGATACATTTATATACATCTAAGGAAAAAATTAGCAAAAAAGGATAATTGGCGTACAAAAGATACTTTACGTAATAAGCTACATAGCTTAAGATATATATACAAATATATATATATATATATGTATGTAAGCTAAAACGAATTTTGATTACAAATATACAATTACACGGCCATATACTTTATTGATGGACATGGTGTAGCTAGCTTTTCGAAAGAAAAAATCCGACAAGCAAATCTCGAGTTTGCTTCATAACAAGAACATAGCATATGATTTGTAGGACCCAATCTATTTCACTTCAAGAAGAAACACTTTTTATAGGAGAGACTAGAGAGACCCCTATTTCCCACTACGACAACGACCTCCCAAGTCTCCTTTTACGCCTAAATCAAAGGAGATGTTGTCAAGTATAAGCAACGTCGTAGTCGAGGCATGGAACACAACCACAACGCAAACGCAGGTGCAAACGCCTCACAGGCCGTCACTGATACACCCAACTTTCTATTGGAGTTATAACTGCGAAGTGCTTTTCCATGGATGGCCTGGCTCTAGCCGTTCGATGTATGCTCTTGCACTTATATTCGTCTTCTCTTTGGCGTTCTTAGCTGAGTGGTTTACTCGGTGCTCTGACGCTGCGGCTTCCATCAAACCTGAGGCTGATAAGGTTGCTAAGGTGGCCTTTCGTACGGCTATGTATATGGTCAAGTCTGGCTTCAATTACCTTGTGATCCTAGCCGTTGTTTCGTTCAATGGTGGCGTTTTCATCTCTGCTATTTTGGGGCATGCTTTTGGTTTTGTTGTTTTTCGTGGCCGGGCGTTTCGGAAGGTGGGTCGGGTCGACGGGTAAGAATCTGGATATCCAGCATTTTTGGGTTTTAACCGATCCCAACGAGAACTGAAGTCATTTGTTATTTGTTTTTTTTTTTTTTGTTTTTAATTTGATTTGTGTGTTCTTTCGAATGAATGAAAGAAGAGTGACAACTTGAACGAAAAATATATAACCTAATTTAATATTTGGTTTTCATTTGATTTATTTTGTGATAACTTTCAATGAATTATACAAAATTCAATAATACTCTTTCGTGGAATGTATATGTATTCAACACAAATTTCAAATAAGTCATGAATCTTATTTTCTTGTCTTTTCTCCAACTATTTTGTATATATTATATGAAACAAATCCATCAACATGGTAACCATATCATCGTTTAGTACACAAGCCTATTTTATACCGTCACAATTTTATTTCATAAAAACAACTCTTTATTGTTCCAAAACACTATTTTAGTGGCGTGGGATAGGTTTGCTCAGTGGTCACTCAAGAATTATCTGAACCAACAAAACAGTGAAATAGTAACCAACTTCGTTTTGGTGAATTTTTTTTTTTCTAATATCTGGTAGATTAAATTAGTTAAAATGATCTTACAAAACCGGATAAACCGTAGATATAATCCAAACGAATTACCAAAAATGTAACTGATTAAAAAAAAATATTTGGAATCAAGGTTTATACCAAAGAATAAGAAACAGAGCATGTTATAAGATTTTTGTGAATGACCGCATAAAATTTCGTATACTTCTTGTGCAGATTAAGAGGTTGATTGTTTGTAGTTTTTAAATTGGTTTTTAGTTTTTGTTTTTGGAAAACTACTTTATTTGCCAATCAAGATTTTAGAGAAATGGTTTTCCTAAAATCTAGGGAAACTAGTTTTTTAAATAACTGCTTACTTCTAAACAAAAACCAAAATCCAACTTTCTCTAGTTTTTTTGCTTGAAACGTATGTTGCATTTATTTTTATTACAAATAAAAATCATTAATCCAATAAAAACTACTATTGGGTATTTGAAAAAATAAGTGTGCCTATGAATAGTGTTTATAATATGACCCTCAACACATATAATTAAGGCATTTCCTAGGTTACTTTTTTCTGGAACACACATCTAACAATAAAATGATGTAATACACAAAATAAATCAAACAAAAATTGTAAACTATCAATAATATAAATTTATTTGATGACCAAAAATATAAATTTATCTATTTGAAGTTAGTGATTAAAATATATATATATATATATATATAGTAAAAAATATATATATTATTAGATAACTTTTGACTTTTTAAGAGAAATTAGACTTTTTTTCTTTTACTATTTGATACCTATAAATTATATTAATATTATATTTTTGGTTTTACTTAATACTAACTATGACTAGTATTAGTATTTGTTTCTTAATATTTCATATTGATAAAATCATATTTCCTATTCTTTTTATTTTACTTAGTATTAACTAAGATTAAAACTATTTAATTTAATATTAGTATTTTTATTAATTTCTGGAAATTACTCATTAAAATGAATAACCATAAACATTAGTATGAAAAATTGATTTAGAAACAAAATTTATCTAATGTATGGTCTTATTTTGTTTTATTTAAAGATATATTTATTATTATTATTATTATTTTTATTATTGATTTTTAGTTATTAAGTTAAACTATTAAAAAAACTAAAATCCAAAATCTAAAATCTAAAGTCACCATTCAAGTTTTTTAAAAAACTAAAATCTACAGCAAAATCAAAAACCAAAGACAAAGAATCAAAATTTAAAAACTAAAAACTAAAAGCCAAAAACCAGAAACTAAAATCTAAAAACTAGCAAAACAATCATCACCTAACTTATTCTCCAAACTTCTTCTTTGTGCCTTCACAACACAAATTATAGACTTCTTCCAGTCATAGTCTTTTACAGATATGAAGCAAAAAAAAAGAACATCAAAACGAAAGACAAACGGCGACAAAGAAGAAGTCTAACTAATCAAACTAAGAACTGGTTACACTTGCATGTGTCTTAATCAGCAACCACCTCCACCTCCACCACCGCATCCGCCTCCACCACCACCTCCGCCTCCACAGCCACCGCCTCCACCAACACCAACACTTCCACCACCACCTCCACCTCTAAAGCCACCGCCTCCACCACCACCACCTCCTCCTATAACGACTCGGCCAGTTGCACATATATTGCAAATGGTCGAAAGAACTGCCAAAGCAAAGGTGACAACAAAAAAGGTTATGACAATTATTGCTATTAACTCCATGTGACAACACACACCTTTAGACTTGAGTTTAGAGTAATGATTGATATCTCTACGTTAACTATAAAGTCTCGATGATATATAACACAGCTTCTTTTTTTTTCTATCTGATGTTTTCCTGTATTCAAATAACGTGTTTACTTTGCATTGATTTAGACTTTTAATATTTATATGTTTACATTCAAAGATATAGTTTACTTTTGGTATACAAAGATTTAGTCAAGGATAAAACGTAACCTGCGAAGCTTTTGACGCCAAGTATTATATGATAAATCTTGTAACTGGATTTGAATTCCAATTATTTTATTAAGCTAAACTGATGTGACATCTTTATCAAAGATCATTAGCTCAAAGGACAATTGACCATTGTATTGGAAATTTCCAGTTTGAGTAACCACTACGAAACTAATATTAAATAATTATTATATGATGTGATTTTAGGTTTTGGATTTTCTGACCGGTTATTGTAAGTGCATGAACGTTTTTTGTTTTTGAACGGTCTATTGAATTTGATTATGATCTTCGTTGTGCGGCATTTGTTTCCAGTTTGAATAACCACTATGAAACTAGTATTATATAATTATTATATGATGTGGTTTTGGATTTAGAATTTTTTGACCGGTTATTGTAAGTGCATGAAAGTGTTTTTATTTTTGAACGGTCTATTGAATTTGGTTTTAATATAATCTTCGTTGTGCTGCGTTTGTGTATTTGTAACAATGACAAGATTTCAACTCAGGATTGTGGAAGGATATTTACATACAACATTTTTGTTAACTCCAGGAAAATGTTTTATTTTAATGATGAAACGCATTCATTAAGTTAATGTTTTATTGTAATGATGAAAAGCATTCATTAAGTTATACCCCAAAAGGCAATTTAGGAGACGTCCCACAGCATAGATTATTGAGTCATCATCTCTAATGTCTTCGGGTGAAAAATTTAAAACTCTTATACTTTTCACTAATTTTCATACTTTTTCCCATTTAATGAAAATCCCAAATAAATCATTTCAAAGCGATCAAAACTAAACCTAAACCCCCCCTTATGGATCAGTGAACTCATGGATAAATATTTAAATTCTATATGTTTCAAATTCGAAAAAAAATATTTTAAAATCGTTTTTTAATCATATTTTGATGATTTTCAGAAAAATATAAAAAAACAGTTTTTTGATTTTTGAAATATTTTTATCAAATTCTTTAAATCAAATAAAAAATATTGACATTTTGAGTTTAATTTTATGATTTTTCGTTTGATATATAAAATTAAAAAAAAAGTGGGGACATTTTAGCTTTAAATTTTTCTTCCAAAGGCTCTAGAGACGATTTCTCTAGATTATTAATGATATAAATAGTTCACAGTTCTCCGCTACAAGGTACTAAGTGAAAACATTTATTTTTAAGCTTAACAACTTCTCATCACTTTGATCCTATAAGATCCCAGCCGAGGTTGAACTCTTCATGGAACAATGTAACCTGCAAAAAAAAAAAACATTAAAAAGGTAAGTCAAGTCAACAGTACATATATTATGCATTACTCATCATGAGCTTTAGAAGATTGAATCCATACGTCCACATCGCTTGCCAGCAGGGCGGTTGCGTATGTTACAGCGTTTAGGAACAGCGATTGCGACTCCAGGATTGATTCCAGCTTTCTTGGCCAGAGGAGAGAGCATGACAGCACAAAGACAACGAGGGTTGGTTCTAATGAGAGCACCAACTTTGGCACAACAAACCGGTGGAACCTTACCCCTGGGGTTCTTTGTAGCAGCCAAACACGGGCTTAGGCTAGCCGCAGCTTGACCAATGGGCATGCGACCACACTCTCCGGCCGCCTCAACGGAAGCCAATGTGATCAGAAGACTCATCAAAGCTACCGCAATAAACTTACACCACTTCATGCTTCTTCTTGTTTTGTTAAGTAGTGCATTGATGATTCTTATATAGTAGTAACATGTTTAGTGGGGTGGTTGTGCTTTAGTAACGTGTACAGTTTATAATGGATCTTTTAACTTTTCCCATTATGCAATCATTTGGTTTTTGTTACTTTGATTTAGATTTCACCATGTGTTGATGTCTAAGTCGTTTGATTTTGATCTATCTATAAACATTTCACTGACCACATTACTCTGTTTCTAATCATTTTTATTCATTACTTTTACAGCTCAACTACTGCCTAGCGAGTTCTGTAAACATATCGGAATCAAACCGAGTGGGCTACAACAATATATGGTTTCATAAGATTAAGACATACACAAAGAAACGAGTTTTGTTTGGTCTCTCTATTACTGACAACCGCTCAACCTTGCCCAATCCACAAACTGCATCCCACCGTAGATGTTATTAGCAAACCTTACACCCACAGTAAAGGCCAAAGCCACAGGAGGCACTTTCTTGGCGAAAGGCGATGCCTCAACCACTCTCTCTAGACCATTGACGATCTGATAACGAGTATTCGAAGAAACACTCAAAAATACACCTGCAATGAAATTACCATTGTCATGGAGATTAATGGTTTAGTAAAAGTGAAGGTAAAATAAGGTAGAAAAGCCAAAGTATGTATAAGTATATACCCCATAGAGCTGCACTCTTGATGAGAGGTGGTACTGGGATGTCTTCTTCTGATTTATTTATGCTCCTGAGAGAAGAGAATGTCCAAACCAAAACGCAAGTTATATCCAAAAACTAAGTGACCATTTAAGTGGAAAGAGTTGTGTGTGTTACCGTTTAGCAGTCATGATCAGATTAGCAATGCCTTGACCTACAATGCCGCATCCAAACCCAACTGCACCATACATTATACCCTTGTAGAAGTATGTAGCAAGTCTCTGTTGAGCAGAAAATCTACATCCTGGTCTTTCAGCCTCAAATACGCTGCATCAGTAGCAACCACGTTACAAGATGAGAGATGTAAGGAAGTTTATAAGAACTGAGTATCTTCTTGAATGGAAGGAGCTTCATTTACCTGCTAGGAAGCGCATTATAAGCATTAAGCATGCGTCCTAAGTAGCCACTAGATGCAGATGGTTGACCAAAACGGACAAAAGGCGCCAACATACCGACCAGAGCAACGTTAACCACAACTCCAACAAGAAGATCAGCAACATACAGCTCAAACTCATCCGAGAAATCTTTGCCTCTCTTTTGAACTTCAGCAACAGTGGCACAACAAGAGTCAATGACTATCTGAAACGGCACATCAAATGCTTACATGAGCCAATGCAAATGTGAGTGTACAAGGAGAAACTACTTTTTAAATGAAAGCTCTCTTACCTCAGTCCCTATTTTGAAGAGGAAAGATGGATCAGCCAACATTCTGTTGCGAAGCATAGACCATGATCTTATAGCAAAACCAAGCAACCCAGCTGAGCTCTAAACTCCAAGAAACCGAAACTCAAAACCCTTCTCTTAAAACTGTTAACTCCATAAAAATAATTAAAACAAAGAGAAGAATGTACCTGCAAATCCAAGTACCTAAGGAGAATCAACTTGCGGATGCCAAAGGTCTTAGCAGCCTCTAACATATCAGATGGTAGTGTGGCTACTCTAGCTTCTGTCTCTCTCATGACCTCTTCAAACTTCAAAAGTGGTCCAAACTCTTTTTCTTCATAGTCATCTCCACCATCACCTTCTCCTCCACTTCCATCTCCACCTCCACCACCGTTGTTAAACCCACCACCGCCTCCACCATCACTTACAAGTTCCACCGGTTCATTAGTTCCTAAGCTTCCAACATTGTCGCCTTTCCCTATGATGCTACCACCTTCTTCCTCTACTCCTTTCGTTGATTCAGTAGCGGCAACAACACTAGATAACGGCTCAACTGGAGACTGAGACATATTAACCATTACAAGCCTCGACCTTTGCTCCTTAATCCTCAAAACAGGGACTTTCAGCTCCTTACTCAAACCTCCAAACACAACATCTCGAGTGCAAATCCTCAACGAAGAGATGTCGTTTCGTAACTTCACAGCACTCGAGAACTGAAAGTTCATTGCACATCCTGCCATTCTCCTCTTCTGTAACACCTCAAAACAGGGACAAGTCGACAAATAAAACGAACAGAAGCGATCTCCCAAGAACCAATCAATGGCCCTTCAAGACAAGCTTCTGCAAGACAGTAAAAAAAAAACCCAATGTGTATCAAGAAACACAAAAGCTTTGTCCTTTTTATCTAAAAATCTAAGACAAGACAGAGAGAATGAGGGGAGAAGAAGAGACCAACTATAGATAAATTTTCAAAAATGGAATCTTTCGTCGATAAGGATGAAACTTTAACCTTTGAATTGGCCAGATAGAGGGAGGAGAAATGGACCAAAGGGACGAGAGTGTGTGTGACTGCAAGAGTGATTAGGGTCACTGTGTTTACTTCTCCCCTTTGCACGTGCGGTAACTTCTAAACACGTGTGGAACTGAAACCCTTCCTCAAATCAAAACTATATGGTAATGAGAATATGAACTTTTTTTTTGTTAACGAGAATATGAATAAATAATGTAATAAGTGTTCGACAAAGTGTATAATTTCCTTAATATCTATACAGTTTACTAATAATATTTTTACATATTTTTCTATTTTAAATTATATAATAAAAATATAAATTTGAAAAAAATAATCACTAAAATATATTATTTTATTTCTCTTATTATTTTTATTCAATCCTACTATTTATTTGATGGTCACCGGTTTAAACTAAACTATATTTCATCAAATATTTTCTTGATCTGAATTCAAGTCAAATCGACCGAATCAACCCATTCAAATCAAATGTATTTACCATATGTATCAGAAAACAACTTTGAACAAGTAAAACATATATTTTAATAAAGCTGTACATCCGTAATGAAAACTTTTAATAAGAAGACTTACGAAATAATGAATAGTAAAAGTCAAAAGTCAATAAAAACTTAACACGTTATTTGTCTACAAGAAAGCTTCAGCAACAAACTATATAATACGTAATACATTTAGTGGGATAACTATTGCCTAAGATGGAGCCTTGGGTAATAATAATCATAGCTATTGGTTCTTGTGTTGGTGTATTGATATTTATTGTGGCCTTAGCTGGGGGTCGTGATTGCAAAGGAGCCGGGGGAGGAGGCGGAGGCGGAGAGGGAGGTCTAAGAGGTAGTGGTTATTCTGGAGGTCATGGAGGGTTTTGGAGTAGTGGTGGCGGAGGTAGCAGCTGGTTTGGGGGTGGTGGCGGTTTTGGCGGCGGTGATGGAGGTTTTGGTGGCGGTTGTGGTGGTGGTGGTGGTGATGGAGGTGGCGGTGGCGGTGGAGGAGGAGGAGGTTGCTGATCATTTTAGAAGGAAGTTAATGCTCTGAAATTTCATAATACTTATTTTATGTGCAAATTATTACTTTTGTGTAGCATATAAAATTTGAATGGTGTATTTGTATATAAGACTTGCTGATTATTATTTATGTATATTATTTGTAATTCTTGTGAAGTTAGACTGATGTCCTATTTTGCAATACCGCTCAATATATGTGACCAATAGTATTATGTTTTCATGATAAATATAAATATATATACATATATATACATATATTTACATATATATACATATATATATATATAACATGTTAATAATGTAGTAGCATTATATATGATGCAGTTTGGAGATAAGTATCTTAAAGCCAAACTATAACATCGAACACCGTAAATTATCGACTATTTTGAACAGATTAGAACGCCTATGAATATCTAATGCAACTCTATCACCCCCAATTAAGGTAATTAGCACAATTACTATCAACAGAGCCAGCCTTAGTTTTTACGCAAGTACTATTGTTATAGACTTATACTAGTTGATACTTGACAGGGTTTAAGCTAACAAAATTTTGGTCGTTTTGGAAGTTCGAGACTGTGTGTATTTAATTAGTTTTGTTCAAAAACAAAAGTTCTAGGTAGCCTTTTAATACGGGGCATCCTGATCGTTTACAGCATTTTATATGAAGTCTACTACGTACTGTATATTATTCCGGATCGTGTTGTCGTTATTAGACCCTATATATCTTGATTCTTGACCAAACTTCCATTAAAGCATAATCATGCTTGACATGTTTGATAAAGTATAGTCTCTTGTCAGTTTAAACAGATTTAGTTAATTAGAAGAGAAAACAAGTTATCTCCTTTTTTGTCTTTTGCATTTTTTTCTTCCTTTTTCCATTTGTATTAGAATCAATAGATGAAAATATATCCCAAAAAAGCCAAACCTAATTCAAATAACAGTTTCAATCCAGTCGTGGAACTAATTTCGATAACTATAAAACATTAGTACATGATGAAACATCACTAATCATGTAGGTACCACAAGTAATACGTCGTTTGTGTGTGTTTCTAACTCACCTGTCTTTGTATAATTATAATACACATTATACAAAACAAAATAAAACAATATCAGTGTTTTTTTTTAAAACTTATTTAGTATAAGAATACATAAGATCAGTGTTTTCTTAAAATCGTTGAAATTTCTAAAGTTTAGATCGAAAACAATAAACAAAAAAGAAAATTTTCAATTCTTATTAATCAAATCAGAAATTAAATACAAACATAAGCATAAACGACTATATATAAAAAAATCATAAAACCCTAAAACAATATAGATAATTATTTAAAATAATTAATAAGATCTAAATATTTATCTACATCATGTTCACCGAATTTTGGTCAGAACTTGTCGAAAGTCAACTAATAAACGGTGTTACACTCTGTCACAAAAGTAAACATGATTATACATTTACAACTCTCAATTTATTATTCAAACAAGTATTTTTGTTATATAATAAAAAAAGTATTTTTGTTATATAATAAAAAAAAGTATTTTTGTTATATTCCAACATCAACACCAAAAACCAGTAAAAGATGGCTCCAGGAACACCAAAACGCCGCACCATTCAGCATTTCACGCATATTCATCCACTAACAGAGTTTAACAGCGCCGGTGACTTCATCTGCGACGGCTGCAAAACCTACGGTTCAGGCAAAACCTATCGATGTGAACCATGCAACTACGATCTCCATGATTACTGTGCCACGTGTCCCCTCACCCTACCTTCCTTCATTCATCCCAAGCACGAGCTCAGCCTCGTCCTCCGTAAACAACAGTCCACGCGCCAAATCGAACGCGCTTGCGACATATGCAACGAGTCAGTTGAAGGATTGTTCTACAGATGCAAGCTATGTGAGTTTGACGTACACCCTCTCTGCACGCAGCTTCCACAGCACGTGAGGCACGTGCTTCACCCTGCTCATCACTTGGAGTTTCGGCTCGGAGGAGCTAGCCCGTGTATGGTTTGTCACGGCCCGTGCCAGACTTGGAGGTATAGGTGTGAGTTATGTAGGTTTGATATTCATATGGAGTGTGTATTAGCGGTGTGCAACACGTCACCTTCTGACCAGACCGAAGCATCATCGGATACTAAGAGTAGAGGGATCAAGCCACAAGGAGGACAACCATCATGGTCCAGGCCGTGGCAACAACCGCATGTTGGTTACCCGTATGGGTTTGGACCGATGGGTCAGCAACCACATTTTGGTTACCCTTATAATGCGTTTGCACCGATGGGTCAACAACCTTACCATCCACATAGTTTTAATAGCTTTAGTTATATGAACGGGTTTAATGCGAATCCGGGTCAACAACCTTACCATCCTCATAGTTTTAATAACTTTAGCTATATGAACGGGTTCAATGCGAATCCGGGTCAAGTACCAGCGGCTGGAGCGGGTGAACAGCCGAGTCCCGGTAAGGGATGGAAAATGTTTAATATTGCATCGAAGCTAACAGTTGGGGCGGTTTCTAATGCACTTTTTGGGCTTGCCATTGAAAGTCTCTTTGTGTGAGTTTTGAATTTTTACAAAGAAAAAAAACGCAAAACTGTAATATTTTAATTCCTTTGTATTAAATAAAGTTGCAAAACAATGTGGATCATTCAACTTTTGTTCCCCCATTTTATAACCTTACAACTTGTGTCTTAGAATAAAGTTTTTAATAAAATTTGGAGGAAACTTTAAAACTATAATAGTTTATCTCAAATTTACTGATTAGCTAAGAAACTTATCTATCATATTTGATAGTATCAAATTTATCTAGTTAAGAACTATTTTTGTGGGTACAAGAAAATTATAAACAATAAATTTCGCAGCTTCTTAAGAATATAAAAACATCTATAACTTTTTTTTGCTAAAATAACCTATCAAACCTATGCATTAAGTTTGTATAAAGTTCTCTTTTTCGCCTATTTCTATACCTATTAGTGTAAATATTACAGAACTGAATAATATGTTAACTGTAATAGTAATCAACCAATTTTTTCAAGTAAATAAATGATTAAATTTAATTATGGTATGGTCAACTAGCAAAAAAATTAACTATGGTCGGTCGACTAGCCAAAGTAAACAAAGCTGCTCTATCACGTTCTCAGAATTTCTGACGACAGAGTTAACGTTAATAATTCAGGAAAATAAGTGAACATAAGTTTATATTATTTTTGTAAACGCAATTAAGCATACACTATTATTGTTTGAAATGGTCTAAACAAAACTTCATACCCAAGTAGTCAAGTTAACAAACAAAGTTTGCTTCCGTTCATTCTCTCAAGTCTTCACCGTTCTGAAGATGTCTTCGTCGAGGCCAGAACAGAACGTCCACAACTAACGTCACTCATGCCATTATGTTTTATTTCTTTATTGTTTATGTTACCCTTTGATCCTTTCTTTTCATTTTAAGTTTACAAATTGGTCTAGCATCTTTAAATAAACGCTTCATATTACAATAGAGCAGTGTGTTCTTTTTATGAAGATTTGAAAACCTAGGACCACTAGAGAGAGCTTATGAGTAAAATGTTGTACCTCTCCATAAGAAAAAAGTTGTACTTATATAATAACCTGATATCTTTTAGACAAATCCGTGAATGATATGGTTCATGATCCAATGATGAGTCTCATATCTCACCGTCCCAAAGTTGTTCAAGAGTCTTATAAGGACTCGTCTCATGCAGAAATGACATGCCTCTCACCAACCTTCCCTGCAACATTGGAAACACAGCATCTTTCAGTTTTAGATAACCTTGAGCTTTAGGAGCAAAACAGACAAAGCTTCTTTGGAACTATCACTTGCCTGTTCAATCTCAGAAAACTTGGGTAACATGTCATCGGGTATGGACCAGCTGAAAACATCGAAGTTCTGTTTGATCCTGTCTTCATGTGTGCTCTTTGGAAGAACACTTTGACCCATTTGGAGACCCCAACGTAATGCAACTTGTGCAGGTGTCTTGCCTAGCTTCTCAGCAACCGTGCCTAGAATAGGGTTCGTCAGAACATCGCTCTTGAGCCACGTTGTCCCTGGAGAACCCAACGGAGAGTAGCCCTACAAAAAACATCCACTAATGCTTAAAATTTTCATACAGAGCTTTACAAAAAAGATATGGACATGTTTGTTCTACATACAGAGAGGTGAACGCCTTTGGACTTGCAGAAATCCCTGAGCACAGTTTGCTGCCAAGAAGGGTGACACTCCACCTGGTTAACCGCGGGAGGGACACGAGCCACCTCCAATAGATCTGAGAGTTTCTTTGTGGAGAAGTTGCTCACACCAATAGCTCGAGCCTTTCCCTCATCAAAGAGTGCTTCCATTGCTTTCCATGTGCTAGGAATATCGGTCGGTATAATGTTCTCTGGCTTTAAACCAGTAGAACCTTTCCTGAGGCTAACAGGCCAGTGGATCTTATAAAAAGGTTCACAAAAACGGTTACTCAGTCAAAATGGTTCCGCAAGAAGTCCATAGAAAAGAGGTTTAAACAATATATGACACTAGTTTTAAGATACAATGCAGTAAAATCTACAAGAACAACTCAGGAACCACTATGGATCACTCCAAGTTATGTTAAATGAACAAGACAAGGTTTCCTAATATGTTACTTACGAGATACAAATCGACATAGTCAAGCTGTAGATCTTGTAGAGTTCTGTTCAGAGCCTCTGGGACATCTTGAGGATCATGATAAGTACACCTTTCATATGAACAGGTTAGAAGCTACATAGACTACACAAGAACTAACATATAAGGTAATCAAAGGACAGTGATGCAGAGTACCAGAGTTTAGACGTGATGAAGATCTCCTCACGCTTAACAACTCCATCAGAAAACAGTTTCTTCAGGACTAACCCAATCTGCAAGAGCAATAAGTGGTCAGTGGCAAACAAAGACAAGTGGGTTCCTTCAATTATGTCAGAATCAATCATTTTGATTAATGACAAGAACACAAATAGAACCACAAGTCTGTATATGATCAAACAAGACAACCAAAGATAAGCAGTGTTAACCAACACATTGTGATATACAGCACAAATCATAACCAAGAACATAAAATTTTGGCTTTAAACTTCCATGGAAACCAAGCAGCTCAACGAAAGTATTGAAATTTAAAAATGATCACATCACTTCAAAATATTTTATACAAAAGATTTTGGCTTTTACCTCCTTTTCGTTGCCATAGATTTGAGCACAATCAATGTGGCGATACCCGATCTGCATAGTAAGTGAATCAGTTATTTGGCCATAAAGATTAAAACTTTACGAACAGTGATCAGACAGACGAACCTTAACAGCGGCTTCGACAGCGTTTCCGACAAGACCAGGATCAGACTGCCACGTTCCGAGACCCACCGATGGAATCTTCGCTCCGGTGTTGAGCTCGAAGAACCTGATTTCGTTCGCCATTATCAGAGCTACACGAGAGTTAGGACGGATATGTGTCTGGCCACAGAGAGTCAGAGACTGAGACAGACTGATCAGAAGAGACAAGAAAATGAATGAGTTAGGTGTAGTGGAGAGTTTGCTTGGCCCATTAGTGGTAATAAAATTGTTAGTTAGACGTGGGCCTTATATATTATCCTGTCTTTTTGGGGTAGATTATTTTAGTTCTCTTTAGATAAAAAATGATTGTTACATCCACTATCTATAGACAATCACATCATAACCACATAATTAAACACTACTCAAAAAAAAATTAATGCAAAAATTATATGGTTAATATGACAAAGTCTAGAGACCCAATATTAAAAAAAAGAGCAAATCAACTTTTCCCAAGCAGTACATCTTCTGTTCTTGTTCTAGATAGAAAATGTTGTAGTTTTGCAGTTTTTAATTTCTATAAGTTATGAACAAGACCAAATGATTCTCAAGATGGTTAAACTGAGTTTGGTTAGTTTTTCAGTGATGGGTATCTTGACGCTGGGTTTATTATTCTGATAATAAAAATGTAGTTATAATGTTAACTACATAACCTATATTAGTTAATATTTGTAGTCATGTTAATCACATAGTTCTTATAGTTAGAAGTATATATTACTATATTAGTGTGATTTAGATATTTGGTCTTAATGTGATGATTTGTAGTTGCCTAGTTAGACCTAGCAATCATCTTTTTATGGTTTTAGTTGTGTTTAAGAATTAAAACTCATGTTGAAAAAAAATGTACATCCAAGGGTTATCTATTTGTTTGTAGAGAATTTTATTTTAGATGTTAAACAATGTACATTGTGTGAATTCGCATACGGATGATAATATACCAACAACACTAATACAAACTATAAACTATAGGGATGTACTGAATTGAAAATTTTAAGTGATTTGTTTAAAAATGATAAATTCACTGTTATTCAAACATGAATTTTAAAAACTCATTTAAAATTTACTGTTATTGAACTTAACATTTCATAAAGCACTTTAAAATCTATTGTTATTAAAAATATTTTAAGTTATGGAATATAAATATTTTAAGTGGTTTTAGAGTGTTTGGTGAAGTTTTTTAGTTAAAAGAAAAATAAAAATTGAAATCTCATGGTTTTAGGTGATACTCTAAGGTGGTATAACAAAAATCATTTAAAATTTTACAATTCTTTAAAATCATCTACAACCTCATTAAAAATCAAATCACCTCAAATTTTACATTGAATACATCTCCTTATGATTTTTAGTCGTATGTACCAAGCAACTAACTATTATAGATATTAGAAATATGGCAGAGGCCGGGTCAGTTTATATAAATATGCCACTCATTAATTAACACTATGGATAAAAACTTGAAGACACGTCCCGGATGGAAACCAGTCATGTAACAGAACATTTCAACTTGATTTCATATAGAATATCAACAATTTGAAATAGAAAAAAATAGATCACAAGTGACATTTTCTTCGTATGATCAGTTACCTTCACCAAAGTCAACTAAATTTGTATTAATAGTACACCAAGGGCTATTGCATATAATTAGCAAACAGCACTATCGACAATAACACATCAATAAGATCAAAAACTGATCTCCGGTTCAACCTCCCTAAATGGCAGGAGAGATGTCAAAACCGCACACGGTTCAACATTTCACGCATAACCATCCCTTGACTGAAGTCAACGTAGCTGGCACATACACATGCAATGGTTGCAAACTGCATGGTCACGGCAAGACCTACCGGTGCAACGACTGCAACTACGATCTCCATGAATATTGCGCCACGTGTCCTCCCACCCTCGTAAACACATGGCACGCGCCTGGTCATGAGCTCACCCTGTTCACCGGTCCTGCCCACATGACCGAGCGTGTGTGCTATTTCTGCCGGTTTTACATCCAAGGAATGTTCTACAAATGCAAGCACTGTAGTTTTGAGTCTCATCCTCTTTGCACACACGGTCTAATGCATGTCTCGTCTCCGGATGCAACGGTAACGAGGCAGAGAAGCCTGCATGACCATGCGGCCCAGCCATCATCGCCGCACCACTATGGTCATGCACATATGAGTCCACCATACCCTTATCCTTATCAACAACATCAGAACATGAACCATGGTTCTCCAAAGGCAGATCGCAATAGTTCAGGTACACCAACAAAGAAAAAGGGGACTACTTTTGGTGGAGTCCTCAAGTCTGTAGCAGGAACATCTCTTTCGATAGCAGGCCACTTGGCCTTCGGTACAGCCGCCGAGAGCTTATGGCATGAACTATAGTTTCTTTTGTAATGAATTTCATTTCAACTTCTTGATGGCCTATTGTTGTGTTTTTATTTTGGCTTTGTTTTCCATTGCATGCATATAAATGCATGTATGTTTCTCAGTTTCAAACACATGATTGCAAATTGTTCTCTATTTCATTGTTATTGATTCAATACACGAAAAGATCTCGACTTCTATTTGTAAATCTAATTAAGAATTCTTAGCATATGACTGTAAATGTTGAGAGATGTCAATCAAAATTTCACATTGAAAGTTTAGGTAAATAATATCTAATATATAATACAATATTCAATTCTAATTAGTATCAAATCTTCCTGGAAAAAACCCAAAACTAAATTCACGCGGACTATAGAAAACCCAACAAAGGTACTTGAGTTCCATGACAAAATCAGTTAGACAAATAAATTACCTATAATACTATGTGAATGTAGGTCTTGATTGGTATGTTCACAACCATATGGCATTACATTTCGAGTTGAGATGACTAGAATACATAGCAAACGTATAAATGGAATGTTTCGGTTAAACTTCAAGATAACAACAATATGATAATAAATTTTTTATGTAACATTCATGAATAAACCGACATAAACCTCACATTATGGACAAACCTAATACATAACAGCTTAATATCATACCTCGCCGTCCCATAATTCTTCGACAGACTTATAAGGGCTAAGTGTCTCGTGAGCAAAGAAGGAAGCAGCCAATAACCTAAACCTAGCCTGCATTTCATCCAAATACATAAACTCTTAGAGCATCATTATCCGGGGTCCTTAAGGGGGTTTCTTAAGGCGTGGGACCCATGAACAGTGTAAGAATCGGTTACAAAAACTATAAGTTAAGAACCAGTTTTTAAGAGTTTCTTACACTGTTTACGGGCCCCACTGACACGTGTCAACTCGCGATTGGTTAACTTTAAAAAAAAAAAAAAAAAAAAAACTAAGAAACCCCCTGGGTTTCTTAGGGTTAATGATGCCCTTACTTGTAGATCAAGAAGAGGAACAGAGACCAAAAAAAAGTTTCGTAATGAATAGTAAATAAATGACGTGTGGATTTATCCGTACCTGTTCAATATCAGAAAACTTGGCAAACAAGTCATCAGGTATAGACCAGTCGAAAAGATCTAACTTCTCTCTGATCCTCCCTTCATTGGTACTTTTGGGAAGTACACTGTGACCCATTTGGATTCCCCAACGAAGTGCAACTTGAGCAGGAGGCTTCCCAAGCTTTTCCGCAGCCATATTCAGTATAGGGTTCTTCAGAACCTCGGTCTTGAATCTTGATCCACGTTGAGCCTGGTGAACCCAATGGGAAGTATGCCTTGCAATAATATTTGATCAATGTATAAGGTAAGGCACACGTAATCTATTGGTGGGATGAGTGAGGCTTACACTGAGGTGAACTCCTTTGGATTTGCAAAACTCTCGTAGCTTAGCTTGTCTCCAAGAAGGATGACACTCGACCTGGTTAACAGCAGGAGGAACACGAGCTAGATCCAAGAGATTACCTAGTTTTTTGGTGGAGAAGTTGCTAACTCCTATGGCTCGTGCCTTGCCCGCGTCATAAAGTGCTTCCACTGCTTTCCATGTGCTAGGAATATCTACAGGTAATAAGTTCTCTGGCGCCACTCCAACAGAACCTTTCTTCATCCGTACTGGCCAGTGTATCTTCAAGAAGATCATATAAGAGTTTTTACTCAACAATCTTCCAGTTAAGATGTATGTTAGGAATCCAACATCTGAATTAATATGAGATCGGAAGTCATATATAAAATATATAGGCTAATACACATATTACTAATTGGTTTTTAGTGCAAAACCCCCCCCCATGAGGCTTAATTACCATCTTATCAAATAAGATTTTCGTTGAAGTGATGAATGCGTACCAAATACAGATCAACGTACTCAAGCTGCAGATTCTGTATAGTTATATTCAGTGCCTCTGGCACATCTTGAGGGTCATGATCAGTACACCTTTGATTTACACAAATTGAAAATGCAAGATTATAGAGCTACGCTTTATTAATCACACAATATTCATTAGATTAACATAGCACAACACAATATACCAGAGTTTGGAGGTGATGAACAACTCCTCGCGTATCACTACACCTTTTTCACACAATTTTTTCAGAGCTGTCCCAATCTGCACAGGAGGAGGTGATTTCACAATGTAATTATACATAGCTGGAATAATTGTTGATTAAGTGAATTGATTGACGGCTACATAAGGTCGACATCTTGCAATGCATATGCCTAGAGATAATTATTAATTACATCCAAAAGATTAGCCTCAACATAAGATAACTAACAATCATATACTCCATATGTTCTTAAAATAAAATTTTCAAAAACTATTCACATTAATAATATAATAAATATTGATCATTAAATTTATTATTTACTTCTACTAAATATTTTTCAATAACTATCAACCAATGAAATTAAATAAATTCAAATATTTATTGTTAATGTTCTTAAGAGTATGCAACATATCAATATCAATTAGTAAAAATACTTTTAAATATATTTATTATTTATTTTAAATACAATATTTATTATCAAAATAATATTTAATCAATTTATTTTCAGTTAATGTTACAATATACAAACTTTTTAATATTAACTACTAAAAGTAACTTAAAATCTAGAAAATCTTATCTTTGTGAAACAAAAAAAAAAAGAAATTCAGAAAAGCTATCTTTTGAAAACGGAGGAGTATGTTTGATACACGAACATGGAACTAAGCTTGGCTAAACTATGCATCTGCGCACCTACCTCTTTTTCGTTACCATACAACTGAGCACAATCAATATGACGATAACCAATCTGCAACAAGAATTAAGATCAATTTAGCTTCATTATCATACCCGAGCATATAAAGAGATCGAAAGCAAATGTGATGAACCATATAATCACATTAGCAGATACAAACCTTAACAGCGGTAGCGATGGCATCACCAACGAGGCCAGGAGAGGCCTGCCATGTTCCAATTAAGACCCACAGATGGGATCTTAGCACCAGTGTTGAGCTCAAAGAATCTCATAGCGTTCGACACTGTCAGAGATTTTGTGATTATGAATATAAGATCGTTGGTTTTGGTTCGACGCACTCAGCATTTCTCAAAATGTGTTGATGAGAAGTGAGCGGTACAGAGGAAGGAAGATTCGAAGAGAAACTTATTTTTTTTCCTTGAATTTTTAGTAGTGCAACATCAGATATCGACCATTGGACGTATATCATTCGTTCGCTTTCCTCTTTGCTATCTCGAATGAGATCGTCCAAACTAACACGTGTTTTGGGTCCACGCATGCATTGGTCCCAGCGTATTTAGTGATCATCGGCTCTTTTGAGCTAATCTATACATTTGCACCATCGACTTAGTTCAAAAACTTTTTAAAATTAGTTAATAAATTATATTAAGAAATAGGTAAGTCTTTTAAATAGATATTTTTAAAAATTTGTCACAAAATTAACATTTAAAAAAAATTATCAAAATAATTTTTTTTATTTTATAAATTCTAATATAATTTTTGTTTTATATTTACTTTTAGATTTCATTTATTAAATTTAGATTAGTTAACCCCAAAAATATAATGTATATTTACATCATTTAATAAAATTTATTTTTATTATTTAAAAAAAATTATTTTCTATAATAAAAACTTAAAAATAGTTATCCTACGATATTTTTGTATATATATATATGTATATATATATATATATATATATAAATTATATAATATATTTTCTACGATCATTTCATCTATCATACGTTACACGTACGTAACATAATTATTTTATTTCCCAGTCGCCTGCCTTTTGTTTTTCTTTCGCTCACAAACAATCCCACAACACAAACATGAAAGATTACTTAAACATAATACATAATTAGATGGTCCTTCAGATCTAGATGAAGTTTCTCAAATTTCACCGTCCCATAGCTCATCAATGGTCTTATAGAAGCCAAGCGTCTCATGCGCGAATTCAACACCTCGGACTAACTTCTCCTACAAGATTTAAAAGGGACATGAAAACCATCAGCAACAAAGGATGAACTGAGATCTGGCTCACAAACTTCCCATAGAAAGAAAGAAAAAAAGAGAAAAGTTGCCTGTGGAATGTTAGAGAATTTGACAAACAAATCTTCAGGTATGGACCAGTCAAAAACATCAAGGTTCTCCTTGAGTCGAGCCTCGCTTGAGCTCTTTGGTAGAACACTATGACCCATTTGGAGTCCCCAACGAAGAGCCACTTGAGCTGTGGTCCTCCCAAGCTTCTCCGCAACCTCGGCGACGATTTGGTTCTGAAGAACCTTTAGCCTTGCTTCTCTCTTACTTTGGGAGCCCAAAGGAGAATAACCCTACAATCCGAAACCAATGATGACATCTTCTTTAATGACAAAAAAAACATAGTAAATTTGGATATGTTTTGTATACTCACGGATAAGTGAACTCCCTCGGATTTGCATAGTTCATGTAGACTTTGTTGCTGCCACACTGGGTGACATTCCACTTGGTTAACAGCCGGGACTACTTGAGCCACGTTAAGAAGATCTTTGAGCTTCTTTGACGAGAAATTGCTAACACCGATTGCTCTAGCTTTTCCAGAGTGATAGAGAGCTTCCATTGCTTTCCATGTACTTGGTAAGTCAGGCTTTGTGAGTGCTTCAGGTGTTGGCATAGGTGATTCCTTCTTCAGGCTCACTGGCCAATGTACCTTCAACAAAAAAAAAAAAAACGCACATTCCAAACGTAAGCAATTATAAAAATCTGAAATTCAATTTTCTAAACGTTATATGTATGTACCAGATATAAATCAACATAGTCAATCTGTAAATCTTGCAATGTTTTATCTAGTGCCTTAGGTACATCTTCAGGCAAGTGATCATTGCACCTACAGAACCAAAATAAAACATAAACTAAAAACATGTCCTGAGTCAAAAAAAAAAGTTGGTGGTAAAAGGAAGACAAACCAGAGTTTGGAAGTAATGAATAACTCCTCACGCTTCACGGAACCATCATCTATGAACTTCTTCAACACGCTACCAATCTAGGTAATAAAAAAAACATTGTGTGACAAGAACGTAACAAGCAGAGACAGGACACTTCAACCACACAAATAAACATCATATAGTCTCTCAAATCCTCTGATATTAGAAAAAAATGTTTACCTCTTTCTCGTTACCGTAGATCGAAGCACAATCGATGTGTCTGTACCCAATCTAAAATCGAAAAGAGAGTGCATGTAAGTGCAAAGCAAAGACAAAAGGCTCAAGACAGGAACCGAGGGCATGATGTGTGATACCTTGATCGCTTGTTCGATTGTTGATGGGACCAAGGCGTAGGTTCCAAGACCGACCGAAGGTAACTTGGCACCAGTGTTCAGCTCGAAGGATCGAATCGGAATTGCCATCTTTTTTTAATTCAAATTCTGATAATTCTATTGAATAATAAGAGAGAAACAGAGAATCTGATGAATATAAAAAGGGATGAGATGCAGAAGAAAAGAAAAAGACGCAACTCATAGAAATCAAAAGTAGAAAATGGTAAGAACAATGACACGTTTCACTTGCTTTTTATGTCTGGAACATGTTAGGCTTGTCAGCCTCTCACTGTACTTCGTATCTTTTTTACAATCTATAAGACCATGATTATCCCTAAGAAACCCGGTTGGGTTTCTTAGAAATTTAAAAAAAAATTAAAACAAAAAAATTAAAAAAAAACCAATCGCGGGTCGCCACGTACGCGCATAATGTAAGAAACTCTTAAGGATCGATTCATAATTCATAACTTTTATAACTGATCCTTACACTGTTCACGCTTAAGAAACCCGCTAAGAAACCCGGATAAACATGCTCTAACCATGAAAACATTATTATCCCTTTTAAGTAATTGGGTTAAATGATCAACTTGTTAACCATTTGCTAATAAGCAAGCCAGATAAGATTTTTTTCTAACACATATTTGTTATGATTTAAGTATTGTGAAACGTGTCATTTTTAATACTATGATGTTTTCGGAATGTAATCATCTAATTTATTGACTGGATTTGTTCTTGGTTTTGTCATAAGACGTATGATTTGTTACCTAACTAGAACATCTATATTATTATATAACACATAAGAGATATATGATATATTTATGTAAATTCTTAAATGAATATCATCTTAATGTCAAGTTAAGAAAATAATTTATTACATTTTAACCAATTTATTCTCTAAACATACCACGTTTAAATTTTTTATTTTTATTTAAAACAATGTAGATTAACAATACTGAAAGCAAACAACAATCACATAATTCATATAATTTTTATACAATTAAAAGTTCCTTGAAAGAAACACACACACACAAACATGATATTTATTACCCTTTGGGTTAAAGTCCCACGATTTGAAAACTAATCTTTCCACCCCAATTATTACATCAGGTTTATTCAACCGGTCCAAGTGTATATATCACAAAACATCAAACACTAAGCCTAACCAGTAATCACAACGTCACAAACCAACCCTGTCCGCCCACGAGCATCATCAGGTTCCCTTTGGAGCCTGTGTGCATCAAGTCATAACCTGACGATGTACTGGTGACTGGTCTCCAGTGGAAACAGCAAACGTGGTGTTGGTACTCGTGGTTTTCGACGACGCCATATTAGAGGAAGATCCAAAACCCGACACTTCCAAACCGGTTCTCCCAAACCGGCCTGAATCGCCCGGAAGACGAACGTAGTAAGAAGAAGAACGCTCGTGGCCATAACGGATTTGCATGACTGCTCGGTAAACAAACGGAATTAGACCCTCCATTTACGTTTATTACTATAATCAGCCCAAAGAGATAAGAGTACTCGTTTGGTCTTTTATAGAGAGGTCGGAATTGCCACGTGGCATTTCATGATTTGTTGCTGTATCCACAAGTTTTCCCACGTCATTTAGCTACTACAGTTTAGTATTATATTGAAGGTTAAAAAGAGAAGCAACCACTTTGAATGTGAAATTAGCTACAGGAAGAATCTGAAAACTACATTTAAACTGATATGAAACTACGGCTGGTCCAACGGATTTATCTCAACAAATATTATTCATATACAATTGATTTTATCCACATCCAAATTTTTTAAAAATGTTTTGCAGCTAAGACTGCTGACGAATTGTAAAAGTTACAGTTCTATCTAAAACTATTCTAATGAATTTTTCAAAAGCAGGATTGTAAATTATTCATTGGTTGCAGACTTTTTCTATTATTAAATTCTTCTATACTTTTCAATACTTAACAAATCAGACGACAATTCAATAATTTATAGAAGAGGCAGGTATCGCACGACCTTTCAGTTTATACAAATCTTCTGAGGCATTATTTTTACTTTTGAATACAATATTAAAAAACAATAGTCAGTAGATTTGTTAAATAATGACGTTTGGGGGTAAATATAATAAAAGAGCTTTACGAAGTTTGGCCACTGGCCACTATATATGTTATTTGGTATAGTCAAAATTTTAATGGTTACTATTAGCTATTGAGGAATTAATTAATCCTTGGCTACAGAAGAAGATGTTCGAGTGTGATTGACTAGTTTTGGTTTAATGTTAGCTCCATCTGGTAATGACTGATTGTGTCCAATAATTCCCAGTTCGACTGAACCTAAAGACTTCTAGGTTTCGTTGCCATTGTATTCTTTCTTCTTCTTCTTTTTTGATTCATTGTAGTCTTCATTGACACCCAATGTGTTGCCTTCGAGTTTTGGATTACTTAAGATCTCAAATTTTACATTCACCGTGAATCCAAAATCTAAGCTACTTGAAAATCCTTTCCTCGTTTACCATCAGACCATTCACAAAATCACCAGCCATCACAAGTAGCTTGCTTGTTCACTGAGACTTGTTTATATTGATATGGGACTTAAGTAGATAAAGCCCAAAACGTGGTGTGGTCCTTCTTATCTCATATTCACGTCCTAAGCCCATATATATATGTATATATATTATCCACGTTTATCCTACCTAAAATCTTTTCCAATATTCCCCAATACTATTTCTTACTTTCTATTGAATTGATCTATTTTTCAGAGATCAGGGGAGTTACGAGTCTTACAACCATTATCTTCTTTATGTTTGGAATCAATATTAAGAAAAAAACATTATATCTGAAACACAATAAGAAAAATCAACCCATTTACTATTAGCCCACTAACACAATAAGTAAATTCGATATGAACTAGTTTTAAAATATGTTACTAATATAGACATAGTTATAATTCTATCAATATAATTCTCCTTGGGCTTGCTTTTATTTCTTAAATAACCCATTAATTTACCCATGTTATATAGTGCAAAATTCCCATGTTAATTACTTGCAGCGCCGGGGTCCCGCCTAGTTATAAATGTTGATAGAACAACAACCATTTCACCGCAAAAGAATAGTATATACGTAGATCTGTAGCATGTATATAGTACACGGATTAAGCTACCGCTGGTTCACAAGAGTATATATGTAATACATTTATTTATTAAAAATGAACGATACACACAATTTAATAGAATAGTGCAAAAACCAAAAGACAAATATACGTTACTTGTGGGTATCCACTTGGAATAAGCAAACATAAAAGATTATCAGTCAGCTAACTCTTGCTAAAATCCAAAGTAGTTCATATCATCTGCGTTCACAAAATCCCTACGGTCCGATCAATCAATTATATTAAACATAAACTCCTTCATCATTTAAAATTCTCCACTGTTTCAATTTATTTATCACAACTGACCTCCATTATTGTCATTACACTATTTCCGTAATCCACCACCTAATATTAATCATCTAGGGTTCCTCTAACTACCAAAAAAGGAAGACAAAACTTTCTTCTAGCTAGGGTTTGGCGTCCACTTCCAAGTTGTCCCTCGAGAATGGAGAAACCTGGTGGCGTCTGGATCCCAAAGACAAGCAACAAAGACTCATCATCATGGGAAGAACTGGCCTTCGCGGAAGACGATGCCGCCGGATCTTTGTGGCCGCCGAGATCTTACTCGTGTAGCTTTTGCCGGAGAGAGTTTAGATCGGCTCAAGCCCTCGGTGGCCACATGAACGTTCATCGAAGAGACAGAGCACGGCTTAAGCAACCTGACGACCAATACTTATTCTCCAAATCCTCTTCGCCCCCGGAGTATCCATCTCATAATCATAGCGATCATATTCGTGAAACCTCTAGCTATACTTTGGTTTTTAACTCCAACCCTAGTCGTTTTGAGTTTCCACAGTCTTGTGTTATTGATCTTTCATCTTCTCCTTCTTCTTTACCATATTTGACTCCTTCTAGGGTTTCTTCCGGTTTGACACGGAAACAAGATACTTCTCCCACTTCTCGTTTTGTTGTAGAACCTACAAATTATTCTGGAAAGATTAGCACTTCTTTGGAGCAAAAGGGTTGTGATCTTTATGAAGTTCCGGTCATGGAAGGAAGCAAGAAGAGAAAGATCGAGAGAGATGTACCAAAGAATGGGGATAAAACAAAAGTTAATCTTGGAAACACCACTGCTCTCTCATTGAGAATGAATCTGGTGATCCACAAGGGTTGTCAGATTACCGCTCAAGGGAGCGATGAAGAGATTGGGAGGGGTGATATCTATAAGAGAAGACGAATGAGTGAGAGTTCATCGCTGCCGTCTGTTTTCATTTCAAGTTTATCTTGTAAGAGTGCCATGATTACAAGAAACGAGGAGATCAAGCACAAGGGTGGTCATTTTGAGGATTTAGATCTTGAGCTTAGGCTAGGGGGTGATCCACGAAAGGGAAATTGATTGATGGTTCATCCATGAGGCATGAATTTCTACCGAAACGGAAGAGGTAAAGAAAAAAAAATATGTATAACATTTACAATACGGTGTTTTATATGGATATTTGTGTTACTTTGTGTTATCTTTCGTTGGATTTTGTGGCGTCTAAAGTTTATGGATATTTACATATTTTTGGAAGCTTTGTTTCTATTGTTTTGAGAAATTGTATGAAAAATAACAATTTACCAAAGTGAAATTTTAAAGGATGTATTAATTAGCATCTGTATGTAAAGCACTAGAGTCTTGAGAAACTTGTTATATCCCATTTTCTCGTAATTAATATATGTTCTTAGCATTTTTCATAGTTATGGGGCCGCATAAATCACCACGTTACTAACACAACTATAATTCAAAGCAATTTCTCCTAGCGAATGAATCGTATACAATGCTTATTACATATCAAAATACCACTCATTCATATATCAATATTAATTCTAATACAACACTGAGATATCTATTGGCAGAAGATTGATTAATTGGGATGAATGTGCCAATTAAGTTATGCTTAAGTTTTCCTTTGGCAAAGCTTTGCTATGCATATGTTTGGAATATGAAAATTAGCATATAGGAACTCTGCAGCGACTAAGTATATGCCTTCATACTTCATAGTTTGACTAGATTATGTAGACATCGTTGCAATCTAAACTACTGGGCATGCGTATTATCTTGAACTCTGTTGATCTAAACAAGAGGATAGGCTTTACAAATGACTCTATATGCATATACCCCCATTACGTGATTAGAAGCATGTTATGTAACCACGATCCAAAATAAAGTCACATGATGAAGGAATATTTTCTGTCACAATTAGAGAGAGAGAGCAGAGAGATAGAGAGATGACTGACTGAATAATTCCCCCCATAGATCTTAGTTGCTTATTTTATTTATTTAGGGTTTTTCTAGCTCTACTATAATTATTAATGTGCATTATATATATATATATATATATATATATATATATATATATTACGTGTATTCTGATAAAGGTTCTTTCTTTTAATCAAAAAAAGTTGTTCTTTCTTATAAATTCCAAAGTGCATAAAAATACAGTTTTCGTCTATAACAAGAGGCGTGTATCGCTGATCTAGAAAGTAACAGCAATTGAACAACTAATGTTATTTTGTATCAACTTAATGTTGCGATCAACGAAACTTTGGATCAATGATGTAGCCACGGCAATCATGAACAATATCTTTAGTATTTACATTACATAATTCCTCGTTGTGAAACGTCTTAATAAGCTCGTTTCCACGTACACTCGCATCTCAGTGGTAACATGAAATTCTGTGAAAGTGATAAAAATAAGCAAAAGAAAAGAGATATTGTTTGAACAAAAAAAAAAAAAAAGAAGAGATATTGTAAAAGTAAGGATAAGAAAAGAGCACAAAAATCCAAATATGTCGCAACACTTATTCCCTTTCTCTTGTTCTGTCTCAACAAATAATTAAGAAAATCGAATTAAAATATTAAACTATAAGTACGTAAGACTCCAACTGATTACTGTCTCTACCCTAACTCTTTCAGACCCGTGGGTCACAAATTCTTCTATCGCGTAAGACTTAAACTATTACTGTATTTCATAACAAAATTAAAATCGTATCTTTAAACTAGGTTTGCACAATTTCTATCGACTCCCTTAATCCATTAGAAAGATTTACATAATTGGAAAATGTTTGCCGAAGTTGATAGGAACATCAAGGAAACTTAAAAGTTAAAAGCTATCAACTCTTTTTTTAACTCGGTTTGAGGATCAGTTAGATACACACTTGACACTTTACAGTTTAGGTTTCTGTAGTGATTATTAAATTAACTTCTCTATGTATTAACAGTGCATAGATGGAAGTGAAGTCTTGGATTTGAGGTAGAGCTTTCACATGGGGAATGAATCTCATTCTCTGTAACTCACATATTCGAATAGTTAAATTATTATTTTAATAGTCAGTATGTCAATAGAATTTTTGTTTGGATTCTAAGAATTAAATTAATGTCACGGAATTTCGGACGATTCTACCTAGCTAGTAATATAATCCAAAATACTCTAAGAATACAAAATGGTCTTCAGTTATTGAATATACAACATTTCAATATACTTAGCGTATATCTTAATTTATATCCCTAGTAGGCTAGTACTTTTGAGTTGGATAACCAAAAGTCGTGGCACATGAAAATAATATATCAAGTTAGTCCTTCATTTGAAGATATATTCAGGATCTAGGGTCTATTAATTTCAAATACAAATTTTGTGGTTAGTTATTGAAAAGGAACAATTCTAAAAATAACAAAAAGAAAAGTTGTCATATAAAAGATAATAACCATATAAATATATTAGAGTGGTAATCCAATCACATATATTTTATGTTCGGAATTGCGTAGGCATGACTCTGGCGTCTGGCCATTGGTATAAACCTAGCAAGTTAATAAAAGAATCAGATTTAATGTATTTAAAAAATAAGAGTTAATAAAAAATAAGCGTTAAGTATCTTCTGTCAAAAATCCAGCCGTTTAGTCTGTGTTTTTAAGCCTTGCATAAATTTAATATTAAAATGACTATAGTTTTTTTTTTTGGAAAATCAAAATCTTTAGTTAGAATGAGAGGTCCAAAAATATTGTTCCATTTTTTTCGATGTATTTAAAATTATTTTAAAATAATCAATGCTATTTTATAATTATTAATTTGTTGTGTAGTAAATTTTTTTTGGATGATATTTTAAATTATGTTTTAACAAAATAATATTGTCTGATTTGGCAACTATATATCACGAAAAAGTTTCTTTTGCTTAATTATAGTGAACAAGTTACCTTCACATTTTCAGGATTCAGCTAAATAATTCGTAAAGGATTAACAGATAAAATAAATAATGTCTGAAGTCGACATGTTTTATTTGATAAACTCAGACAATTTGAGAATGACAAACCTTGTATTATTCTTATTTTATTTTCTAACTGGAAATTAAAAGAAAATTTGATTAATATTTTTTATATTTCTTTATTAAAACATATTTAAGGTTTATTTCTCAAAAAAATATTTAAGCTTTAATTAGTTGTTCGCTAGTCATGTCGCCAAATTTCTGTTCGACATTAACAACTAGACTTCGAATATAGCTAAAATATAATACACACAATTACATACGTAGTGAAAGTTCTACAGAGGGTACTGACAACAAGAAAAGACCAAAAATTCTTGGTTGGTCCGCTTTACCAATATCAATATGGTTTATTTTATTTTATACTCAATTATAAATCACAGTTGTCCACGAGTGAGATAATGCAAGTATAAAAAATATACAAGTCTCTTTCATCATTATAAAAATGACATACAACTCTCATGTTGAAATTTTACTATAATTCATTGACTTATGTTTTTAGTTTGCTCGAGTTACCGTAGTTTCTCTTTTCACAAATATTCTTCCAAAGGTATAAAGAAAATGTCAATAATTAAGATCAACGCTAGTTGGACAAGATAATAAACAGCGAAATAAATTTTTTTAAAAAAATACAGAAGACTTATCTTCCATAAAGTTGGATAGTTTCCAGAAATTTTGAATTCAATTAAGAAGATCTCGAAACTATTGGTGCAAGAACGTGAAATTAAAAGATGGTTGGAACGTTAAATTAATAGATATTGCATGACGCATATATAGGTCTCAAGTTCTCAAAAAACAACCATAATATTGTTTCCGACTTTTCGTATTCAAAATTCCAATAACATTCTTAAAATCGTGGTCATTGTCCAGTTCCACGAAAAAAATGAGTAGTAAATGATTCCTAGACACCTGTTCCATGCCATATCTTTCAGCTGCTAGAAAGTCAAATTTGAGCACCAAAAAAGAGTCACAATCGCATTAATTTTGTAAAGTTACCTCGCTATCTTATTCATATTTTTTATAAAGGACATGCAAGTATCGCTGGTATATGCTTTCAGAAAAAGTATCACTCATATGTATTACCTTTTTGGTAGAACTCATATATATAACTTTACGATCCCTCTCTCATATTCTTTTTATAAAAAGTATATTTAATCATCTAATATTTTTTAAAGTAAATACTTTATGATAATCTATATCTATACCAGTATTTATGAAGTGATCTTTGTATTTTTTATTAATATTGTTTTTGTATTTTGAATGTCATAAGATTTGGAACGGAAGCCTTTAATCTTTCGGATCGAAAACTAAGCATATAATATTCGTTTCGTACCAACGATTAATTAAATTAAAAACTTTTGACACAATGACAAAGATCATTTTTCGTTGAACTAATGACTTCCGATAATTTTAAGTGATAGGGAATGAATTGCATTCTGGTTAGCATAAAACCTTCTTTTGAGATTTATCTGCTAGTTTGTTGATGCTCACATATCAAATCCTGATAACATGTGCGGTATTGGTATATAACAATCAATCTATGAAAATCCTAATTTCACATTTTATAGATTGGAATAAGACAAAACTCACGGACTTTAACTCAACAAGCTAAGAGCATTCCCATTAGTGAACTTTGGGTGGGGTTCACCACATATTTTTTAAAAAATTTTTTTGTTTACTTTTTCCAAAAAAATAATAATAATAATTGGACCAATGACGGGCCGCCACGTGTCGTAGGGCCCGCCAAACAGTAGATGAACTGCCTCTTACAGATGATATCCAGAGAGACAGATTCATAAAAATATTATTATTATAATTTTTTTTTTTGAGAAATGTATGAACCTTTCCATTGAACCCTCAATGGGGATGCTCTAACAATCAAGCTGGATAGTTTGATCTCATAGGAAGTCTCACCTTCACCCTCAGCCCAATTACAACTGGCTTGTAATTTTGGGGCTCTGTCCTTAATGTATGGATATGTGACAATGTCTCCATACGTATATTTTCCTTTTGTAGTTGATTCAATCACATTAGTGAACAATCTTTAGTAAATTTTGAAGCAGTAGTACTCAACCATGCTTGGCCCATAGAGTAAGACGGATGCGCAACAGCGCAGGGTCCATCACCATTTTGTGTGGTCAACGTAGGTCAATAACTATGTATCCGTATATTACAAGAATATTTGGGGATCAATGAAAAATGTAAAAGTAAAAGGCAAAACGAGGTAAGACTTGCTAGAATCTATCCAAAAATGGTAATGGCAATAATATCTAAAGTATTTAGGAAAGTATCTTAAATCTTTTTTCTGTCTCAGTTGTAGGAAGGACTCCTAAGTCTTAACTGTTCACTAAAATTAACATATGTCGAATCTTTAGTCATACATTTCCATCCCATATGGTTGAAAGTAAAGATATGGAAGATTGTGAGTACTCCGAGAAAGTATGGAAGCTGGTCCTAATTACCAAACTTCACCTTTTTGAACAGACCACTTGTTAAGTACCACCTCGGCAGGGCCGGTCCGAAGCATAGGCGAGGTAAGCGACCGCTTAGGACATCATAATTTTAAGTGATAATTTCAGTTATATATAGGGCATTATAAAAAAATTACATGAATGGTAACTACATAAAAATTTAGTTGAACTTAGGACATCAAAAAAAAATTGAAAATGTTGGACCGGCACTGCACCTCGGCATGGCACATCCAGAATATAAAACTGATTGGTGGCTCGAAGTCAAGCCACAATCGTTCTAACTTTGGAAAGAAAGTAACCTTAACTAGGCTGCACAACAGTTTACCATGACTGCTTTGACATGTACACTATCCAAATTGATCGTAGCATTACGGACACGCTCATTGCTTGTACCTTAAAAGCTGCAAAAAGCTTACGTCTCTCTGTTCATATATACGAAATGCAATCTCACGTAGCTGCTCTAGTTAGCTTTTTGTATATTCAACTTTGTCCCATGTTCTGGTGAAAAAAAATCCCATTTTATCCCATATTCTTTTTCTCTAATTTATTATTTTTTTACCTTACGCTTTTTCGGTAAATCAAATTCACAATTTATCCACACACCAAACAATGTTTTTTTCTTTCTTGATAAAGTTTTCTTTTTTCTTAAAAGAAAATTTTGATGACAGCGTCTTAACTAACAAGATCTTTTTCCCGATATCATATATTTTCATTAACTAAAATAAAATAGTAGGGATATTCGTTGAATATAGACTTTCTCAATATGTATCGCAACAGATAAATATAAGTCTTTTTTAAGGGAACAGATAAATATTTCTGAGTTATGTTCCACTAAACCCTATTCTTGCAGTCGCATTATATTCCTGAAGATCATCAAGTCCCGCATTATAGCGTCAAGCACACATAACAACACTAACACAAACTTATACGCCTATCAAAAAAAAAAGATGGCCATCTTCGATCCGTTTAAGCTCCGCCACAAACCACCGTCAATTTTCCCGACAACTGTTAAAACAGGTCATGTTTTTACCGTCTTCGCCAAGTTCTTTTTCACCATATGCATCTTAATCTCTGTTGCTATGATCTTCTCATACATCATCTTCTCCGGTTGCTCCGATTACCAAAGTTTTGCCAACCACCGCCGCTTTGGCCGTGACAATGTAATCCCAACCACCAACTCCTCCTCTTCGGACATCGTCCAGCAAAATCAGTCCTCAGAAGCCACCGATGTCTCCCATATATTTTTCGGGATTGGTGGCTCCATTCAAACGTGGAGAGAACGCAGCCGCTACACCGAGCTTTGGTGGCGACCAAACAACACCCGTGGATACGTATGGCTTGACGAGGAGCCGCCTCTTAACATGACGTGGCTCCCCACTTATCCACCGTATAAAGTCTCGGCGGACACCTCTCGTTTCAATTACACTTGCTGGTATAAGCCTACTTCTATTTCAACTAGTTAACCTAATTATCTCAGTATATGATTCTAGTCAAGTGTATATTTATCTTGTTATAAGATCAATACTTAATGCTCACTAGATGTGTTTTCTTATTAATTTGTTGAAACTGTGACAATCTATTAGAATGAATATTAATTTTATTGATCTGATTTTTTTCTTGGTTTAAAAGGTATGGAACAAGATCAGCTATACGAATGGCGAGAATCATCAAAGAGAGTTTTGACCTAGGGTTAACGAACGTTAGATGGTTTGTGATGGGTGACGACGACACCGTGTTCTTTGTAGACAATCTTATAACAGTTCTCAGTAAGTACGACCATAATCAAATGTATTACATTGGAGGAAACTCGGAGAGTGTCGAACAAGACATAGTTCACTCCTACGCCATGGCTTACGGTGGCGGGGGGATTGCAATTAGCTACCCGTTGGCCGTGGAGCTTGTAAAGATACTCGACGGATGTATTGATCGGTACGCATCGTTATATGGATCTGACCAGAAGATTGAAGCTTGTATTAGTGAGATTGGAGTTCCATTGACCAAGGAACTAGGGTTTCATCAGGTATATTCGCAATTTCCCAATTTTCTAGTTACTGGAAATTCACTAATTAACCTAGTAACCAAATGGAAATTTAATTCTTTACTATCTAACTTTTGAAACTAAATTATATACCCCATGCCGTTTCTTGATTTTAATTATTCAGTTTCAAATTTCAAACGTTCAAATATCTTATTTTGAACTTTTCTAACTAAGATAATTCGTCAGCTTGAAATTCAAATTATCAAGAGTTTAGGATTTAAAGCTCACATATATTTTTGTTGCATTCTTTTTTTATTTATTTATTTAGCTATGTTTTTAAAAAAATTACTTATTTTGGTATGTAATGATTTCTTGATAGATTTTTAACTAACTTCCAGTATATCGATTATGCGAATTATATAATACTTTTACACTAATCATTTTAATTCCATAATAATTACTGGTTCCGTTAGGTACAAACATTTAAGTAAAATTTCTATAATTTTGAAACCACAATATAGGGATTTAATGATTTTCTTTGCATGGTCAAATCCAGGTTGACATACGTGGCAATCCGTACGGTATACTGGCTGCGCATCCAGTGGCTCCTCTGGTATCTCTCCACCACCTCGACTACGTTGATCCACTCTTCCCAGCAACGACACAAATCGACGCCCTAAGAAGACTCATATCCGCCTACAAAACGGATCCAAGTCGGATCCTCCAGCACAGCTTCTGCCATGACACGACCCGGAACTGGTCTGTCTCCGTTTCTTGGGGCTACACTATTCAGATTTATCCGTATCTAGTCACCGCTAGGGAGCTCGATACGCCGTTCCTTACGTTCAAGTCGTGGCGGACGACGAGTACCGAGCCTTTCACGTTCGATACCCGACCCATAAGCGAAGATCCTTGTGAGAGACCCGTTGTTTATTTCCTGGACCGGGTTTATGAAGAAGGGTCGGATCAGACTCTCACGACTTATAAGAAGCATGTTGAAGTGAGTGACATGCAATGTGAATCTAACGAGTATTCTCGCGTAAGTTCCGTCGACTTCATCGACATCTCCGTTGCCAAGTGGACGCCGGATCTCTGGAAAATGGTAAGTAAGCATGCATATATATAACATATAAGTCCATTGTGTATAAAAGATTATAGACATAAAAAACCGTGGGAGAACAAAACAGAGAGTATTAGATATGAAATAACCTATCATCAGATTCAACACTTAGAACTTCAAAGGAATTACGAAAAAAAATAATCGTGAATTATTCCTGGTCATAGTGTTTGGGAAGTACTATCTTGACTTATAGTTAGTGTAACTTCTACATTGGATATTTAAATAAAAAAAAATCTATTTGACTATGTTATATATTTTTATGTGATGGGGTTTTGCAGGCACCACGTAGGCAATGCTGTGAAATTATCAACCGCAATGAAGACTCGGATTACGTAATCAATGTCAAGATACGGCAGTTTAATCCTTCCGAAAGTGTAACTCCTCAGTCCTAGCATCTGAGCCAAAATGATCAACAGGTTTTGAAGTCTGACAAATTGATCGACTCTGTTTTGCCTGGGAAGATTAAATTATCCTCTCATGTCAAAGGAAATGAGCAACAATTTTCCCAAATTTTTATGTAAATATCATCTAACCGAGGATTGGATCTTAGATAAAGTCAAGTATACAGTTTTTTTCCGGCAAAACTAGTTTATTTATAATTTTATATACATGCTATTGCAACAACTTAGTGCCAACCCACTGAAGAGTTTGTCCTTTTGCTTCTCGAATACATTATTGCATCAATTTGGTAGAAAGCCCATTAAAGACGTTGTCCTCTTTCTTCAAAAACACTATTGCAACGACTTAGCTTTGGCACAACCTTCACGTACGTAAACACCAATCTTATCTCTTCAAATGCATCTTTTCCCCGTGATTCGAGTGTCTAGGAAAATAGACTTATCAAAGTTGGAAGAATAGTCCAGATGACTCGCTTATAGTCACAGAGGGAGATAACATTTTCGTTACAAAGATCAATGAAATGTTCAAACCATAACATTCATTCTGATCTATATTAGCCCAACCGACGTGATAAACTCTTCGTCTCTCCAAAGTCCAAACCATAACACAAGGCTGATGAGAGAAGACTTTGTTTGCATTCGGACAATCTAACGCAAGACTCCAGTAGATCAAAAGGAAAGATTCACATAGTGACATAGTTGACTTAAAAAATCAACGATTATCAAGTCTCAGAAGCTTCCAAGATTGGAGTGGAGTGGACCCTCTTCTAGTCTATGATTTTTGACCAGTTGTGCCAACGTGGGTCCCAATCTGTCATTAAGGTCATTTCCACCCCCACCTAATTCATCATTATGGTAAAATGCTACACCCTGAAATATTTAAATAAAAGTTAGCATAAATTAAAAAGAACAATTCACATGGTAGCATGGTACAATGATTTGTAAAGTTGGCAATTTTATATACAATATAAATTAAGAATCATCTTAGTTTTACAAGGTGCCATATAATCATATCATAACTTATCACCAATTATCAAAAATTTTACATATAATATCCATTTAAACCTTCTCGTGATCAATACTATAAAAGAGATAAAGCCTCTTGTAGATGCGTACAGTTTAGTTTGAATAAAGTATCACGTGTCTTGAACTATTAAGTTATTATCTCTACAATAATACATAACAAGTTAAAAATAAGAGATATGTTTCATAAACCAAAAGAAAAAGAGGTGTGGAGTTATGTCGTCGGCAGGAAATTTGAGAACATGTTTGTGTCCACATAATTACTACGTGTGTTCCAGTATCTCTTCTCTTTCACATTAAAATTTCTCAAAATGTTGAAAGTAAGTCGTTGTATTTGCCATATTAGACGACTGTGAGTCTGTGATGGCAACAAAAATAATAGAGGCAGTACAGTGTATCCAAACCCAAGTTAAGCTTTGCTTATGTCATCCTTACGTAATCATCCATTTCTAGTTAATGTTAACTACGAGATTCCAGGTAAAGATCAAACTTAAATGAACTTAATTACTTCATAATGATCATTACATATTGGTTAAATTATGACATCGTATGAAATATAATACAAATATAATACTCCTTTGTGTTATCTCAAAATAAATCATGTAAAATCAAACTTCAACAAAAATGGTTCATTTGATAATTTGATCTTTTTTTTTTTTTTTACTTTGGGGTATCCCAAATTTATAGACGTGCCAACTAATTATTAAAGGGAGCAAAGATGAACTTTCTTTCCAAATTTTTAAATGAGACCCAGGACATAGTCTTGTATCCCCGTAGTCATTGTTTAGTATTGTGAGATTTTTCCGAACCTAAAATTTTTAAAGTCGGCCTACCACCAAACCACTGCATGGTTATTTGATCTTCGCACACAAATAAATTGATCCTCACCTGACGTCAGCTTACACGTTACAATTGGAAACTTTAAAAAACAACAACTGTTAACTAATAGCCGAATCTTCTATCACCAGCCATAAATAGATAGGTTGAACAAACAATGGTGTGCTTATATATCTTCTAAGTATAGTTTAAACAAACATCCTTATTGTTACGGTATCATGAGCGTGATAGATGCCATTAAAAATTAAAAATGTTATTTAAATTTCAAACAACCTTTAACACATATATCACCTACCTTGATTAAAATTTTCAATCACGAGCATCCCCACAAAAAAAAATAAAAAAATAAATAAGTGACGACTTTTCCACTCTCTTCACACCATATATTATTGCTTCACCCACTAAAAAAATATCAGAGGGAATCTAAAACAGAGCAAAAAAACAGAGGAAGCCATGTTCTTGAAGCTTTTCACCATCTTCTTCCTCTTCTTCTTGAATCTCCTCTTTCAAGAAACATCTTCCCAAAGTACTAACTTCACTTACAATGGTTTTTCTCCACTACCCACTGACATGTCCCTCCAAGGGATCACCACCGTCACACAAAACGGTCTCCTGCTCCTAACCAACTACACAGTTCAGAAAACCGGTCACGCCTTCCTCACCAAACCAATCCGGTTCAAAGATTCACCAAACGGCTCCGCCTTCTCCTTCTCCACAACCTTTGTCTTCGCTATCCACTCCCAGATCGCGATACTTAGCGGCCATGGCATCGCCTTCACCATCGCTCCTCAACCAAGACTCCCTGACGCAACGGCAAGCCAGTACATGGGTCTCTTCAACATAGGAAACAACGGTAATAAAACAAACCATGTCTTCGCTGTCGAGCTGGACACGATCCAGAGCACAGAGTTTAACGATGAAGATGATAACCATGTCGGAATCGATGTGAATAGTTTGAACTCGGATAAAACTGCACACGCTGGGTGGTGGGATGAGAAAGGAGAGTTCAAGAATCTGAGTTTGATCAGTCGTAAGCCGATGCAAGTTTGGGTTGATTACGATGGTCGGTCGCATAAGATCGACGTGACGATGGCTCCGTTCAACGAGGATAAACCTAGGAGGACACTTGTGTCCACTGTAAGAGATCTTTCTCCTGTTCTTCTTCAAGACATGTACGTGGGGTTCTCTTCCGCAACTGGTTCTGTTCTGTCGGAACATTATATCCTCGGGTGGAGTTTTGGTGTGAACATGGAAGCTCCTCCTTTGGCTTTGTCAAGACTTCCGAAGCTTCCTCGGTTCGTGCCAAGGAAGATATCGGATTTTTTCAAGATCGGTATGCCTTTAATCTCTTTGTTTTTGATTTTCTGTGTGATCTTCCTCGTCTGCTTCATCGTGAGGAGGAAGAGGAAGTTCGCGGAAGAGCACGAGGAGTGGGAGAAAGAGTTTGGTAAGAACAGGTTCAGGTTCAAGGATTTGTACTATGCGACTAAAGGGTTCAAGGAGAAGGACCTTCTTGGAACCGGCGGGTTTGGGAGCGTTTACAAAGGTGTGATGCCTGGGTCGAAGTTGGAGATCGCTGTGAAAAGAGTCTCTCATGAGTCCCGACAAGGGATGAAACAGTTTGTGGCTGAGATCGTGAGTATTGGTCGGATGAGTCATCGCAACTTAGTCCCTCTCTTGGGCTATTGTCGACGTAAAGGTGAGCTTCTTCTCGTGTACGACTTCATGCCTAATGGGAGCTTAGACAAGTACTTGTACAACACTCCGGAAATAACACTTAACTGGAAACAGAGGATCAATGTCATCATAGGCGTTGCTTCTGGATTGTTCTACCTTCATGAGGAATGGGAACAAGTGGTGATTCATCGAGATGTTAAAGCAAGCAACGTCTTGTTAGATGGAGAGTTCAACGCTAGACTCGGAGATTTTGGTTTAGCTAGGTTGTACGATCATGGGTCTGATCCTCAGACCACGCACGTTGTCGGAACATTGGGATACTTAGCTCCAGAACACACTCGGACAGGACGTGCCACGACAGCAACCGATGTTTTTGCGTTTGGAGCGTTCTTACTAGAGGTTGGATGCGGTAGACGTCCTATTGAGATTCAGAATGAGACGGACGAGCCGTTCTTGCTTGTGGATTGGGTTTTCGGGTTATGGAACAAGGGTAACATCTTGGATGCTGTTGATCCAAATATGGGCCCTGAGTATGATCAAAAAGAGGTGGAAATGGTGTTGAAGCTAGGTCTCTTGTGCTCTCACCCTGACCCACGGGCTAGACCGAGTATGAGACAAGTGTTACAATATCTAAGAGCAGATGCAAAGTTACCAGATTTGTCTCCTTTGGATCTGTCAGGGAGTGGGATGATGTTAGGGGTCCAAGATGGGTTTAGCGAATTAGGAATGTCGTATTCTTCTTCGGTCTTTAGAGGGTTTACTGGTGGATCTTCTATAGCTGATTCTCTACTCTCTGGTGGGAGGTGAATGTTTTTGAATATTAGAATGGTTTTGTGTGTTTGCATTTTCATATGTAGAGCGAATTAGAGACTATCTGGACGATATGTGTATATTATATGTGTATGATGATCTAATATAACGTTAGTTTTTCCTTAAAGAAGATATGGACCAATCTAAAAACAAATAGATTCGATGACCATGTTATTATCTAGCTTTTGAAAGTGTTCTTTGTGGAATGTGCTGCTGCTTCTGACATTATTTACAATTTATGGAACTCATCATTCTATCAAGAAAGTCTTCACTTGTATGATATAAATAGTGTGCTTTCTTTTTTTTTCTTCTATGAAAACATGGTCACAATAAAAGCTCTTATAGGGTTCTCGCTCTCTTTTTTTGGGGACGTCAAAGCCAGCAACATCTTGGTAGACAGGGAGCGGTGAAGATCTGGATATGGGTTTTGAGTTTGGGCCAAAATAGGTCGAAATTGGTTTAAAGTTTTAATTATTCGTATGCTCTCATTGCAGCCCACGGGCTAGATCAAGTATGAAAGCAGAGGAGATATGAAAGTTATGGGATTTGTATGAAACAACAAAAAAAAAATCACCTAAAACATGATTAAGTAGTATAGTTCAGTTTCACCTAAATCATCAGTTTGTTATGTTTTATGCTATTACAGAAAATAAAATAGAAATTTAACTCTATCCTCTCTCTCTTTATTTATATTTACATAGCATAGTGTATATTTCATAAAGCTGTAAAAATGATAAAGGTCGATGCTCTACAAGGAAGAAAATACTCATTTTCTTTTTGTGGCAGAATTTCACATATTTGTTTTATGAGTTCTCAGTAGATGTTTCTTCTGCTATGTATATTCACAAATTAGCCTTAAATATAAACTAATATATTTTAATTGTTTAAATTAAATTTGAAAATTAAAAATGAAGTCAATAGAAAAAATAAGAAGAGGTTTCTCAAAGTGTATTTAGAGTTTCTCAGAAATAAAAGATTCTCAGCTTTTATCACAAAAAAACTTGTGAGATATTTTTTGTTGAAAGTGCCCTTAATTCGTGATTTTGATCTATCACTACATGGACGCTAATTTTTTCATCGTAAAGACCATTTATTAACTAAATTCTAATATTAAATTAATGAAGTTTTGTCTGAAAGGGACTAAAACTAAATATAGTGTAAATTATTCCAACCAAACAATTGTTTTGACTTTAAGAGAACAATATCAGTATTCTTACAAGTCCTTTAAAAAACATTGACTTTCTAAGAAGTAATCATATTGCTTCAGTATTAATGTCATTTTTTTATCTAAAAGAAATTTACTTCATTGAGAAATTAAACAAAACTTTGCCTGTTATGGTTCCAAAATGTTAAATAGTACTTGATAATGTCATTATATATTTCTTTTGTTTGAGATAAGAAAGTTATGAAATTTTTTAACAAATAATTCATCAAAAATAGTTGGTTCGTTGGTTTAAGCGCAAGCGTTGGTGCTGTTGTGCTCATGGGTTCGATCCACCGTGGGAGGAGTGTTTTACGCCAGAATTGGTATCAACAAAGAGTGACTCCGGGCCTGGGGGATTATTTGGGCCTAAGACCCAGACACCTCCCGGTTAACAAAAAAAATAAAAATAAAATAAAAATAAAAAAATAGTTGGTTCGTTCGATGAGTATAGGAGAAATACGGCTCAAATATACTGAATGAGAACTTTTGTATTAATCACGTCGTAGTTGCAAAGAATAACGATTAAAACCAAATACTACAATTTGTATAACTCAGATATACTACAAACTGTTGCAGTCTGCATTCTGCAGGATATTTGTACTCACAGCTTCGCAACTTGCACACTGCTGTAGCACTATGCCGTTGACATGATCTGTATAATACCACAATTAATGGTTGCAAGCTGAAAAAACTATGCTATATTATTTCTTTGTTTAGTCTTTCATCAATTTTGTCTTAACCTCTTGGTGTTGTACTTAGAACCGTTATAAACATATTGGTCTACATAAACTACTCTTAATTGCCGTACAAAACTACTCTTAATTGATTTTTGTTACTTTTATAATACGTATTTTAAAAGTATAGATGTTGCTTAAAAATGAGGAAAACACACCTTTAGTCGTCTTGCGAACTTATAATTCTAATTTGGTATGTTTAAATGAATCTCTCATGATGATATTTTATGTTTCTAATAAAAATCCGTTATTTTTTTCTTTTGTTTGTATTGTATTGAACATACAAATCATTTAATAAGTGTACTTGTTCTCTGTGGACACATTTAATAAACTATAAATAGAAAAGGCAAAAGACGTTACCACTAGAAGGAAGCCTAAATTGAGCTCACAAGCAATTAATTTTTCCCCACATATGAATAAATACTTCTGGCTGTAGATACTTAAATGAAGCAGATACACATGGCATCTATTATTCAAAACTGTACATATGGTATTAATAGTCACCTAATTTTATATGACCATGAGCTTCAATTTATTGGGTGTTCTAATGTTGTTGATATCACCATCGAGCATTAATTTATACTACTCAGATTGTTGACAATATGTAGAAGTTGCAAGCATATTGGTGAGAGGTGGGCTAAGCAAAGAAGACTACATGGTGGCAAGAGAAGAAAAAATCATCTTGGCCTATATCTCTCGATTTCCAACTAATAATTTCCAAAGAGAATGTCTTTTTCCCATTCATTTTTTTTAATGAACAACCAAGAACTGCATTAACTTAAGAAGCAGTTTAATACAGAGATACATTTCCAATGAGAATGTCTTTTTCCCTATAACACATCATCCCATACATGACGGAGCAACAACCTAACAATTTGTTATTCCCTGTTGGATAATGGTTTTGAATAGCTAATTTTTTACTTTATTTTAAGTATTCGATTTTATTGTTTATTCTTTTCAAAAAATAGCTTTAGTTTCTTTTTCCACATCGGTTTGTGATTTTGGACATCTTTATATAATAGTATAAGTTGATTTAAAAAAAAAAAAATTGAGAATGAATAAACAGAGATTTTTGGTACCTTGTGTGATTTGATTAAGTTTATCAAGTACAAATCATATTAAATGTTTCTGAATTTTTGATTGAACGAAAGAAGTTTCAGATATAGATTTTATAGGATTTTTCTGGTAGAACTGACTATCCAATTCATATCTTGACCCACAACACGGCTATTAATATATATTATTGTACATGTATATTTCAAATTCTCTGTGATATTCTATACAATATATTAATACTATATGTTCAATGTAAACAGTTTAATTTCAACAAGTAAAGAAACTAAATACAGTAGTATTTTAGATGTCTGAACTTGCGATTTTTGTTAAAAATTCGGATGAAAACTATTATATATGATTTGTCTCTCCTTTACATATATCATTTGTCTCTCCTTTACGACAACCCCATCGATTAACAACCTTACAAGGATTTCTCAGTAATATAATATTATTTTTAATACAGTTATATTACAGAATTAATTAAATATTATTTAAAAAGTTGATTAATGGCATAATTCCATGAATTCTTAAAGTATCTGATCTAATAACTTTTGGGATGAGGTACCAATTCTAACAGTTTCAATCCTCTTTCTTACATTTTTAAATTTTGATAGTGACTGAGATATTGTGTTAAATACTCCCGATGGAAGTCGTTAGTAGCTTATTGTTTAAAAAAATTAGTTATATAACAAAATTATATATATGTTTTAACCAGCAAGCATGCTCTTACATATTGACAGTTAGTGATTAACTTTCGGGTGTGTATCCCCTGGTTTATCACTTCAAGCGCTGTGAGAACGTATTAAACCGAACCTTCTGCTTGTTTTGCTTCGGTGCTCTGGCTTTTGGCGATGAACTGCAGTTGACGTAACACTTCTTTAAAAGAAAATTCTGGCGGATTTTATTCGGTAGCGGCTGTCTTCTCTTTTGCCCTCTCCATCGTCTAGGCCTGGGCATTTTACCCGGACCCGAAGACCCGACCCGAAACCGACCCGAAAAATCCGGGTTCGGGTAGGAACCGAACCGACAAGTTTACCCTATTGGGTCGTGATGTGGAGGACCCGCGGGTCTTGGACCCGACCCGACCCGAACCCGAAACCCGATGGGTACCCAAAATTTTTAGTATAATTAGGTTTTATTCAAAAATTTGGGTGCTTACTAATCGGCCACCTAAAGTAATTAATCGGTTTGAATAAAAAAATTAGTTTAAATAAAAAAAATCAGATAAATGTATTGTTATGCATTGAACATGTTATTTCTAAAAAGAAAAACAACTCACAAACCACTACACCAACAAACATAAATATTTTCAGAATTTTTTTGTGTGTTTTCGGTATTTTTTGAACAAGACCCGATCCGAACCCGACCCAAAACCGAACCGAACCCGAACCGACAAATTCAAATTACCCTATTGGGTCCAACTATCTAAGACCCGAACCGACCCGGACCCGACAAAACCCGAACCGAGCCCGAACCGAAAATTTCAAATTACCCTATTGGGTCCTAAACTCATAGACCCGAAGGACCCGAACCCGAAAGGACCCGATCCGAACCCGACCCGAGGACCCGAATGCCCAGGCCTACCATCGTCGATTAAAATTTCAAGTCTCTTCTTATTTAGCAACCGGTTATTACGTTTGGTTCGGTTCAATTTTCATTTTTTTAGTTTTCTTTTATTTTCTTTATTTTATATGTTTATAAAGAAAACCCAAAAGGTTTAATATAAAAGCCTTGAAAAAAAGAGATAGCTATATAAAAAAAAAAAAAGAGAACGTATTGAACAGAGACCCAGTTTATGTGGGACAGTAGTTCCTTTAATTTCAACTAGAAACCATTTATGAGACATCGGTACAAGACTCGTTACATGTTCAACCGATTGCTCATGCTATTTGGGATAAATTCTCAAAAGAAAACATATGAAAAAGCAAAACAGCAAAAAATTCTCAAATAAAATATGGTGCTAACTACTAAAGTATGTGCAGTCGAATCAATCGCTTAGTAATTGGGAAGCGTATAGGTTCCAGGATATTTAATAAGGCCTCCTAACTCCTCACCAATAAAACTGTGGTTCTCTTAAACGTTTTTAGAATAATTTTCTTTTACACTTCCGGAAAATAGAACATGTGCCCACATATAAATATGACGCCCTCTATTATATCTATTCATGTGTTAGTATATATACACACACACACCCACACATTGGGAGGACGTGACCTAGTAGTGAGCATCATCTATCATCTTACTGAGAAAGAATGGCGTCGAGACCTGGTTTTCTCACGGACTGGCCATGGGCACCTCTTGGAAGCTTCAAGGTGTCTTTTATTGTCGATAAAACATCTTTATATATGCACTTTATAATCCGTTGTTTATATCGACCGTTTAATTGTCCTAATGTTTGTATATAACATGGATAAATATTGCAGTACTTGGTGTTGGCACCGCTTGTTATCGACAGCATCTACTCATATACAACACAGGGAGACCACGATAAACTTTTGGTTGTGGCGCTAATGGTGTGGAGATTTGTTCATAGCCAGGCTTGGATAAGTTTCTCTCGTTACCGAACTGCCAAGGGAACCAAACGGATCGTGAACAAGTCGATAGAGTTTGACCAAGTCGACCGAGAGCGAACCTGGGACGATCAGATCATCTTCAACACTATTATTGTTTACTTATTCAAAGCGTACTACATAGGAAACAATCGCGTTCCCTTCTTGCGACTTGATGGTGTGGTTCTAACGGTTCTCCTCCATGCGGGCCCTGTTGAGTTCATCTACTACTGGTTTCACCGAGCCCTTCACCATCACTACCTCTATTCTCGTTACCATTCACACCACCACTCTTCCATTGTCACCGAGCCGATAACTTGTACGTCCACATATCTTATATATACTTCCTCATAAAACATATAAAAACAGTTAAACGTATTCACAAGAACTTAAGAAAAACGTTAAAATTCTATTATACTCCTTCGGAAACAAGTACACTATTGGATTATGTTATCTTTACTATTTTTGTACTAATTTTACTTTATTTATCTACTTCAACATTACTATTAATTCTTACTTGAGGCTAAGAGGGTACTAATCATAATTTTACATTAATAATCTAAAACAAGTATATGCACTAGATAGCCATATTCTGGAAGCTTATTTATAATGGTGTTGATTTTCAACAAAAACACAATTTTCACATATGTTTATATTACTATTTAATAATAGTGTATTTAGTGTTGATAATATGACAGTTCTTACAAAAATTGACGTCTCTTGAATAAGAGGAAGACTTGCATACAATGACATGTATACCAATAATATTGTGTATGGTTTTGATTGCAGCGGTGGTACATCCGTTTGCCGAGCACATTGGCTATACAATAATCTTGGGGATACCTCTGGTAACGACTTTGCTATGTGGAAAGTTCTCTGTCGCCTCGCTTTTCCTCTATTTAACTTACATAGATTTCATGAACAACTTGGGTCACTGCAACTTCGAGTTCATTCCAAAACTTTTATTCTCTATCTTCCCTCCTCTTAAGTTCCTCTGCTACACTCCTTCGTAAGTCCTTCACAGTTCTCCAGAATAGTATATTATTTCACCATTACATCTGCAACTTTTACAATTACGTGTTACATTTTTTTTTCACTTTTTAACTGATACTTTTGCAGTTACAATCTACAAATGAAATATGTATTTGGTAATTAATAAACGGAATATATGGAATGAAAAATAATATATTAATGAAAAATAAAGGAATAGATTAGGAATAGATTTAGCTTTCCCCTTATTCCAATACTTTTTTACTTGAAATGATTTTTCAAAAAGTGTTTTTTTAAATGCTTTAGAATGAAATGGAACATCATTTCCATTTTTCGTTTCAACCGGTGACTGTTATGATAAATATAAATGAATTAAGTTCTCATGAAAATTTATTACTTAAAAATGCATTCCAGTTACATTTTGGTTACTAAACGAAAAATATAAACTATACACTATTATGATTATCACAATGAAACAACTTTGAGACTAAATATGTAATGAATGCAGATTTCACTCCCTCCACCATACGCAGTTCAGGACGAACTACTCTCTATTCATGCCAATGTACGACTTCATTTACGGGACCAACGACAAGTGCACCGACTCACTGTACGAGACATCATTAGAGAGAGAAGAAGAGAAGCCGGACGCAATTCATCTCACCCACCTAACATCACTCGACTCTATTTACCATCTCCGGCTTGGCTTTGCTTCCCTCTCCTCACACCCACTATCCTCTCGGTGTTACCTATTACTCATGAGACCCTTCACTCTAATCATCTCCTTCATACTAACTTTATTATCTTCTCGAACCTTTGTCTTTGAAAGAAACCGGTTCCGTGATCTCACCATTCACTCCCACCTCCTTCCCAAGTTCTCCTCTCATGTACTTTGCCTCTACTCCCTCTTCTCTAGTCTTTACAATATATCAAATAACCTCACATTTTCTAACAAGTTTTGTTTGTCAATCAACAGTACATGTCTCGGAAGCATAAAGAATCTATCAACAAAATGATAGAGACGGCTATCATTGAAGCGGACAAGAAGGGTGTGAAAGTAATGAGTTTGGGGCTATTGAACCAGGCATGCAATTAGTTATTCTTATGTTTTGCAATTCAAACGAGAGATAGAGTCTATACATACATAAACCATAATTAATATTATAATATGATTAGGGAGAAGAGCTAAATGGATACGGAGAAATGTACTTAAGGAAGCATCCAAAGCTAAAGATAAGGATAGTAGACGGAAGCAGTCTTGCAGCTGAGGTGGTGGTTCATAGTATTCCTCTTGGCACGAGGGAAGTTCTCTTTCGAGGCCATGTTACAAAAGTTGCTCGTGCCATTGTCATTTCTCTTTGTCAAAATGGCATCAAGGTACCTATATATTTACATACATAAGTAACTATATGTTTTATTTTCTCTAGTTTCAATAGTTAATAAATATTTATATAATGTTACGTTTTTGGTAAAATATATTATAATGTTACTTTGTTTGTAAGAATTAATATGATCGACCGTAAATAAAAACGTAGTTTGATATTTCAACTTTAACATGCAACTAGGGGCGGATTAAAAAAGATTTTAGTTACTAGTACAATATAAATATAGCTATGAAAATAGGTTGAGAATATTCTTCACTAAATTAGTTTACTGAACTGAATTAACTTTGTTGCACAAAAAAGAACTGAATTAACTTAAATTATTTAAAAACAAAATTTAATAGGGGCAGGTGCATGCAACATGTATTTATAAAGTCAAAAGAAGTTGCGTATAAACGTTATGTCATTGTCTATTAATCAAATCCTTCGATAGCTTATCTTTTACACGTAATCAATGCCACATGGCCCCACTTTTAAGTCCAAATCAATGTAGCATTATGGTTTCGGGTTATATTCATAATTAATGTGGTATATATATACCTTTGAATGTCATAGGTAGTTCATAAAATTAAAAACATTCGCTTCAGTCAAATTTGATACACTATTTCCATAAATAGGTGATGGTGCTACGTGAGGAAGAGCATTGCATGCTAGCCGGATACCTTGGCGGGCATTGTAAAGAAAGTCTGGTCCTCACAACCAATTACTCCCCAATGGTACGTGTAAATTTCATATGGCACTAATAAATAATAACATACTAACCTCAACGTAAGCATTAATAAAACCATGTAGATTTGGTTGGTGGGAGATGGGCTAAGCAAAGAAGAGCAGAAGATGGCAACCAAAGGAACTCGGTTTCTTCCTTTCTCTCAGTTTCCTCCAACACAGCTTCGAAAAGATTGCTTTTACCATACCACTCCAGCTATGATCATCCCTGACACGGCCCATAACATCGACTCTTGTGAGGTATGTACATTTTCTTGAACTCTAGATAAATTATATTACAACTAGTAACTAGTTATGATGTATGACACACTTGTACTCATAGAATTGGCTGGGAAGGAGAGTGATGAGCGCGTGGAGAATTGGTGGGATAGTGCATGCGCTTGAAGGGTGGGAGGCACACGAGTGTGGTCTTGACGAACCAGTTGTTAATCCTCCTAGAGTTTGGGAAGCTGCTCTTCGTAATGGTTTCAAACCTCTGGTTTTGCCATCTTTGGAGACCAATGGATTGAGCAATGGTTACTAGTAACCTATGAATTAAATGTTGTACCAGAAAAAAAGTTTGTAAGAAGTAAACTCTAGCTTTAGGCGACCGGATGTGTTCGTCATTTCACTTGAACTTCTTTTATTTAAAAAATATGAATAAAGGTTATGGAATTTATATTTTGTTTTGTTAATATTAGTTTAATGAATATATCGAAGCTAGTGGCTTAACCGGTTCAATAGGGGTAGTCTTTTAATTAAAGTTTATACTTTGATATATCGGTTTACATCGACATCTTTTTGGGAAACAGATTCAGCTGTGCCTTAACTTCAAGAATCTAAACCTGGAACTACCTGTGACAACAACTCAAGAATGCTCTCAGATCCCTCAACAAGATCTTCTTGTCAGCAAAATCAATTACTCAACCGGTTATCCGGTAACCTATGAGAGCTCTGTTCAATGGTTCAGATACGATTCCCAACCTTCTCGCTCAAGTTTCTCTCCTCTAACCATGTTCTCTTCTCTCATGTCTTCTTGGTACTGACTCATCCTGACCAACCAAGCAAAACCCATCAGTGTCGTTTATTCTTGTTCAATTTGAGTCAATGTTAAAGAAACAAGGAAGGAAGAAGAACCATGAGACGAGATCGGTATCAGAGATCCCCAGCATCCGGATAGCAAGCAAAGCTGCGTTTGTGGAGTTGTTTATTGCAACTGTCGCCACAGGAACACCCCTAGGCATCTTTGGTAACCAAAAATTAGGTAAACTAATAGCTTAGGATGATCCAAACAGTTAATAGCTTCATTGAATCATGAAGCAATGGTTGCTTACCTGAACGATGGAGAGAAGTGAATCAACTCCATCCAAACGGGTAGCACGTACAGGGACACCAATCACAGGCAAAGGTGTGAGTGAAGCAACCATACCTAAAGAAAAAGGCACACACTTGTTTCAGAAACTCTAGTAGTTTTATGGAAAAGATGAGTTCATGTTTAAGACAAACCTGGTAAATGAGCAGCACCACCAGCACCTGCAATTATCACTTGGACGCCTCGACTATGAGCTGAGGTTGCATATGAAAACATCATCTCTGGGGTGCGGTGAGCTGAAACTATCCTCACCTATAAACCGATGGTGAGTTATTATTTCTCAAATATTACTACCATTCAAGATACAAATAGGTTGAAGCAGTGATTAACATGTTACCTCATGTGTAACACCAAACATGTCAAGAATTTTGGCAGCATCTTTCATAACAGGGAGATCTGAGTCTGAACCCATGATAATACCAACGCGAGGTGTCTCTGTTATGTGTAAACATCATGAAACGAAACTTAAGTCAAATACACCAAATTTTCATGAAGGTGGTAGTTATACCATACTATGCTATATGGAAACTAACCATGTACTTGATGGCTTTCTTCACTTAATATACACTGCAGTCTCCGTTCCAAAACACCCATAGACTGCCCAACAAGAGTGATGTGGCCCATCTTCCGCTGTTTTCTCATTTCTGACGAAAAGATTTCATCCCATACAAGCTTTGTGAGTAGTTATACAATTCACAACACATCATGAGAAAACTGTAAGAGAACAAAAATCTAACCTGGCTTGTCATACCAATGCACAGATGCACCTGGAACACTCAGAGCTCTTGTAATAAGCCGATGAGCCATTCTGAAACCAGCTTCTCCCTGAAATATGAAAATTAGAAACAAAACAAGCGCAACATGTTTCATTAAACTGATTAGAACAACTGAACAAGACACTTGAGACAATATAGTAAAGCGGAAACATCCATTACATCATCTTCGCCCAGAATATTGTACATAATGGAGGCTGGAGTTCTCATCGATGGATCACCAAGTGGAAGACCAACCACAGCTCGCAAATGTTGTTCAAACTGTGAAGTATAACATGACTCGATCGTTTGATGGCCACTGTTGTGTGGTCTAGGTGCAACTTCATTTAACAGGATCTGTTAAGGACAAAAAACTATAATAGGTTAAATAAAGTTAAAGAAAAGAGGTAGAGACCTTATGACAATACCTGACCATCCTCTGTCAAGAACAGCTCAACTGCAAAAACACCAGCGCCTTCTAAGGAACCAACAGCCTTTTGTGCAACATCAGTGGCAAGTTTGTTGATCTTCCAAGGCACATCTGCAGGTGCTTTAACTATATGGCATATGTTATCCCTAGAGTGCATTGCAAGGTTATTTAGTAGAGAAGTAAGAAACCATATCTTGTAAATAACATTCGTCGAGTTTTTCTTTTTCTCACCTGTGAACAGTTTCAACAACTGGATAACAAACCATGGAACCATCTCTTCCCCTGGCCACAATAACAGCTAACTCCTAAAGTTATATATGTAAATGATTATAGACATCAGAGGCAAATAAGTTGCTATGTCAAAAGAATCTTTATCATCATTTACCTTAACAAAGGGTGCCCATTTCTCGACATACAAACCTCGACTGAAACCTCCAAGAGCTGGACAAAAGTTATATCAACAATGACAGTGTACCACACTAAACTGGCTGAACTACTACTCGAATCTGTGAAACCAATTTACATAGGTATTACCCGTTACGGCAGAAGAAAGCCCGTCTTGGCTATTGGCAACTGCATTTCCACGTCCATCATAAGCTAATCGCTTGCTCTTGATCATAAGAGGGTAACCGAAAAGTTCACCTGCTCTTTCAGCTCCTTCAATATCACCTATCTGCCATGTCAAGGCTAAGGGGTTAAAAATATTTAACAAACACCTCATGTTTCATAGAGAACTTAGTGAGTGGTTCTTTCTCTAAAGGATAAACAAAGGCCTAACCTCCATAAACTCTGGAAGTGGGATGCCATGCTGAGAAAAATGAACTTTTTGCATATATTTATCCTGAAACATCAAAGTACCTCACATTGCTTCACAATCTTCAACTGTTTAGTATTTAATACATTTCAGTTGATGAAAAGATTTGAGAGATCAGGAAACCTGTATTATCCTGATAGTAGAGGCTTTTGGTTGGCAATCTACTCCCTGTTTCTCAAGCTTCTCTAATGTTTCCACGTCAACATGTTCAATTTCCACGGTCAAGACTCCACATCTAACTAAGACAATAAACAAAAACAATCATCACTTTTGTCACTGACAATAGGAAACTGATGCGTTTAAGAGACAGAACAAGAGAAGGGACCTTTTAGCAAATTCTTCTACAGTAGCACTGTCGTCAAAGCTATCAACCATGTGACCATAGGACAATGAACTTGCTGAACAATTCTCTGAAGGATCTAAAATCATAACCTTGATAGCCATTTGGGAAGCAGCTTGGCAAAGCATACGACCCAACTGTCCACCTCCCAACACTCCCACAATGATCTCAGAAACTCCATGGACAGGTTTATTCTCGCTTTCAATAAAGAAAACAAGAAAAGAATAACATTAGAAAATAGTTCATTTCACCAATTATACTGACTTCAAATCCTCGTATCTAGTAAGAGTGAAACTAGAACTACAGGGAAGCACACGCTCCTCTTTTCATTGCAGTTGATGTGACACACCATTATACCATAAACACAGAAGATTTTCAACCTACTTAACAAGAAGACGCCCTATACCCTCCAAATTTAAGATAATAGGGGGCACAAGTACCTGATAGGAGAAGTCTCGTGAGAGCTACATGCTAAAACCGGACTAAATCTCCCAGATGAAGAAATGGGAAGCTTCTGCAAGGTGAAACTCTGGGAGGAGGAGTACGTTTTACTCACTGGAAGAGATCCTACTCTGCAAGTGAAGCGAGAACTGTGGAGGACAGGACTTGTATTCCCGGCGACAAGAACAGCAGCTGAGCTCGGTTTCAGAAGCAACATCTAGAACATAGCGGAATATTAGCATAAAAACATGAAAGGCAAAAACTTTGGAGCATTTTAAGTTCATAAACATAAACAATTTTCTTTAATTCAATCCGTTCATAGATATGCAAATAAGTAACAAAAAGGAAAATGATAGACCAAAACAGAGGAGGAGCTAAAGCAAACATAAGTCCGTGACAGTAGCTACAACAATGAAAGTCAAATTGAGAAGCAAGCTCCAAAGGTTCGATTTTTATAGAGCGAATCCAATAACACTAGCTTGAGAATTCATAAGAGACCATCTTTAGAAGTTATAAAAAAAAAATTAAAATTTAAACTAAACCCATGAACTCACCCAATCAGATGATGCAAGAGATGAAACTCAGGTTCAAAAGCAATGGATAACGGCAGAGTTCAGAGAAAATTGCGTCGGAGCTGAGAAGACGAAGGCGAGGTGAGCGAGAGAGGGTTTTGTGAAAGAAGGAGGTTTCTCAGGGTCCACTTTGAAACTCGGTTTAGAGAGTTACACACTTCTAATTTCACGGTTCGCAAGATATACCGGTTTAAATTAATTATTCGACAACAGAACCGGATATGATGGGCCTGAGCCCATTTCAACTGTATTGATTTCATCGGAGAAGCGATCAGACGGTGAAGATGAGGGCTTATTTGAGATTGTTTATTCTGCGTACGAGTTGCAATGATGAAAGCAAACAAAAAAAAAAGAAAAAACTCAGAGACAGCGCCATATGATGGGCCTCGTGTGGGCATATGCGAGGCACGTGATCCAGTACGTTATGACGTGTCGATTAGTAGGATAATATGATATACTATCTCTGTAGGTAACAGGCCAAACCAGTAGAAACTAAAATACTACTTTGTCAACATGGTTGGAGACTAACACCATGATTAAAGGGAGTCATTAGGGAGGATTTCTTAAAGCGTGAGATACATGAACAGTGTAAAAATTGGTTATAAAAATTATAAATTAAAAATCGATTTTTTGAATTCACGGCACGTAGCTACTCGCGATTGATTCACTTTTAAAAAAATAAAAATAAAAAACCCAAGTGGATTGTCCTAAGAGCTAAGAGCATTATCAACGCATGGATTTTAGGGGTTTTTATAGTGGGGAGGGGACCACAAAAAGCAGAAGAAACGTGGTCAAAACAGCCTAAATAAGAAACGAAACTCCTTTGGTTCTTGCACTATTCGCGAACCCCACGTGGCGGTCCGCGATTGGTCAGTTTAATTTTTTTTTTTTTAAAAATTAGAAAAAAAAAATAAAATAAAAATAAAATAAAAAAAAGAAACAAGAACCCCTGCGCGTTGATCATGCTCTAATATTTCAAGACATTACCATACTCATTGAAAGAAGATTGTCCAAAAGTAGTTAAACCTTTTTTAATAGAAGACTTCTTTTTTTATTGTCAACCAAATCTTAATATTAAAAGTTCAAAACCCATAGAAATTGTTTTGCTTAATGGAAGACTTCATGTATCAGTTGTGGTATTTCTTTTTTTAAATTATATTTTCCCAAAAATAAATATGAACAGTATATTTTTGGCTTGGTTAAAAATGATTTAAATATTAGACCTCATCCAAAGCCCATTATCGTTATGGGCCAATTGTAAAAGAATTTACAGAGCGAAAGTTAAAATGAAAAAGGTTCCCGTGAAGGAGATGGGCCACCACTCCAGCGCCTGGATTCTTCTCTCTGTGTAGTGTAGTACACGCGTCGATTCTAAAAACCGTATTAACAAAATCGACGGTGTATATATCTGCGTAGCGTACACGCTCGTACGTGAAGGTTGGAATTATTTATGACTGATTTATGTTTTAAAAAAAATTCCAGTTTCAGATATTACAACCTCCGAGAGGGGAAATAGCTATTTTCGTCATTTTAAAATTAACGAGGAAAAAAACTCTCTTAAGCGATCTATGCCTGAAGAGGAAGAAGTGGATAACAAGAAGCCAGCTGAGATTAACAAGTTTTAGTTTCTTAATCTTTTTTTCTCTTATTACTTTTCTACTTGAATGTGCGAGCTTAATTTTAGCTTTTCAAATATTAGTAGACCTCTATGTAATCAAAATTATCTTCCTCTTCTCAGTTTCTTAAAGAAACATGGATATTGATTTATAACTTGCATGTATTCATGTCATCATGTGGTCATGTCAACTGTTGTGATTAAGAGTATTGTCGTCATGTTAGGTTTACTGTATAATAAATGTGTTCTAGAATTTTTTTCCTAAACCATTATCAAGTTCAAGATCAATAATCTCTATTCACTATTTGGTTTCTTGCAGTTTCCATGACATGATCAGTAGTAAACATATGTTGAATATGGAAGCGGTTGAGGTGATCAAGAAGAGGAAGTTTCAGACAGATCAATCAGACTTATCATTATTACCTCGGTCGAAGCATGCTTGTTTGAATACTGTCTCTTGTTCAGACAATAATAGCAATGGCAAATCAGGGCTTGATTCAGAGTATTCAGTTTTTTATGTGAACTCTACTTCTATGGAATGTGAATTTGAGATTGAGATGAAAGAGGAGTCATCAGGGTCGTGCAGTGAAGACAAGATGGTCTCTTTTGAAAGCCATCTTGATTTCATCTATGGCACTCAAAACCTAGAGGATTTTTCAGACAAAGATATTGAAAACATTCTCTATCTTGATGAAGAAGAAGAAGCTAAAGGATGTAGTACTGCTTCGAACTTTGTTCTATCCTCTGGGAGATGGACTGTTGACCAAGGTAGAAACCGATTTTTGGTTTTCTCCATACCGATTCTTTGAACCGGACACTCACTAACTTGGTTTCATGTGTGCAGATTATACTCGGCATGGCACAAAGAAGCCTACGATCGATCAAGAATTCGAGCAATACTTCTCCACGCTAATGCTGTGACAAAATGATTTTAGAGACAATTACATAAATGAAAATGTGTACAGAGAGCTGTTTTGAATATGTAGTCTCTCATCGTTTTGATTATTGTGAACAATAAAACCTTCATTACAAAGTGATTAGAGAGGTTCTTTGAAATGTTTGTAAACAGGATACAGAAATAGTAGTGAGAGATAAGTTACAAAAAAAACAAAAATCAGTGGGAGATTCATCATGTAGGTTCTAAGAACAAAACACTATACTCCCACTAGTATCTAAGAGCACGTTTATCCCTTGATCCTTAAAGTAAGTTTCTTAATTTTTTTTTGTTTTTTTGCTTCTAATTTGAAAAAAAAATTAAAATTATCACCAATCGTGGGCCGCTTCGTGTCGGTAGGGCCCGCGAATAGTGTAAAATCTCCCTTGTTACCGATCCTTACTGCATGACTTTTGAAATCAGTTTCTTCTTTTTTGTGGGTCCCCCTACTCTAAAAACCCACTAAAAACCCTTCCCTCCACCCTGTTAATCATGGCTTAAAGACATGTTTATTGCAGGATTCTTAGGTGGGATTCTTAACTTTTGTTAAGAGTCGATTTTTACTTTTTAACTAAGAAAAACTAAGAATCGGCTCTTAAATAAAAATTTTAAGAGTTGGTTCTTAGCCGTAAAGTAAAAAAAATGAAAAAAAAATCAAAAGTTAAAAACCCATCTAAGAACCACGTAATTAACATGGCTAAAGAAACTTGATATCCACGAGGAATATACTGACATTCCAAGTGTTTCATTTATTTTCTTCTTCTTCAAAGAAAAAGGAATATAATGATCATGATATCCACATTTGAGAGTTTTCAAAGAACAACTTTTACAGAAGTAATAATATTTTAATAGAAAAGTTTCAAAAATTTGAGAAACTGGTCGTTTAATGGCTTAATTGGGCAGATCTTAGCACACCACTGCTCATATATTCCCTTCATCTGTTCTCTCTCAACCATATGGTGTTTGTTTATTAGGTTAAGCTAGCTAAAACCATAAACTTTGTTTTGTGTTGATGATAAGAAATAACTACTTGCAACACTATTCTCCAACTTACATGATTTTGTTCTAAAAAATTATAGTGATTTGAAAGCGACACAATAGTCATACTCGAGATGCGTAATCACACATGCACGTACTCATAGCCATGTAATCGTCCTTTTTAATATAAAAAGTTTGTATGCATTTCTTTTGTTTTTGTTTCCTTTTCATCAATCAATACACAAGTCGCCATTTTGAAGGAAGGAAAGAAGATGATGAAATTGTTGATGCGAAAGGAACACAATGGTCATTTTCAAGAAGCATAATTACACACACACACGTACTCATGTACTTGTAACAGTGTGATGATTGATGAACTGATGAATTAATTCGTCCCACACGTCACGACGCGTGTCACCAAAACTTTGAAATGATACATGATAAAGTTGTAGCTAGCTGGTGTAAATATCAAAGAGGTTGTAACTACATATTAGAGCAAGATTATTGCATGGTACTTATCGGAAGTTCTTACAAAATAATTAAAGATCTATTTCTTAATTTTTAACTGAAAAAGTTAAAAACATTTCTTATATAAAGAACGTTTTTAACTTTTTCAGTTAAAAATTAAAAAATAGATCATTAACTGTTCTTAAAAACCTTCGCTAAAGACTCTGCAATAATTTTGTTTTTAATGGTGAAATAGAGTTTTGACTAAGTTACAACTATCTAAATCTGATTCCTATCTAAATCTGAATCCGTGATATCTAGATTTCATATATTATTATTCGGGTTTAGATCTGGATTTGTAGGACAAATATATAAAACTTAGTGTAGAACCTTAAAAAATCTATTGAAACTCTCTTAATCTAGTGGTTTGTTAAGTGATGATTAATATTTCAATACTAGAAAATTTGATTTTTTTTTTAATTTAACTTAGAAAATTTGAATTTTGATTCTAGAAAAACAAAAGTATGTAGATTAATAGAGAAAAAAAAACTAATAGTATACCGGATATATCCAAAAACTCATAACTTATTGGTAGTGAGTGATGAACATTATATATTTTTATAATTAACCGAGTTCTATAGAAACTACTTATAATAGGAAACAAAACCGTGTGGTACAGGTCTTCTTAATGATCAATTATCTTTGGATAGCTCTGTTGATCAATTATTGAAGGGTTTATTCGTAATAAAAATACTAATCAAGAATAATAGAGAATGAGAAGATGACAGCTCATCGCCTTGGTTTTTTTTGAATTGGTCTCTCACCAATCATCACATGTTTCTTTCGTTCAAATTTGGTCGTTGATCAATAGCGCTAGCTGTATTTAGCTACACCACCACACACATGATTTCGATGGAGTATATACTTTTATAGTTGTCTTGCTGTTCTCAATGCCTAAAACCTAGTATCAAATAAAGTGGTAAAAATCGTTCGGTACTAGTCGTAAGAAGCAAGATCTTTAACTAAACCATTGCCTTTTTAAAATTTGTTACTCTCTGCAAGTATTCTTTTAAAGATAGACGGGTGCGACTAAACATTGAGAACGTAAATTTTAGATATACATTTATGATGGCATCGAGCCAGCGACAAACGGAAAATTTAAAGATATAGGTACTTGTGTTCAGTGTTCGGATTGAACTGTAGCTTTGCATATTACATACTTTATTAGAGACAGTATGTATATTATAGTTGACAAATAGATGATTGAACATAATTCTTCTATAGTCAAAAGGTATCGTTTAGTTCCGGTTGAAGCAAAGAAAATTTCGTTTCAAATTGAACACGTTACGTAACTGTATATATTACAAAAAATTACGAGAAATACAAAAATGAGAAGCATTCTGTAACTTAAAAGAAAAAATAAGAAATGGGAAGCACGTAACATATTATGGACGTGAAAAAGTCGAAAAACGCGTTTGGGTTTCTCCTCTATATAAAGCTTGTTGCCTCTAATCTTTCTCCTTCCCTTTCTTCTGCCTAAGTTTGGCTCTCACTGCGTTTTCATTAGCTGTGTCTCTCTTGCATCAGGTCCGTTAATATATATATGCTTCTTCCTTTGTTTATTTAACATTTTCTTTCTACATTTAGGAAACAACAAACTATATAATATGCATATTTATTCAAGAGTAATTATTATTTTTTTATCAAAAAGAGTAATTATTGTTTCTAATTCTCTTCATAGTTTTCATACATCAAATGATAAAACGTACATTGTGAGTCTGTGACTAGCCTTTGTTACTTGATATACATATGCTCCCAACCACGCCAATATATATATTAGACCAACTTTACTTATAATTTTACTATTTCGTTACGTTTAGATTATTTATCTTTCTTTATTTTCCTGCGTCAAAACGTAACATTTTGTTTCCTAACGTTTTCTAAAAATATATTTTTCTTTTTTCTTTTACTTTATTTAAACGTTTCATTCATATTTTGTTTTTAATAACTAGGAAATCAGTCAATCAAAACATAATCCCCAAACCCATGGAGAGTTAAACTTTAACACTTTAATTTGGGTGTTTTACTCCCATCATTTTTGTCTGAATCTCTTTTCCTCCTCTTCTTTAATTATGCATGATGTCACTGAATGAAGATACTCTATTATAAAGGTTATAGAGGAGTGAATAAAACCAGCGACTCATCAACTTAAAATGGAAATTGAGTACCCCAAATACGACACTCTTTTATTTGGTAAGAGGCAGATTCCTCTGTTTTTGTTCTTCTCCGGAAAAATACTTGGTTTTTCTTTTCTTGAAAATGTGTAACTTTTTTTTATAATGGGAGTGTTGCAGATCTTGATGATACCCTTTATCCATTGAGCTCTGGGATTGCTAGAGAATGTGGACAGAACATCAAAGGTGACTTTCTTCTTTCCATTTGTGCCACAAGTCATACGAGTATTGAGGCTTTGGGATTGATCTTTTTGGTAGATTACATGGTGGAGAAGCTAGGAATCGACAAGAGTAAGATCTTGGAGTTGTCTAATTCACTTTACAAGAATTATGGAACTACCATGGCCGGTCTCCGAGTAAATCTTACTTCTCTTTTACTTCAGTTAAGCCACTTGAATTATCCTATAGGTTGATTCTTGATCAAGTTTGATCATAATTATTTTCAGGCCATAGGTTATGACTTCGACTACGACGAGTACCACAGGTACCTACATAAACTCTATCAATAATATAACAAACTATATGGATGATTCTGAAATTTTATCTTATTTGTTATAAACAGTTACGTGCATGGGAAGCTACCTTATGATAACATCAAGCCAGATCCCGTTTTGAGGACTCTTTTACTTAGCCTACCTCTCCGCAAAATCGTAATGTTTCTTCTATATCTAATCATGCCTACAAAAGTTACACGTTTAGATTATATGAATCTATCTCAATTTTGCAGATCTTCACGAACGCTGACAAGTTACACGCAGCTAGAGCCCTAGAGAGGCTAGGATTAGAGGACTGTTTCGAAGGAGTAGTTTGCTTTGAGTCATTGAACTCTACCAACCGCGACAACACTCATGACAACGATGAGATCTTCGACATCATCACATATCTATCGTCTGATGATCATGAACAGCTACTTTCCGGTTTGCCTAAAACACCAGTTGTCTGCAAACCGTCTGAAACCGCCATAGTAAAGGCTATGGAAATCGCCAACATTGACCCTAAAAGAACCGTGAGTGTCAAACTTTGAATCTTGTAGAGACCAGTTTGTTTATACTCATACATTAAACGTGTTTTTTTTTGTCTTGTAGTTGTTCTTCGAAGACAGTGTTAGAAACATCCAAGCTGGTAAACGCGTTGGTCTAAGTACCGTTCTGGTGAGTTAATTAAACGTTTATTCCTCTAAATAATTCAATCATGGAAGGTGAACGGTCGAGATTAATGGAGTGATTATTTGAACATATGAATAGGTGGGGACTTCGCAGAGAGTGAAGTTTGCAGATTATGCGGTAGAGAACATTCATAACCTGAAAGAGGCTTTGCCTGAGCTCTGGGAATCTGAGGCTAAGCCTGAAAAAGTTAGGTACTCCGGCAAGGTTGCCGTTGAAACTCCGGTTATAGCGTAATCAACACGCCTTTCCTTATTTGGAAGATTCCTGTAGAGGATTGATTGTTATTGTTTCTCCTTTGTAATAATCTCTGCTTTCTTTTATTTTGTAAATAGCATTTTCCTCTTATTATGAGCTAAGTAATAAATAAAATATGAAATCTTAAATCTTAAATAAAAAAAAAAATCTAACATGGAGTAATCACAATCTTCATATAGTAATGGTAAATTCAGTTTCAGTCGTTATAATAAGTTTTGCTTAAGTTTTTGGCAAAAGAAATACTATCGGGCTATAAATTAATACACAAAATCGCAGTTTTAAGAGGTTGTTTGTAGCCCATATTAAAACGAGGCCCATCCGAATAAAAAACATTAATTAAACCAAATAATTCAAAAGATAGAAGGTGACATGGCGAGAAATGAAACGATAAGGTGTGTCTCTGTCTCACTGACTCACTGACTCTCCGGTGATCGTCTGACCAAACTCCACTCAAATGGCGACAACGACAACATTCTTCCGTCCTCTTCTTCCTTCTAACAGTTATAAGCCCGGAGCTGTAGCCTCCTCGTATTTCTCAGTTCCTCGTCCCTCAATCCCGTCGTCTCTCCAGTTCCGCTCGCTTGTTTCGGATGACCGGAAAAAGTTTACCGGTAAGCTCAGAAGAGTATCCGTCATTGTTTCCGCCGCCGCTACAACTGAACCTCTCACCGTCCTCGTTACCGGTGCTGGTGGAAGAACATGTTCTTAAATATCTGTTCATATGTGTTTAATCGAAACTGATCCATAAGCGATATCGTTTTTAATATTAATTAGTCTAGAATACTGTTCAATGGTTTGTGTTGAACCAACATGGCAGGGCAAATTGTGTACAAGAAGTTGAAAGAGAGGTCGGATCAGTTTGTGGCGAGAGGTTTAGTGAGGACGAAAGAGAGCAAGGAGAAGATCGGTGGAGAGGATGAAGTGTTCATCGGAGACATTCGAGATCCTTCAGACATTGCTCTTGCAGTTCAAGGGATTGATGCTTTGGTCATTCTTACAAGCAAATGAAACCTGGTTTTGATCCTAGCAAAGGAGGGAGACCTGAGTTCTACTTTGATGAAGGAGCTTATCCTGAACAGGTGACAGCAACTAGTTACTACTGTGTTCCTGTGGATTTATCCACTCTGATTTTAGTATTCTTCGAGTTTAATTCTTATGCTTTCTTATCTTTCTTTTGCAGGTTGATTGGATTGGTCAAAAGAATCAGATAGATGCTGGTTTGTATTCATCTCTTTTGAGTTTTTTTTTGTTTGTGTGTTTATAGCCAAAGTGTTGATGATGTTCTATGTCTTTCTTGAAACAGCTAAGGCTGCAGGAGTTAAGCAGATTGTTTTGGTCGGGTCGATGGGAGGAATGATAAGGGTTTTTAGTCCTCAGAGCAAATTAATGTAGTATTTAAGATTGTCGAACCACAGGAAACTAGTGATCTACACACTAAGAATACACAAACTTTCCTAATCTAAGCAAATAAGAAGATGAGTGAATTGTAACAAGCTAAACTCCTAGAAATATAAACAAAGTGATCTCAAATCCTAACAAGAAACAAGCGCAAGAATCAAACTTTCAATCAATAACTAAGGATAGATCCATGGGCAAGATCATCGATATCGGGTGATTAAGATTCAATCTAGGATGCTCAAACAAAACAATCAACAAGTCTATAGGTCTAAATCTCGTTCAAATAGACTAATCCACTTCCGTGACAATAATCCCTATGTTAATCATGAATTAGACATCGACTCCCGTTGGTCTTACCCAATCAAGCATGCATAAAACACAAGTCTACTAACCACTAAACATCTTGACAACAACTCCCGTTGGCCAAGCATGTATAGGACAATACTAGGTTGTTCAAGCATTTCATCGAACACCTTCCGGGCGTGAAACTACTTTTGATCTAGATTAGATTTTCCAATCTTAACCTAGCATTAAAATCACCTAATAAGCCATAGAACAAAGTTAATCAAGCAAGAATCATCCTAAACATCCACCTAATCACCCTAATCTACTTAACCCATAAATCTAAGAATGTCTACTCAATGAACTCCATGATAAACCTTAAATCTATGTGAGATTCAAGGTTAATCATGTTAATGAGCAAGAGAAACAAGATAGATGATGAAGAACTTTCTTAGAAATGATCAAAGATTCAAGGTTTTACAATGAGAAATAAGTTCTTAAGAGAAAATGAGATCTTAAAGAAAAAGTTAGATTCTTTTAGGGTTTTTGGGATGCAAAAATATATATAGAGAGGTTAAAATCTGGTCCAATCGCCGATCGCAACGCCAGTCGCTGATCGCAAACGCAGTGACTAGCGTTTGGCCGCGATTGGAAAACTGCGTTTGGCCTTCTTCTCCTCCGCCGCGGGTTCACCACCCCGCGCCGTCAACCCGCGGTCACTCGCACTCTTTGCCGGGCGGTGTCTCTGCCCCGCGCCACTTGACCGCGCCGAGCTCACCATGTTCCCCGCGGGTGAGCCGTGTCGCGCCTCTTGGTCGCCGTTGCTCACCTCCTCCAAGTCTTCGTCTTCACCATGGAACAACCTCGCCTTGCTCATCCATCTCCGCTGCTTTGCTTCGCCTTGATTCAAATCCCCTACTACCGGACCATCTTCGTCGTGCTCGGGATCTACATCTCGCCTTGGGTCTTCTTCTTCCTCGAGCTACCTTCGTCCCGGCTCATCTCCAAATCAAGGTCTTAGCCTCGTGCATCTCCGTGTCGTGCTCTCACCGCCGTGTCCGTGCTCGCGAAGGCTTGCCGTCGGAATCAACGGAGCTTCAGTCGCAGGTGTAAAGCTCGTGAGCTCCCATGGCTGATTTCCTCATTTTTGCACCTTCGGTCCTCATACTTTCTGATAATTACCATCTGACCCCAAAACTATCAAAATGTCTAATTTAACCCTTGCTTTTCGCCTTAAACTTTCAATTGTGCACTCCAAACCCTGTCAAATGCAATTATGCATGCAAATGCAATATAAAGATCTAAATGCAACCTAAAATGATAATAATAAACTAAAATAAGAATCTAAAACTCATCAAAATTGAGAGATATCAAGGAACAAATATTAACCACCCCTTGAATAGTATTGGCAATGCCAACATTCTGGTGATCTCTCTCTCTCTTTCTTTGCTTTCTTGAACAGAGAGAGAATGAGTATCACAGCAAATGTTTCATAATCTTTAAGCATCATTCTTCAATTCATAGGTTTGGAAGAGGAAAGCAGAGCAGTACTTGGCTGATTCCGGGAATTCCATACACCATCATCAGGTATTTTTTTGAAGCTAGGCTTGCATATGATTCAGATTGCAATGGCGGAATCTCATCCTACAATGTTATGTGTGACATCAGGGCGGGCGGTTTACAGGACAAGGAAGGTGGCATTCGAGAGTTACTTGTGGGAAAAGATGATGAGCTTCTTGAGACTGAAACAAGAACAATCGCAAGGGATGATGTTGCGGAAGTCTGTGTACAGGCTTTGCAGCTTGAGGAGGCGAAGTTCAAAGCACTTGACCTGGCCTCAAAGCCAGAAGGAACAGGCACTCCAACAAAGGATTTCAATGCGCTTTTTTCTCAAGTAACCACCCGGTTCTGATCTTCTTCTGTTTAGAGTTCCTTTTTTTTCTCTCTTTGTCCTTGTAGCAGAGTGGTAGGACTAGACAGTAAGTAAGAGGAATGAGTTCTTTGTGTGTCTGAACCGGCGTACTCTATATTCAAGGGGTCTTGCCCGAAATTCTAAGTAACATCAAAAGCCTTTGGAATATATTTAGAGATGATCAAACCCAGCATATAGCAATGAGGGACCAGAACTAATAGCTAGGAGCTCATATTCAAGCTGAAGGGTTTTTCCAGAAATAGCATAGCAGATATAAAGAAGTAAAACATCTTATTTCAATGCTTTCGAAAACATTTTCTCTCTAAGCTTCCTCTTATACGTGTTACAACCTGGACAAGTTAACTCTGCTAGCAATATACAAACTCTCTGATCATCACTAGCTACAAGACTAAACAGAGTCTAAGGTGTAGCCTTGGACTATAGTTTCCAAACAGAAAGAGCCATGACGGTTCTTCCCTCCCAGCCTTGCAAGAGCCACCGGTAATCTTGATCGATCACAAAATCCTTGGTGGTAGATTGTGTGGACCTTATACAACGATGTCTTCATAAAGCTTGGGTCAAACGGAACTTGCACCAACCTTGACCTCAGGCCTCTCCACTCTTTCCAAACCTTCGCATGCAATCACTTTCAATGCCTCTCTCCCAAAGTCCTCTATCTAAATTTTTCCCCCATTATGCCCTCTTCCTCTAGCTTGCCTCTATCTAAAAATTTATAATTTTTCTGTCCAACCATTATTAAGAGTTAATTACTTGCTTATCTAAAAATGCTTTGCTCTTACAGTTTTTATACGAAAAAAAAATATTCTGTTATATAGCCTTCAAATTTTATATATCTAAACTTTTCTTTTTTACTTTTCCATTTCAGCATGTTACGTCCTAGTTCTGAAAACAAAACAAAAGGTGTACCATTTTTGGAACGTACTCGATCCCACATGGAAAATGGAAGTTCAAATGGAAACTAGTGAGCTCAATTATTGTAAACAGTAGCAGTGTAGCACATAGCTGCTCTGAGATCATCTATTCAGAGACTCAAAACTTACAGCTCACATGGGGAAATATAAGTTTGTAACAGTTATATATCATAGACAATCCCACATGCTCATGTAACACGATAATTCAAGAAGCATGGCATTCAATCTTTGCGGCCCTATCTCATAAATTTAATACTTGTATTATTGTTCAGAAAAAAACATAAATAAACAATATATATATTTGCTGCAAACCTAATATGTTATCACTTCGACCTCTTCTACCCACATGCTCTTAATGTGAAGCTCGATTCGTTTGGCTCATTTATAAGATATGTTCAACAACAACAATACAGGAAAAATCTATTCATGTATATTAACTTGCGGTGCGACTAATTAAATAATCTGTAAACATGTGTGCATGCGTAGATAATGTATAAAATCATAACCTATCAGGTATCAGCTATGCAATGTGAAAAAGAACAAACAAAATAATGCAAACCGAGAAAACTATACGTGACTTTGTTGGGTACTCGTTGTTGGTTTGTTTTGCTTGGCTTTTCGGTTTGCAAACTAGATACAACTAGATTTTAAACCTTGGTTTAGATTTGGTAGAATTTGGGACAAGAGAAAACTTAAAATATAACTCTTTCGATAAGTAAATATATTTTAGTTATTATAATTAGAAATATGAATTTGGTATTCTGTTCCAATTTATTTTATTTTATTTTGGTTAGTTTACTTCTACGAAGACAATTGATCACCGCTTGGTTTAAAAGATACATATTGACTCGGTTAAGCCTCAGTAGTTCGGTTTGGTCTTAATGGGACAGCCCATAACACCAGCGAAATGGGCAGCATTTACTTTTAGACCCTGTAAATCTTGAAAACTACAGAAAATTACCCAAACATTTATTGGAAGATGAAAACATCCAACCAGCATCACTCCCAATAAATACCACTGGACCTTCCCGCTTTCTCTCAGCTCTACCCAATACACAACTCTCTCTCTCTCTTATTATCCCAATGGTGGCGACTGCGTTTGGAATCCGCTTCATGTGGTTGGTCGTTACGGCTTGCATCCTGTTAACCGTTACAAACGCCAAAATCCCAGGCGTTTACACCGGTGGACCGTGGCAGAACGCACACGCCACCTTCTATGGTGGCAGTGACGCTTCCGGCACCATGGGTATTATTCACTCTTAGCCTTGCTAAACCCACAACTATCATTTTCGTTTAATATATACATAAAACATTAAAAAATAATTTTTTTTGCTAACATAAAACATAAAGATATGATTCCTAACTTTTATTTTATTTTTTTAAAGGCGGTGCGTGTGGATACGGGAACTTATACAGCCAAGGATACGGTGTGAACACGGCGGCTCTAAGTACTGCACTATTCAACAATGGTTTCAGTTGCGGCGCTTGCTTCGAGCTTAAGTGTACCGACGACCCGAGGTGGTGTGTCCCCGGGAATCCGTCGATTTTCGTGACGGCGACGAACTTTTGTCCACCGAACTTTGCGCAGCCTAGTGACGACGGTGGATGGTGTAATCCGCCGCGAGAGCACTTCGACCTCGCCATGCCGATGTTCCTCAAGATTGGTCTGTACCGAGCCGGCATTGTCCCAGTCTCCTATCGCAGGTCTCTCTCTTCTTCTTGTCGGGCATCGTTAGGGTTTTGTCTGCTTCCATAATTGTTGGGGAATCAATAATAGTTTTAGTATAAATAAAATACAACAATAGTGCATTTAAATCATGTTAAGAATATAGTTAGAAGATAAATTATAACAATTGGGAGGTTTACAACCTCATTATTAATCTAAAGTAGTATGCTAAGAAGACTACTCCTAAATGTGTATATAATTAATGTTGACAAAACCAGAAAAAAATCATATTGGATAAAATAAAATAAAAAACGAAACTTGTTAGGGCATGTTTATTGCAGGGTTCTTAGGTGAGGTTCTTAACTTTTGTTAAGAGCCGGTTCTTAGTTTATAACTAAGAAAAACTAAGAACCGGTTCTTAAATAAGAGTTTTAAGAGCCGGTTCTTAGCCGTAAAGTAAAAAAAAAAAAAAAAACGAAAAAATGAAAATTCAGAAGTTAAGAACCCCACCTAAGAACCCCGCAATGAACATGGCCTATCGTGCATGTGTTTGTTTACCTCAAGGCTTATGTCACGTCTGGAAAACGGCCTACTAGAGATATGTTTTCAGACTTCAGAAACTGAGACACTCTCAGTTTTGTTTTCTTGCTATAGACGAATTTAGTATTAATTATAAATAAAATGTATTTATTTTTTTGGTAACAAAATGAAATATATTAATTATTACTGTCGTTATCTTTTCGGGAAAACAAGCAGGACATGTGTGCACAGTAACCTAGAGATCCATCTATCTCTTTCTTCTCGTCTTGTTGTTAACTATTTTGTCTGAATCTGTTCTGTTCCTCATCAGGGTACCTTGTCGGAAGCTGGGAGGGATAAGATTCACAATAAACGGTTTCAGATACTTCAACCTCGTTTTGATAACCAACGTAGCGGGTGCTGGAGATATTAACGGAGTGAGCGTGAAGGGATCGAATACTGATTGGGTGCGAATGAGTCGGAACTGGGGACAGAACTGGCAGTCCAACGCCGTCCTCATCGGCCAAGCTCTCTCTTTCCGAGTCACCGCATCCGATCGCCGCTCCTCCACCTCATGGAACGTTGCTCCTCCCTCGTGGCAGTTTGGCCAAACCTTCTCCGGCAAAAACTTTCGTGTCTGAACCCAAAACATGAAGTTTATTTACAATAATGCTATTTTTAATTTTTGTATGAGAGAAACAAAGAAGAGAGAAAGGTATCGTCAGACATTTTCCAGCCCTAGGTTTTCCCTTAATTTTCATTGTGAAAATTCTGGTGGCTTCGGGAAAGTTGTTCCTTTTACGATTATTACGAGTGGTTTGTTTTGTTTGTTTTTATTTTTCTCAATTTGTTTTGTTTTGTTTAAGAGGTGGAAACAGACTATGGTCGACAAAAAAAAAAAAAAAACAGACTATGTTCGAGTTGGATGGACCTTGTGATCCACTCAAACCATACATGTAATGGGCCATTGGGCTAAGTTTCCAGTGTTATAAAATCTGAAACTTCCGATTTTTTTTTCTGAAAATTCCATAATTACTTAAAATTTCTGTCTCGATTTCAAAAGTACCGTGTGATTAGAGTGGCCATAATTTTCAGTAAGGAAGGTTGTGGTTTTAAAGGGGTTTTGGTCCAAGTGAGTGGTTGACTAGTTATGGAGCGAAGAGGTAAGAAAATTCTATGTGCTGGATTGGACTAACATGTGAAAAGAGATGGATTTGAGAATCTGTGCGGTTATGTAGTCAATGCATGTGATTGCACATTTTAGTGTGATTGACTGATTGTGGCTGGGATTTTTTGAGTGCATGTGTTGATGTGGTAGGTATGCTATGCTTTACTGTTAACGTTATTCTTGTTCAAGTTATAGCATTGCCTATTGTCTTGAATCATCAGGACGATGATTTGTTGAATGTTTTAGTATTCAGTGGGCGCAAGCTCAAGCTAGAAGTCCAAGAAAGCGAAAGAAGTATACTATTATTTTACCTTGGATGTGAAATACAATATGTTTTACGATCATAGGAATGTGTAAAGACGCTTTTATAACGTGTGTTTTCAGTAAATTACATTTAGAAAAAAAAATATTGGGATTCGTTAGTATGAAGATTTCTATACATAACATTAGCATAGCACAAGGGATAACAACCAATGATTGTGAGCGATCCAAAGAAGTTACAATTATTGAGATGGCCTCATCATATAGGTCGGATATTTATTGACGCACGTGTTACAGAATGTTCAAACTTCTCTAGCAGCAGAAATGCCATACGGTAGCATCATCAATTATCCATATGATTTGACGGTGATGGTGAAGTTGAAGTGCCAATAAATTCACATAGAGAGAATTACATTGTCAAACAGTTTCCAATGTGAAAAAATGGTTTTTGAGAAAAAAGGGTTTTTGAAAAATATTCTAATCTAAAATGTGACTAAGCGCGGAACAATTAAGAAAATCATTAGAACATCGTTAACCTAGCAACCCACTATCGGTTGCTTATTTTTTCTTTTTTATTTTATTTTTTTAATTTTTGTAAAAGAACCAATTACGGACCGCTATGTGTTAGTAAGACCCGTGAACAGTATAAAAACAATGTTAAATGGGTTGCTTATTTTGGTAACTTAAGCTATCCTCTCTCTTCAAAATAAGTCACCCTCCCCTTAAGCAATTCTCTTAAACTACCCCTTTAATCATGCTCGTAGGCTCTACTTTTTGATCACAGGAAATGGGTTTGTCTTCTTTCCATGTTCTTTTATCTTTTCATTCTTCCAATACTTCATATCAAACACACAAGATTATTTGAACATTCTCAAATCCACCTCATGATATAACAAGGTAAGATCTCGATTATGTATTCGCCTCTAGCATCATAGCTTGGATATCCACACCTACCTTGCATATCTTCTAGCAATGACGCCGTGCTAGGAGAATGAGACCTACCACAAATATGTAACATTACAAAATCAGATCAACAATAATGTTTATGAAAACTTCCCCACAAATAACTATAAAGAGTAAATAGATGTTCATATTCAACTTGAATTTACTCATAAGAATTTACTTTAGAACACCATTATTCGGGTTTTTATGAGGGTCTTTTACCCAAAAATAGTGGTGCCACCATTTCAGCTAAGAGATATTTTTTAAATCTCTAAAATAAGAATCGTTTCTTGCATTGTTCCATGGATCCTACTGACACGTGACGAGCCGTAACTGATTCATTTATTATTATTATTATTATTTTAAATTAGAAAAAAATAAAAAATAAAAGATTCATGTGTGAATCTCTACGATAATGATGCTCTTAGTTATAATATTAAATTAACTTAACTGCTGTGAAAAATATTAAATTATTTTTTTATACACTGAAGACAAATTTTGGGATTTTTTCAGCCCATTTCCCTGAAATTAAGGAATAAATCCAGAATGGGAAAATATCAATTTTGTCATAGTTTTAAAAAGTTGTATGAAAAGAGTATCATAAATAGTAAAAGAAAAGAAAAATACAGCAAGAAAAGGCCGGAAGTGATGGAGCACATGAGGTAAAAGGCAAGAAGTGGCAGAGGGAAGATCAGAGAAAGGATCTGCCTTAATTTGACAACTCATATGTCATGTCATTGCTCTCACAATTATTTTTCTGTTTCATAAACACTTTTCTCTGATTCCATCAGCATTAACTTTTTTATTTACTGTCTTTGCTCTGTTTCACATTCTATTATATAACACCATTTTATTAATGTTTTCCTTAGAAAATTTATGTTTGGATCATCATTGTTAGGTCGTAAATGGGCATGAAATATTATGAAAGTAACGATTCAATTTGCAAATTGAGCAAGACTATGTCTAGTGTTATGTGCTAGCGCTGTTATTTCCTTGCAACTGGGAATGACTACTACTTTGAAAGATGAAGCTTTGCTACGTTCTAATTTTCTTTTATGAATATTCTACGTTCAGTATTCACAAGTTGTTATGTGCATTTGTGCACAGTACACAAAGAAGAAAAGATATAATACGTGTACACAAATAAGACAATGCATGAAAAGAAATATTAAAACAACTTCTTATGAGATAACTCGACTCGAGTACAAATGTTTGCCGATATTTGGATTACGTTGTGATACCAAAAAAGTTCGTGCCGTGTATGGATATTGTAGGAACCCGATATTACATACCATTATACTTATGGGAGCATCTGATTTGTGTTTAATCAAGAGTATATGTATGCATGATTTAAATTTATTATGATATGAAAATATGAATTACGATCATAAGTTCTATTTAGAAGAGAGAAAACTATGAACCGATTTCAATGTGTATCAAATGATCTTTGTTTATTCAAAATTTGTATTTAAGTATATATAAAAGTGATTGATTATCAAACCTGTAACAAAGGGCAACCAGTTTTAATCAAAGAAGATTCAGACTCATGTATTCATCAAAAATTGAAGCGTGAAATGAGTCACAAATAAATTAGCAATTGGAACATGTAACTAATCATAGATCTCAATATATGATATATCCAACTGGAAACATGCATATGCCTAATCCAAGTTTAAAATACGAAAGAAACTTTGTAATATTTTGCACGGTCGATCCAGCTGATCTATACATAGCAGCCCCATCCAAGGCCCACCCCTAGCCTCCTCACGATGGATGTTTTCTTATCTGACTAAACTCACACTGATCTTTGGCCGACCTTATCATTTTGAAGTTTGAAGTTATGTGCTTCGATTTTTTTTATCTTTAAGCAAGCTAAGAAACAAATAATCAAATGCAACCTTAAAAAAAAAACTCTCACCATTTTTGTTGTTAGCATTCTAATTACGTGGAAACAACTTGTAATGTCTAAGAGCATGTCCATCAATGGACTCCTAAGGGGTTCTTAACCCAAAAAGGTGGTGGGTTCCACCATTTTTTCTAAGAATCCGTCTCTAAAAACCCTTATTTTAGAACTGTCTCTTGCACTGTTTCGTGGACCCCATTGCCACGTGGCGGTCCACGATTGGTTTATTTTTTTTTTAATTATTTTTTTAAAAAAAATCAGAAAAAATTAATTAAAAAAAAATTTAAGAACTCCTATGGATGGAGATGGTCTAAGAGACTAAAAGTTTGCCTGAAGAGACGTTGCTATATAAAATGCAACCCATTGCCTTTTTAAGAAAAAAGAATTGTATAAAAGTGTTATTAGAATAAGAGATGCATTGACTTACAATGTCTTCGTTACATCTCTCACGATCCATGTCAACTACTTACAAACCAACTCTGAATTGTCCAATGCATTATTAGTATTACACTATTACTTTTACGATAATGATTTTTGTCAATAAAAATATTGTAAGAGCATGGTGACGTCATATGTAAGATGTGTACACGTATGTAGGTATGTGGTTGCCTAATTTGAATAAGCTAAGAAATTGGGGGTGCTAGAGAGTGACTAGAGTGAATCATAAAAGAGTGAAAGTTGTGTCTGCCTGATTATAGCTCTGGGAGATTATAAAATACGCTTGAGAGTTTTGGTGCATGGTAGCAAAGCAAGTAGTAGTGAGTAGTGGTGGTCGGATGTGATGGAACAAAGAAAGGATTTTTTTGGTAGGGTTATGGAGGGAGAAAGCGAGGGGGGAGGGAGGGACCATTACTCTTTACATGCTTTCCCAAAAGATACCGTTCTCAAAAACGTGTCCAACTCAAACACAACTACTCATGCGCCAAATCCAGTTTATTAACCAACAAACTCAAATTTGTAAAATTGTTTAAAAGGTGAAAAGAGTTAATTATAACAAATTGATTTACACTCGACATATTCTTGATTAGTCGTTTAAAAATACTTAGTTGAGAGGCATCTTCATTTTATTATTTCCAACATTTTTAAAGAAGTAGTTTTTAGACTAGCAAGATTGTAAAAATTCTTAAGTTTTGATAGTTAATTTATAATCCTTTGCAGATTAACTAAGTTTATCATATAAATATAAATATGCTCAATATGTCATCATTAAAGGTTATTTGGGATAACTTTTTTGGAAAAACTTAAAAATATTTGGAATTCTTTAGAGCATTCAACTTAACAAATATTTAAAGAAGACAATCAAAATGACTTTGGATACTATAAAGAATTAAATCCAAGAAGTAAAGAAACAAAGTGACTGTAACGCTTTTTTGAACAAAAAAAAAAAGTGACTGTAACGCTTTATGGGCTGAAAATTTAAAATTTCAGTGGTGAAATGAGTGAAGGTTGACCTAGAAAGTGGATCGGAGTCTTGAAAACAAAGATAGAAAACTTTGAGAATAGTTATAATTGATGTGAAATAATGTCTAAAAGTAAAGAAATATGATGATTTATTGGTATATAAAATGTCATATTTATAGATTTTACCTTTGCTAAAGTTGAATTCGAGTCATGAAATTGTAAAACTCTTTTATCAAAAAAAAAAGAAATTGTAAATCTCATCAAAGCTGGATGGTCTGGGTAAATCCGGTTGAAAACATCCATTTTTTATATCTACCACTTTTGATATATTATGCTTATTTCCTGACGAACCATTTTTTTTTTGTAAAGGATGACGAACCATTATTTGTCTTTAAACTTTTACAAGTTTGTAAAAAAAAAACTATTATAAGTTTGTACTACCAAAAAATTCGACGCTAGGAAGCTTGGGAAAAACTCTCATGCCTTTTTTACTGTCACATTTTAGTGATCTAGTGCTTATAATCACACACAAAAGATAGATATATCGTGATCATTTAACCTAATATGCGCACAAATATTATTTTTAAAGTATTTTCTGAAAATTAATTTTTAAATGAATGTTATTTTAAATTGTTTGTATATTAAAATTCATTTTTCTGAAAAATAAAATCTGTTTCCAAAGTATGATACTTGATCTGAATCTTGATACTAGTGTGGATTTCTTCTCTTTGATAGATTCACCTAAATTTTCATAAATGACATAGCACAACCACAGGTTTACGTGAAGTTCCATCCCGGGTCCCAAGTCTAGCAGTATAGTCACATTATCAAATCTTAAAGAGTTACAGCCACATAGCCTTATCTATTCGATTATTTAAGTAATTATAGCAGTCTTAAATATTCATAAACTAACCTATAAAATTGTATTAAACATGTACCATCTAGATATTCTTCTAAACTAAGTGATGATAAATTTAGTATATGTATGATGTCAACATAATTATATTTTACTAAGAAATAAATTTGACTTAAGAAATAGTCGATAGATGTGCTATTACAGGAAACATGTCTGCATCATTGTCGGAAAACTCTAATTCGGTAGTCATTCTAATAATTAATAAATTTACAGAAAAAACAAATACTAACAAAATATTTCAGGTAGTCCATTCCAATAATTAATAGATTTACAGAAAAAATACTAACAAAATATATGCAGAATTAATATGGATTTTTTTTAATTTCACAATGTTAGTAAAATATGAATTTGAGATCCCAATGTGAGTAGAAAAAAAACATCCCAACGTAAAATAAAAATAAATAAGAAAATTCAAGTATTTGCAACGAACTTATGGAATTACAGCTTTTACCTCCACGCGCCACTGTCAGAGAGTATTTTTCCCCACTTGTGCGTAAAAAGTAAAAAAAGTCAGTGTCGCAGTCGATAAACCTTTTTCTCATTTTTCTTTTTTTTTAGATTTATTTTTAATTTGCCGTCTCTGTAGTCTAATCGTGTACGTTGTCTGGTTTTTAAAGCCCCTCTCTTTGATCTCTTTGCGTTTCTCTTCCATTTACGCCGACGTAGTTAGATATAATAATAACATCTATGTAATGGTGGAAGAAGCTGTTCTTGACTTTGTAATTTTGCTTTTCAAGATTATTTGGTGAGCATTTCTTCAATTTATTATCTTCATTCACACTCTTTATCTTATCTTAATAGTGTATGCTAATAGTGTCTTGAGGTCAACATTAACTCCCCTGTTTTGTATAGTTATGAGATTAAGAGATCACTTGCAAAAGTCTTGCTTTTATCATTCTCACATCTCTTTGATGTTTAGTGTGAATTCTTGTTTCAAGTATCAGATCTCTCTGTTTTTAAAAGACTGTAGATTGGTTCCTTTGTTTTTGGGTCTGGAGAAAGTTTTGATTTTTGCTTGACGCAGATGAAGAAGGAATGGTGGTGAGATGGGAAGGAGTAGTGATGTCTCGAGAATTAGGAGATGAAGGAGAGGCAACGTTGGAGTGGTGAAGAAGATGCATTGTTACGTGCCTACGTGAGACAGTTCGGTCCTAGAGAATGGCATCTTGTCTCTGAGCGTATGAACAAACCTTTGAACCGTGACGCTAAGTCTTGTCTTGAGAGATGGAAGAACTATCTTAAGCCAGGGATCAAGAAAGGGTCTTTGACTGAGGAAGAGCAGAGGCTTGTGATCCGTTTGCAGGAGAAACACGGCAACAAGTGGAAGAAGATCGCTGCTGAGGTTCCTGGGAGGACGGCGAAACGGTTAGGGAAGTGGTGGGAAGTGTTTAAGGAGAAGCAGCAGAGAGAAGAGAAAGAGAGCAACAAGAGAGTTGAGCCTATTGATGAGAGTAAGTACGATAGGATTCTTGAGAGTTTTGCGGAGAAGCTTGTGAAAGAAAGGTCTAACAACGTTGGCTCTGTTTCTGTCTCTGTTCCTGCGGCTATGGCTAGTTCAAATGGAGGGTTTCTACATTCTGATCAACAAGCTCCTCCTCCTCCTAATCATGTGATCCCGCCTTGGTTAGCTACTTCTAACAACGGGAGCAATGTTGTAGTAAGGCCTCCCTCGGTGACTCTTACTTTATCGCCTTCTGTGGCTGCAGCAGCTCCTCCACCGCCTATACCATGGCTGCAGCAGCAGCCTGAGAGAGGAGGAGGAGAGACCAGTCCGGGAGGTCTTGTGTTAGGGAGTATGATACCGTCTTGTAGCAGTAGTAATGAGAGTGTGTTCATGTCAGAGCTTGTGGAGTGTTGTAGAGAGTTGGAGGAAGGACACAGAGCTTGGTCAGAGCATAAGAAGGAGGCCGCTTGGAGGCTAAGGAGATTAGAGCTGCAGCTAGAGTCAGAGAAGACAAGTAGACAAAGGGAGAAGACGGAGGAGATTGAGGCAAAGATGAAGGCTCTGAGAGAAGAGCAGAAGATGGCAATGGAGAAGATTGAAGGAGAGTATAGAGAACAGCTTGTCGGTTTGAGAAGAGAAGCTGAGGCCAAGGACCAGAAACTAGCTGATCAATGGACCTCTAAGCATATCAGACTCACTAAGTTTCTTGAACAACACATGAGCTGCAGGCAGAGACTATTAGACCGGCCCTGAATCCTAAACCAAACCACCAAACACCTACTTTGATCTCTTCTCCTCTCTGTATTTTGTAATGTAATGTAAGCTTTTTGTTTTTGTTTCTTTCTTTCATCACTTGGTGTCCTAATCAAGCTTTTGTGTTTTTAACTCAGCTTTTAGTGTATGTGTTTGTTTCTCTTAATCATTTGGTGTTTCCAGTGTTAATTTTCTCAAGCCTGGTGTTGACTGTAGAAAAAGTGTAGAAAAGATAAAAGAGAGAGCACATGAAACACATTGCTATATAGCCTCTCTGTTTCATATTATAAGATGTTATGTCTAAAACACAAAATTAAGAAAATTATTATTTTTATCTAAAAAGCATCATTGAAAATATAAATAAGAAATTGTGTCATTAATCATTATTAACTCAAAAGACAGTTGAACTTAATAAGATGAATATAAAAGAACAAAGAGTAGCTTGCTTATTGTCTGAAAATTGATGAACTTCATACTTAGAAGCACTTCCTGTGAACAATAGACGGGCCTGACTCGTCATACTCTGCCTTAGCAATCCACATCTGCACAAGTTAAAACAAAAGTTAATGGTTAAATTGGTTTAGTCAAGCTGCATGATAGCCAGAGACATGTGAGACTGTTTTGTACCTGCTGGAAAGTACTGAGTGAAGCCAAGATAGACCCTCCAATCCAGACAGAGTATTTCCTCTCAGGAGGTGCAACAACTTTGATCTTCATGCTGCTTGGAGCCAAAGCAGTGATCTCCTTACTCATCCTATCAGCAATTCCAGGGAACATTGTGGTTCCACCACTAAGGACGATGTTACCGTACAAGTCCTTTCTGATGTCAACATCACACTTCATTATAGAGTTATAAGTTGTTTCATGAATACCTGGATTCTCCATACCAATCATAGATGGTTGGTACAGAACCTCAGGACAACGGAACCGTTCAGCACCGATGGTGATCACTTGTCCATCAGGCATCTCATAGTTCTTCTCAACAGATGAGCTAGTTTGGGATGTCTCTAGCTCTTGCTCGTAGTCAAGAGCAATGTAGCAGAGCTTCTCCTTTATGTCCCTGACAATCTCACGCTCTGCTGTGGTGGTGAAAGAGTAGCCACGCTCGGTTAAGATCTTCATAAACGCGTCGGTCAGGTCACGACCCGCGAGATCAAGACGTAGGATAGCATGTGGAAGTGCATAACCCTCGTAGATAGGAACCGTGTGGCTCACACCATCTCCGGAGTCAAGCACAATACCTACACACAATAATAAGAGTTGTTTTCATTAAATATTTTTTTTCTTAGATTTAGAAGCTTATGTTAATATAATTTTTTTAATTTATTTTGGGGACTAGAAATTAATATTTCATTTGTTTATGCTTGGACCAAAAGAGTTTGTCACTGACCGGTTGTACGACCACTGGCGTAAAGGGAGAGCACAGCCTGAATAGCCACGTACATGGCAGGAGCATTGAATGTCTCAAACATGATTTGAGTCATCTTCTCACGGTTAGCCTTAGGGTTGAGAGGAGCTTCAGTGAGTAGAACGGGATGTTCCTCAGGTGCAACACGTAGCTCGTTGTAGAAAGTGTGATGCCATATCTTCTCCATGTCGTCCCAGTTGTTGACAATACCGTGCTCAATAGGGTACTTGAGTGTTAGAATACCACGTTTGGATTGAGCTTCATCGCCAACGTAAGCATCCTTTTGTCCCATGCCAACCATCACACCGGTGTGACGTGGACGACCCACAATGCTGGGGAACACAGCTCGAGGTGCATCATCCCCAGCAAAACCAGCCTAGTTTCAATACATAAACATGACCTTAGACAGAAACCAAATGATACATATATACAAACATATCAAAGAATGTATACCTTAACCATTCCAGTTCCATTGTCGCAAACAAGAGGTTGAATGTCTTCACCGTCAGCCATTTTTGTTACCTTTCTTCGAACCAAGAAGATTAGATTTTGAAGGAGGAGAAGAGAGAAATAATGGAAGGAGAAGCGTAAACGAGGCAAATAAGAAAGAATGGAACAGTAACGGGTCCAAAGGCTTCGATTTCGGCTCACCTTGTTTTCCAATTATCAACTTATTACCTTTTTAACCATCGTTTTTTCACGGTAAATGTGCATATAAGTTTCAGATTGGTTTTAGTTTAAATTTAGGTTTTTCAGTTTTTTTTATATATTTGATATCCAACAATAAAACTTAATCTAATTTTGATTGTAGATCGTTTTTTAGTGGCATAGATCAATCCGTGCAGTGCACCCAGTCTGATTCCAATTTTTTTTTCAGTTAGCTCAGATTAAGAGGAAGACAGTAATTACAATTTAAAGGTTTATCATCCCATTGTGTGTATGTGTTTTTCTTTTTAATTCTTGAACTGATTTGAGCTTATGTCTCAATTCGATAATTTGTTGTTTAACATACTTTTCAAAAAGCAAATTATAAGTATAACTTATCGTCGATGGCATCTCGAGTCAATAGGCCATTAACCAAGCCTCACGATTCTAAGAATATTTCAATCATACAAGAACCTTTTAATGTTTATATCATCATTATAAATGGAGAAATATGTTACTCTCCCTTTTTACGAATTGGTATACCACATGAGATTTTATCTTATAATTGAAAGGAAATACCATAACTTACCAATGCCTACTTTAACAAAAAAAAACAAATAGGAAAGACAATTCCCTTTTCTTTCAATTAATTGTTGTGTTTCTTTTTTTTATCAATTTTTTTCTTCTGAAATTTAACTTTACCATATTCCTATTTTGCCTTGTATTTCAGTATTTATTTTGTTTCCATGAGTGTACTTAGTAAGACACTAGGTAACATGCATGCTTACTGTATATAAAAGAGTACAAACAATATTTGTGAAAGTTGATAAATAGTAGAATACGTTACATTAAACTCGACATAAAACAAATTGATACATGTGTATATAGACAAATATGTGTGTATGTGTAATGCTGGTAACTTGTAGGAGACTACTTACTTTTTAGTTACCATTCTATATTACAAAATATGATTGTACCTATAGTATGTTTACAATATAATCCATAGATTTTATAGTGTATCTATAATGTATGTTCTTTAACCTTTTTTTACTGACAAGAAAAAAGCTTTTCTACCAATGTTTCTTACCTTTGACAATTTTAAATTACAATAGAAACAAATCATGATTAACTAGTTATATAGCAATGGGGTGAATAAATTATGTAAATGATGATAAAACCATTAGCTCAACTGGTAAAAATACTCTAACCATTGTGTTAGAGGTTTGAGTTCGAATAATCGTTGAGATGAAACTAATATTAAAGTTTCGATTTATGTCTATGATATTCAAAACTAAAATTAAAATTAAGTAAATGATGATAAAACCAAATAGATATATACATTCTTCTAGTTTTCATTTAGATACAATGAAAAGTGCGGTCTTTAGGTTTTTTAACTTTGAACGTCTTAGTGGATGTTATAACAAAACTTCATTATAGATCAACATTTTCCAGCGATAACTCTATCTGATAAATAAAACGGCTAAGAGTATTATGCTGCCAAATGTATATATTTAGTCAAAATACATTAACAAGAATTTTATTCATCTCCATCATTTCTTTCTTAAGCACCACACGTTTTCTTTACTATGTGAGTATTCAAACATTTTATTATTTATCTCCATCATTTCTTTCTTAAGCACCACAACTTACAATTCATGCTCTTCAATTTTTTTTCTTAGCTGTACTTCATATATAATATAACATATACTAGATATTTATATTTACTTGATTTTTTACAATAACTAATTCCATATAGTTGTGTCATTATTATTTGAAATTTGTTTATTGTTTCCTGAATTTTACAAAATCTGTAAGATATCATTTTATTTAGATCTCTTACTAAAATGTAGTAACATATTATATATAATAACATATTTATTTACGCTGAAAGAAGTATTATTTTAATTGAATAAAAGATTAGTAGAAAAAGTCTTAAGCCACAAGATTTTATTTCCATAAGAAAAATATTTTTTTGATATATATATATATATATATATATATATATATATATATATATATATGGATTTAAAAGTATAAGTTATACTCCAGAGTATCAGTTACACAAAAATTACTAAACAATAAGATTAGGTGGTAATAAATAAGAATTAGATACGAAGTTAAAGTCTTAACGGCAACAATGCTTTATTATTTCAGGGGAATAAAAGATTAGATTGCAAAAAGCGCACATGGAGTTCGGAAACGTAAAGGCAGACGTTAAGTTTGGTGCTTAACTTGCGAGAAGCAGAAAGGCATCGGCGATATACTTTTATTAATTTATCGACGAGATAATAAACGATAAATATTATAGTAACGGTGTTACTTCTGAGTCAATAAGAGGGTTCCAATACATTAAGTATGCCTTTAGACTCTCCTTGTTGCCCACAACCAACCAACAACACACTATAAACTCGCTCCAGTCTCCATCTCCTAAACAAACCTGAAAATATGCTAAAGAAAAAATAATATAAAAGCTGACAGTTTTCCTGATTATTATTCTTTAACCACGTTGGATCTATCTATCTTCATCCATCAATCATTTATTCTATTTCTTCTTCTTCTTCTCATTATCTTCTCCCTCTCTCAAAAACAAGAGTTTTTCTTTTCTTGGTGCACTTTGTTTGAGTTTTGTAAAATGTCAGACATCACAAGCCTGGGGCAAGAAGAGGTAACGTTAGGTGAGGTTTCAGAGACGATAGAAGACTCATTTTCGGACAATAATCACGTGTTGGATATATGTCGGAAAAGAAAGAGATCAGATGAAGAAGAAGAAGAAGAACTTGTGGAGGAAGACAACGACGGTTTCAAAACACCGACCCGTCCAGAAAATAGAATCCCTGAGGTTAGAGAATGCCCACCTGCGCCTAAGAAAGGCAAAACGGAATATTCGACGATGCATAGAGGTAACACAATGTGGTGCCGTAGACGGTTGAGTTTCTCGCCGGAAAATGCCGTCGGCTCGTTTATAACGGACTTGCAATGGAGGACAATGAGGATCAAGAAATAATTAATAGAGAGAGAGATTAAACTTAGTTTTTTATATTTTATTATGATCATGTTTAGGTCACGTTCGGAAAATATCTGAACGTTTTTTTCCAGCAGATAGATAACAAAAAAAAATACTTGATTAAACAGGTATTTTGTTTTTAAGAGTTCTTCACTCTCAAATATAGATTTCTGTTTCGAGATGATTACTATTTGTGCATTGTTATTTTTCTTATTTATTGTTACTTTTGATTAATATGTGTATGTTGTTTTTTCTTTTTAATAGTTTACAATACCATATAATTGATTAAATATGTTTTTTCATGATGTATTAACCCTTGCTTGTATATAACATGAGAGCTCAAATTAGTGAAATGTACATTAGTCAGCGATGGAACAAAACCAGTAGCCTTGTGATAACGGAAGCTACATAACATATTTGTTTTGACAATATTCAGTCACAGTGAACGAAGATGATACTGTAAAGTTAAAGTTATGCAAATCAAAGTGAAAAAGGGAGAGAAACATGAAGAAGAAGACATGACAAGAAAAGAGATATGATAGAGAATTTTATAAAACGCTTTAGGGGTCGAGGCCTTATTTAAGTTCCTTCGACTTCTAAAGTTGGAACATCCAATGCTAAAAAAAGGCTATGGCGAGAACACTCAATCGTCTCATGTCTTAAGCTTCTTCTCCTTTTTCTTATGGATCTTCAAAATCTTTTTTCTAATACACTCTTTTTTGCTCAATTCTTTTCTTTTTGTTGCCGTTATGTTCGTTTCGTCTATGTTACTCTCTTCCCTTTATGTGGCTTTCGGTTTTGTTGACCTGTCTCCTAATTTGTTAATTAATTGACCATTTATTTATTAATTTGATTGCAGCTTCAATGAAACGTTATGGTTATGTCATTAGTTAACAAATAAAAAAGAAATGGGAAAGAGATCCATATCTGCACTTTACCTAATAAATAAATAAATAAAGATTATGGGAAGCTTATAAATGTCACACATATAAATACAAGTTAATGTGGATACATCAGAAGCTTAACTTTAAAACAGTTTAATTGAGTTATAATTAATCATGTTACATTTGTACACATTAATTAAAATAGTCCTGCTGAATGTTATGCTGATAAAATGAAACAGTAGCCACCTAAGTACTTTACACTCTTCTTTTTTTTAATGTTTTGAGACCATTATTAACTGGGGTTCTTAGTGGTAGGGTTCTTAGCGGAATATAAGAAATTATTTCTTAAATTTTTAACTAGAAAATTTAAGAACCAATTATATACAGTTTTTTATATTCTGCTAAGAACCCATCTATAAAAATCCCGGTTAATCATGGTTTTAGAACTTATGCTACTTTCTCTGAAATAATGACATATAGAGCTATATGTATTGTATGTACATATATATTCAGGCCCGTCTCAATGTCAGATGGGATTTTGTGCTAAAAAATAAATATGTATAAATTTTCAGGGTCTTTTTGACAAAGAAGTTGGGCCCTGTGCATATGTGCCTCTAGCACATGCATAGAGACGGGCCTGTATATATCATCTCACTGAAAACTTTGTGACATGCATTCTTAGGCGAGAGAACACTACCAATAATAAGTCAATAAAGGCACATACATGTTCGCTTCAACTGAACCTTTTTACGAGCTTACACCGAAACATGATATTTCCAACATGAAGCGGCCCACAAAGAGAACAACTAGACTCGCTTACCCATTTATAGTGTGACAAACACGACTATAGACCGATTAAAAAACTAACAAAACATTTTGGGCCTGCCTGCCGCTTATCCTATCATATATTAAATCGCTATTCAAGTATAAATCTAAAAAAGCTCAATAAACACTTAGGCCCAACAATTTAGTAAAATCTAAAGAGCCCAATAAATATTTAGGCCCAGTTTTAAGAAAAACCTAAGGGTTTTCTCATTTGTCGCTGTATATAAATAAATTTGTCTTTCTCAAAGTTTTTGGTAGCGGCTGCTTAGAGAAAGAAAATGGCAACACCACAAGTGAAGACTGGTCTGTTCGTTGGTCTGAACAAAGGTCACGTCGTCACCAGACGCGAGTTGGCTCCTCGTCCCAACTCTCGCAAAGGGGTACGAATCTCTCCATCTCCTCCACTTTCAGACGAAGTAGTAGTGTATTGTCTGAATGATTTGCTTAGCTTTGACTTAATCTATGTTCGTTTCATGTTTGATCTTGTGGATTCATAGTTTTGATAGAATGTTTAGTTAGATTCCCACATCGTCTTTGGTTAAATGCTGAGTTCTACCCTGAGAAATGATGCGTTGTTGATCTGTTCGTTTTGGATCTTGCTTGTAGAAAACGAGCAAGAGGACATTGTTCATCAGATCGTTGATCAGAGAGGTTGCTGGATTTGCTCCTTACGAGAAGAGAATCACTGAGCTTCTCAAGGTTGGTAAAGACAAGAGGGCTCTTAAAGTCGCTAAGAGGAAGTTGGGTACACACAAGAGGGCCAAGCGAAAGAGAGAGGAGATGTCTAGTGTTCTCCGCAAGATGAGGTATTGTTCTTCGTTTTGCAATATGTTTTATACATTGGTGTGTTACGTTTCTCTGTAGAACAAACTGGACTCAAGTAAGATTCTCTGAACTTTGGTTTTTGGTTTTTGGTTTGCAGGTCTGGTGGTGGTGGTGTTACTGAGAAGAAGAAGTAAACATCTTAAAGTAGTTCAATTGTTATTGGAGCTTTGTTGTTTTTTTTAACTCTTTTTGTTCGCTCTTGCAAATCTAGCTCTATGCTCATAAGACCTTTGTCCTGTGTTTTGTTACAAATATGGATTTGATGTTGCTTCACTCTGTTCTATTAAGGTATTCTAAACTTGCTACTTTTATGTCTATGTTTTTATTCCGTTTACCCTTTGTTAAAGTAGGCTTATACTCAATAGCCCAAATAGGCAACCAAAACTTTGGGCCTCTCCAGGGAATAGTATGCTCGTACCTAATATGACGTGAACGTTAGTTTTTCCAACGGTTGCTGGTAATGGTTCTCTTAATGCAGATCTCTTATCATAGGGTGTTTAGCTTTTTTTAAGAGATGTTTAGCTAAGAAATCTAAAGAATCATCTTTTAAAATGAAATTATAAATTAAGAACCTTACTCTTAAGAGATCAATAATATATTTTATTTGGAACATGCTACATATAAATATATAATGTTTTCATTGCATCTTTAAACTCGGCTCATGTGGATTTACATGTCCAAAGTTGGTTAATATAAGCTCAATGCTTGGACAATATATAGTGCAACATTAGATTTGACCTCCAAAATTTTTAGAGTTTTTTACATAAATATAGGCTTCTAAATTATCAAAGAGTACATTTTTATTAAAATTCTTACAAATTTTTTATAACCTCTAGAATCTGGTATATATAAGCTTTTGGTTCATATTTCTGATTATTGCTTTATACATGTATGTACGAATGATCAAATAGATTTTACATATGTGCGTAATGCATGCACAATTATGTAAAATACAGATGTACGTTTCTGTACTTTTTAAAAAGTGTATGGCTAATCAGGAATCTTTGGTCTAAAATTGAAGAACGTGTGTGGTTGATGACACCGTGAGGAAGAAACGTGAAAGGGTAACGCTTCTAAGAGATTATAATCCCTTCACAACTTTATGTCCACATGTATGATCCTTATATATGCATCGATCAATTTCAGACACCTAAAAATATCATCTTTAAAAGATGACATGGAATCTAAATCCTTTTGTATATTTTTCATTTATGCACATAACTAAGTATATTTCCATCAAAATCATGTTTAACTCCGGTGGTAGAGAGAAATTGAATTCAATTTAAAATGTTTTGTTCCCGACAGGAAAAGACTATGAATTAAAACTTTTATAAAAAAAGTTGTTACAAAAACAAAGTTCAGTTTAAACTTTAGGATATCCTTTATATTAGAAACTTGTGGCATCTACATGAGCCGCCACAATATCCTTATCTACAAGACACAAAGAACTCCACTACAAAGCGCCGGTACCAATAAGATGCAGTTTGACCTAGAAATGCAAATGCTGCACATGAATTTTCTTTTTTCTTAGATTCAGCTAATATAATACAATACTGCTCTCATCTCTATTGGTAACAATTACACCCGTTATAGAGCAAGTTTAGTATAACCCTGCCTAAACCGTCAGAAAATAAATTTAATCTTTTAGGAGAAAGGTTTCTAGATTACAGTAATTGATTCTGTACAGAACCATGGTTAACCATAAGATCACATAAAATATTGTCTTCTGATGTTTCAGCATGGTTTGATCCGACCTAGTGGAATTAGTCCTATACAAACTGGGTCAAAATCAAGCCATCTTTTGTAAGGTCTCAAAATACTGGCTTGATGCGGTCTGAGTCCAGACTTTTTATTTTGATTCTTACATTTTCTTGTACCACATTTACTATAGATAGATGTTAATGTTGTCGTTATGAATAACTGAAAATGTTGTAATTGTGCTGTAAGAAATGCAACTACGTTTAACAACATCATGAAGCCAATATATATATATATATATTATTTGGATAGATTATGACTTTATCAGATGTGTAAAAACTTTTAGAAACCAATTTAACATCTCTACTCTTTTTATGTTTTATATTCAGTCTCGGTTTATCAGTGGGCTGTTTCATCAAGTGTTGGGTCGATTAGTTCACTTATGTTACCCTAGCTAGTATCAAACTTGGGAAGGCCCTTCCTAGTGCAAGTGTAAGATATTAAGAAAGAGGTAAAGCGAGAGCATGATTCATAAGTTATAAAACAGGCACGTTTGCCATCAAACGATTTCAACACGTGCTTGCAGACTTTCAATAGCTATAAAAAAAATCCAAAATCATGCTTTTGTTTTGGGTATTTTTTTTTAAACTGATTAAAAAGTAATTGTCTATGTGGAAAAATTGAAATTGTATAAATGTTCCTGTATAAGTCACATGGAAGTAAGTTATTATGTACAAGCTGTAAAGTGAAAGCTGGTGTATCCAAAGTACACAAGTATCCAAAGTACACAAATATGCTGGTCGTCGTCTATATGTGCCTAGACCTTCGCGAAAATCAATACATGGATGATTTGTATATAAGATATGCACAGAAATACATTACATTATCAGGTGACAAGGTTTCTGAGCCCCATGCTACTATTCTTCTGTTGAGGATTCCTCATATATAGTACTCTGCCTTACAAGTTACAGTATCCTATAAATTTCGATTTTAAGTTCCTTTACATTGCATTTATGTTATGAACAATTTGTAATGATTTTAATTTCATTTTAGTGGAAAACTGGCTACTATCAGTTTGTTCAAATTGTGACGATATCAATATGATAACTAGTGAAAACACACAACTTTGAATAATACAATGGGGTTGGTGATGATTATGTTTAGTAACTATTTAAATCAAAATAACTCTCAACTATGGGAGATCGGACAGGTTTGTATGATGTGGCGTAGCTTTATAGGTTTGAATGTGCTTTATTCCATATTGGTGAGCAGCCTTGGTACTTGCAAAAGCAGAACAATCATCTAATTTAGATTCCTTTCTTTCACTATGAACCAATCACTCCTTTTCTTTAGGGTACTAATGTTTGTGTAATATATCTTCTTTTTACGTTTACATATTTACCGTTTATAACATAAAATTTGATGTAAGGAAAAAAAAAGTAAGTTCAGTAAGTGGAACAGTAAAACTAGGGATGAAACTTTCTAATAATGACCAAATCAGTAGAAACTTGAGAATGAGTTCTTCTAAACACTGAACATTGAAAATGGATGAGGAAATCCACACAAACTGACAAAAAAGCAAATCTGTCGCCTAGTGAGCTGTGTATGTGTGTACACGCGTTCCAAAGCGCGTCAAACTGACATTCTTAAGTTTAAAATTCTCGTCCCGACATTGATTCTCTGCTTCTGTCCTTCTCAAATGTTCATAGTCACTTGTAATAAAATCCAGCCGTCATCTCATTTCTCTTAGATTAAAATCATCATCTAAAGAAATCTTTTGAACATAAAATATTTGAATTCTATATAAGAGAACGTTTAGATGTTATTTGTTAGTGATTCATTAAAATGTTTGTGAGAAAAAACATACATAGGCACGTCTCTCACTCGCAATTTGATTGGTTCTAGTGCTCTCTTTTCACAGAGTTTCATCTAACAGATAATTTTGCGACTTTCGTTGTTACCCAAAAAAAAATCTTACTTTTATATGTAAATAAAAATTCAAAACAAATAGATATTACTATAATGAGAGAACCTTCATAATCAACTCTATAGTGATACATTCAAAGACAGTTTCTGGCGAGATTAAGCTATATCATAATGAAAGGAGGTTGACTAGCTCGTTGAAGATTCATATTTCGTTTACCTTTAGACCAAAATAGTGTTTTATTTTTGACAGTTTCGGTTAAGAACAATGTAGTTTACTAATTAATTAAACATAATTAATTGGCTTTTAAATACGCCCGGTGATCACTGTAGAATTTAATAATAAAACAACAGGCAATAAGGTATAGAACAAAAATATAAATACTAGTGAGAAATAAAACTAACTCATTCAACATATCATGACTTTAATACGCTCGACAGAACAATATAGATCCATCTAAGACATTAAGACCATTCGATATAGTAGTAATCAAACTCAAAATATAACAAAGGAAGTGTTGATACAACAAAGGAAACAGTCTCAGACACACCCAATAACTGAAGCTACGTACCCTATAACCACAGACCGAGAACAAGGGAAGTCGTAAACATAAACGAGCACAAAAAAACGTGAAAAACAAGATAAAATTAAACCTAATAATTAGTAACTAGGGTTTTTCATCACTAAGTACCCTCTAGTTTCTTCTTTTTTGGTTTTCTGTTTGAACTCAACGAGAAGACCCGAAAGTAGAAAGATCAGTCCATGAAGAGCAATTACCATTGACATTAACCCATTTATAAGGATTGTTATCTTCAACTTTAACCGAAGAAAATTGAGACGCCAAAGCAGATGAGATCGAAGCAGAAGTTATCCTTGGCGACTCAAAAGGGTAAAACCCATTTGAAGATGGATTGGGATTAATATTAGAGTCCTCCAAGTTTCCACCTCCCAATATCTGCTGCTGCTGATGATGCGACGCCGTTCTCCATTCATCAACACAGCTCATAAGAGAGCCACCAGAAGCTCCCATGTGGATTGATCTCAAGTCTTGACTCAATCCTCCATAGTTCAACAAACTCATGTTGTTGTCTGCTTTTGTATTATCCGTGAGATCTCCTAGATGATGATTATAATTAGCATTCATTAGCCTACCTGGAGACAAAATCTGGCTCAAGATATTCTCATGAGCTCCTCCATAGTTCGAGGAGAGAATAGCACTGATGGTCGATGCATTCCCTGAGGCAGCCGAGGAGAAGCTTGTGTTGTTGCTAGTGGCGGTGCTGCTATTGTTGTTGCTGCTGCTTTTAGTACGCCTGTTTCTCCGGCAGCCGCCACCGACGGGGACGTTGCGGAGGGCACCTCCACGTGTCCAGTATCTACGGCAGGTTTTGCAGAAGTGGCGTGGCTGAGTGAGGCTGTAGTTGTTGAAGTAGCAGAACTTGGTGTTGGTGGATTCGCATCTTGGACATTTTAGTGCCGCTTCGGGCATGGCTACGTTTGCTTGTCTTGCTCTGTCCACCATCGATCCTGGTCGGATCGAGCCGCTGCCTCCGCTACCGTTTGACAGCGGCTGTGACTGTGGCTGCAGCTGAGGACGAAGACCATGACCCCCGGCTGCTGAGGCTCCTGCGCCGCCCTGATTATAATTGCTCGGAGGAGCCTAAAATAATTTTACAAATGTGAAAAAAGAATAAGAAATTATTGAAAGTGGATAATAATATTCAAGAACATGCAAAGCAAAAATAATTGTTTGTATCTTTTAGTACTCTTTTTGAGTTCGATTCCAAACTTAGATCAAGCATGCTAATTCCAAAGAAGACGATTTTTAGTGTCTTTTATTTTGCTTCTTTGAATTGAGATCTCTTTTATTTGTTTGATTCTCAAATTTGAGCATGTAGTTACTAAGCAATGATATTTTTTTTGTCTCATATATAAGAAGTTAGTATATATGGAATAGTAAAGAACTTACTTGCTGCCAGTTGGATGAATCAAGATAAGCTTGGATGGAGGAGAAGACCATGGTTATACTCTCTTTTGATTTTATTCTTCAAAATTCTTAAAGTAAAGTTATATTCTTCTTCTTTTTTGTTCTTGGTGGGTGATATTGGAACTAGATCTAGTAGAGGAATCAGATCAAAGGAAAAAACAACAACAAAGAGAATGAAGGGAAAGAGGAGGAGGTTGAGTGTGAGAATGAAGATGGCTAAGATTTAAAGTGGAAGAACCTTTATATATATTTATGCCCATATATATGCATATGTGTATAAAATATTTTATAGGGGTATAGAAAAAATATTTTCATATATGTAATTATTAGGGTTTGTGTTCCATATGGGGTGGGACTGACATGATTCTTTTTGTTTTCTTGCTTTAGTTAGGGTTTAAATTTCTTATCAATAGTTTCATACGCACACATATATATATTAAGACTTATTAGTACATAAGTTTCTATCTTTTGCGGTGTGATGGTCATCGCTTCATAGATCTAAACATTTAGACATAGATGTATTAATCAAATCAGAATGGTTGATCTAACTCGTGATTAATTGCTTTATTATATTGTTATTTTCATGTTATAAATAAAACTATAATCTTGATAAATGATTTCTGTAGAGTATAAAATCAACTCTAAAAATGTTGTGTTTATGAATCTATGACAGCATAATTTTTATTTTGTTATTAATTAGAAAAACATTCAAAGACAACGATGAGTACCCTATGTAAAATTGTAAAGTTAACCTTGCCCCTTAAAATAATGACTACAAGGTGTTTTGTGTATAGATTGATTCAACTTAAAGAAGGAAGTATCTCTCGGTAAGAGTGATTACATAGTTGTCTAGATTGATCCGAGTAGAATATATGGAGTGAATTTAGGAGACAAAGCTGTTATGTAGACCGAACTTCGAGGTGTTACATGATGATTGTTAATAAGATCGTTGATCATATAATGATTTAGTATAATTATTTGAAAACAGAAAAGAAGATCAAAGAGATTGAAAATAGGAAAAGTAATATTGGGTGCTTTGGTCGTTGGACGACAGTCGAAGCATCGTGACCGGTCCATCATGTTCCCTCTCTCTCTGCTTTGCTTTGCTTTTTTTTTTTTCTATGCATGGCAATATGATCTCTCGTAGATGTGATTGATCTCCACGCTCCCTCGAACCACGTGAGTCTTACTCTCTCCATCTCCCTATGCATTGAAGTTTGGACCTTCGGTTCATTTACCAAGGTTTCTTTTTCTCAGTTTTACTTAACATTCTGCAAAAACATTCCTCACAAACTTTGATAGATTTCATATATATTTTATTTATCCTATTTTGTCATTTGAAGCACTACCTTTGAGCTTATGTGTATCAAAGAAACTATTTTGGTTATACTAATCTGATGTATATATCACAAATAAAGCCATTTTGGTTAAACCAATTTGACAGTGTCAGTAGACAAACATGACACTGATGTTAGGTAAAATAGAAAAAATAAGAAAAACAGTTCAATTTCGTGACCAAAAAAAAAGGTTCAATTAGTGGCTTTTGTTTTGTAATCACAATTTTCTGCTATTTTGTAAATTTGCAGCTTAATCATTCTGATATATGTAAGAAACAAAAGACAATGAAAAATAGAGTGGTTTAGATTTTAGAGTTTATGTTAAAATCGAAAAATAACTTAATTCTGCAAGTTTATCTTTTATTTCTTTTCCGCCTATTTGATTTTCTATATTGTGTCATTTTGCAGCTAAACAAAACTAATCTGGCAAAAACATTTTGTTATTTCGATTATATGTTCATGAGCTTGAACATAGTATATAACTAAACATTACAAATATATTACAAAGGCCAAAGAAACTTCGCATGGAAAATTAACTATTGGAAGAATAAAATCAATAACCAAGAGTTAGCATACAACAAAAGAACTATTTACATTGCTTAGCCCTGAAATTCTCATGATCAAGAAGCTTAACCATAAGCTTCTCAAGCCTCTTCCAAGCCACCGTTGGCTTAACAACCTCCTGAGTCTTAAACCCCAATCCACCGTCGTTTTGACCCAGCAGCTCGGCGTCAATCTTATCAAGTACAAGATCATCCTCTCGAAACTCCCTTGCAAATGGCGCCCCGCTTTGGACCATGTCATGAAAATCCTCAACCGTTAGATTCAGGGCTCGCTGTTGGAGAACCGTATCCCAGTGCGTGTAATGCAAGTCGTGGTTAACAGTTGTGTTCTGATAATCTTTGTTGTTGCACACAACTGTCTGAAAGTAGCCTTCTGATGACAAAAGGAAGTTGGTGTAGTACATCAATAGTGTTCTTGGGAGGTTGTCCCATCCCCAGATGCAGAACTCGAGGAACGGTCTTGTTAGAGCTACACTTGTTGAACCTATTAGAAGAGAATCATACACATAAAATGAAGGAGAGGCAATCATACTACACTTTAGAATAAGAATGAACAAGCAATGAGATCTCATTAAGTGTTTTTTCTTTTACCCATGAAAAGTTTGAAGGAAGCAGGTAATGATCTTCGTTCTTTAGCCCAAAAGACACCAGACTTTTTGGAATGGTAAAAGCCAGGATCAATGATGATAGGTCTTGCTCTTTGGTTCCTGCAAAATTTACAGTTAGAGCTGTTAACACAAATGATCTGTTTCTAATTATAAAACAGAGAATATTATAGGTAGGTATACGTAATACTAGCATCCTCACTCTTTCCAACCGATGTTGCTTGTGTGCTCTACGAAGTTCAGGTAACGAGGCAAGTATGAGAAGATATGCAAAATATCTGAAACCAGACAAGAGCCAAAAGTACAATAAGATCACTAGACTGTAAAACAAGAGCCAAAGCCAAAACATTTTAGACACACTCTTATGTTTTACACTCAAGTCCAGTGTTCAGAGTCTAGTTAAAGTTAATACACAGAGGCCAACTAAACATAACATCACATGTCTTCCTAATTCTTGTCTACACGAGATAATCAAAACGATACAACTCAATATAGTATACAAGAGAACCAACCACACCATATATGAGATTCATGAACTCCATAAAACCGGTTCAACCAAAAACACATGAGCCAATCAAGTACATAAACAGAATCTTAAGCTCATATTCATTTGATGTTAGATAACAAAACATCAAAATTCTATACATTGTCTAGAAGAGAAGCAATCACACCATATACGAAATTCATGAACCAAGAAAACCGGTTCAAGCCAATCAATTACATAAAAACCGGTTTGAGATTTGAGTAAAAGAGTTATACCATCTTGAGGCATGAGAGGATAATCAGAGGAACTAAGATTAATAAACCAATCCCAATCCTCAGCTTTCTTCATCAGAATCGCAACGCCGTGAAGCGTGCTAGCTAACATAGTCGGACCTTTCTCCGTAACCAAGTCAGCCAAACCCATCACCATAACATTCTTCATCTTCTTCTTCTCCGACCTCACGTACTTGGCAAGCTCCATCCTTTCTTCATCCGAAGCTTGAAGATCGAGATGCAGAAGATAGTAGTTTCTCGGATGGTGAATCGCCCTGAGGAGACGCTTCACTCGTTTCGCATCTCCTTTCGTCCCCGTTACCAAGTACGCGAGCCTCGGGATGTTCGATTTCCCGGTTAGGATTCGGTTTGGGGGTGAACCGGATGGTTTTCGAGAAGTTAGTGTTAGAACTAAGAGGAACAAGAGGATGACGACGAAGAGTGAGATCGCTGGTCGAGGAGAAGAAATGTGAGATCTTTTCATGATCATGAGTTTAGGATTCTCCGGGGGACATGAGAAAGTCAGATCTGAGCTCGACGGTGGTGGACAGAGAGAGAGACAAGGGAAAGCCGGGAAGGAGACAAAGGTCTGGTGTTTTAATTTATTTTTAAAAACATGGTTAAGGTGAAACGATGTCGTTTAACTAGAAGATTGTGAATAGAGAGTCAACGTCAGACACACTCACTGTTGATTACGGAGTTACGAAGCAACCGAAGAAAATTACATTAAACAATTCTTTTTTTTTTATCACAACCATATTTTCTACGGACTGATGTTATTTTGTTGATTCACAAAAAATATTCGAAAATCATAAAATCATAAAATTACAAAAATTAAAAAAGAAAGGAAAAAATCATACTAAACTAAGCTAGAAGCATCAGATAGACCGTCACGCCAATCGTTATCTCTATTGGTCGCCGAAATTCAGCGGTTACCGCCGCCGCTTCGATTCTCATTACCAGACTGAATTGGTTCGGACAAGTGATTGTCGGTGCCACATTGGGTCAGATGATAATGGCCCAGTGAATTGAGCTTTCAAGTAGATTGGAAACTAAGCCCGCAAATACGAGGCTTTAACCAGACACCTAAGCCCACAAATTAAAATTAACAACTATACATTAAATCATATCTGATTAAGACAACGCAAATCCTTGTAATAACGCGTTCAAAAAAAGAGAATCTATTTGACGGTGTGTAAACAAGCAGACAATAAAATAAAGATTAATCGTCACCGTTAAGTAACGGCAGAACCTTTCCACGGTTTCATCCAGGGAAGGCGTTTACTCAGGGCCGTATCAGTCTCTCTCTCTAGAAAAAAAAAGAGAGGAAGAAGAAGAAAACTAAGATTTGTTATTGCGTTGGTCAATCAATACACACAAAAGAGTAACGATGATGACGATACCATCTTAGCTTCTTCTGCTTCTGTGTTCATCATCTCTTCTTATCTTCACAACTGGTTTACTTTTTTCTTTTCTTTTCTTTTATTTTATTTCTCTCCCGTGTGTCCTTATCTACGCAAAGACTTAATCCGATCTCGAACTAATCTTCTTGTTTCGGTCTAAAGTAGGGAACTTTCTGTTGTAATTCACTGTTAGGAGTTTCAAGTTCATACTTTTTGAGATTAAAGGTTTGTTTTTTTAGAGAAGATCATTGTTGTTATGGTTATTGGAGATGAGGGTCAATGGTAGATACTTGGTTTAACCTTTTAGCTATGGAAAATCATCATCCTTCAACTCTCTTATCAATGGATTCAAGTGCTTCTTCTCACGAGGAGCTTGATTTGGAGATGAACAATCGCCAATCTCTTCTCTCCGGTCCTCCTGACATCAACCTACCTCTCTCCGCTGAGCGTAGTCCTCCTCCTCAGCCTTGGAACCTGGATTCTTGCGACATTCTTGATGTTGGGTTAGGTTCACAGGCCTACGAGACTGAGAATTACATGAGTGTTGTCCCCAAAGTTGGTCGGAAATGCGCTAAGCGTGTTGATAGTGTCTGGGGAGCTTGGTTTTTCTTCAGTTTCTACTTCAAGCCTGCTTTAAACGACAAGTCAAAGGCCAAGATTGTCCGTGACAGCAACGGGTTGTCTGGTTTTGACAAGACGGATCTGAAGCTTGATGTGTTTTTAGTTCAGCATGATATGGAGAACATGTACATGTGGGTTTTTAAAGAGAGACCTGAGAATGCTCTTGGGAAGATGCAGCTTAGGAGTTACATGAACGGGCATTCGAGACAAGGGGATCGTTTGTTTCCGTTTAGTGTTGAGAAAGGTTTTGTAAGGTCTCACAGGATGCAGAGGAAGCATTACAGAGGGTTGTCTAATCCTCAGTGTGTTCATGGGATCGAGCTTGTGCCTTCACCGAATCTCACTTGTCTTGATGAGGAAGAGAGGAAGAGATGGATTGAGCTTACGGGTCGGGACTTGAACTTCACGATTCCACCTGAAGCTAGCGACTTTGGTTCGTGGAGAAACCTTCCAAACACTGACTTTGAGCTCGAGAGGCATCCACCTACGTTGAAGAATACTTCTGCAAGCCACTCTAAGAAGCTACTCAATGGTTCAGGACTCAATCTCTCAACACAACCATCCAACCATTCCAATGGTGAAGCAGCTGATCTATCTCCCTCTAGCCATAAGAAGAGGAAGGACATGTTCTCAAATGGGATTCATGAAGAAGAGTGTTGCTTAACTGTGAACCCGCCACTGCCTGCTATAGAAGTTCATCAGAATGAGCTACCAAACTGGTCTAATGAGTTTACCGGGGCCATGAAAAACGTGCACGGGCCTGTTACAGCTGCAAAGACCATATACGAGGACGAAGAAGGCTACTTGATCATAATAACCCTTCCTTTTGTAGATTTGAACAGCGTGAAAGTCTCGTGGAGGAACACTCTCACACACGGTATCATAAAAGTTTCATGCGTCAGCACATCGCGTGTACCTTTCATCAAGAGACATGACAGGACATTCAAGTTGACTGATCCAGCCTCTGAGCATTGCCCACCAGGCGAGTTTGTAAGAGAAGTCCCGTTATCAACTCGTATCCCTGAAGATGCAAACATTGAAGCGTATTACGATGGACCAGGATCAGTTCTTGAGATACTTGTCCCCAAACTAAGAGCTGGTCCGGAAGAACATGAGGTGCGGGTGTGTCTGCGTCCACATCTTGGAGGAAACGATCTTATGTTAACATAAAAAGAGAGACACTCTGTTAGAGTGTTCTCGTTTGTAGAAGCTTATAGGAGTCATCATATCTCATTGTTGTTGGCTATTCATATATATAGAAGCTTTCACTGTTTTTATGAGACTGTTTACCACATTGAATTCTTGTGTACGTTGTGTTTGAATCGATCCTAGCCGTAGATTAAAGTTGGGTTTATACAAAGAAATATTGTTGTGATCTGAGATGGTACTAGTCTACGGTGTGTAACTTTTAATCAAATGTGTAACCTTTAATCAAATGTGTAACCCATTATACTCAGATTATGATTTATCGTTCAAGGAACAAAGATGAATCATATCACATTGAGTTTGATACAACTGAGGCTACTGATTGAGATCAAGCAAGAGCTGTCGAAGTGCATCCGAAGAGAGAGGTATGTTCAAACACTCTTGTCCATCGGAGTTTCTCTTGGTCTTAACCAGTTCATGATCTTTAAATTCCGTGAGATGAGAGTTGAGAGTCACTTGACTGCTCACAAAGAAGCGTTCACGTGAGGCTGAATACAGTTCTTCAGTGGGCATGCCGTCTTCATCTGGGTGAGAAAGTTGGTAGTCAGCGAGAATCTTGAAGACGTTCTGAGCGTTTGGTGTCAAACTCTGTAAGACAATGGCCGCTGTTTTGGCGGTTTGGGCTGTGCTTCCTTGTGCAAGAACCAATGGGACGAAAATGCCTTCGACCTTGTATGGTGCAAATGTTGGAACGTGGTGCCATAGCCAGTTAAACTGTTTGTGCACCATTTTCTTGTCCCACACTGCAATATATACAGGAAACATCGCATCAGGTCAAAGAAGCAGTACAAAAGATCTCATAAGTCTTTGATAGACAGCGTTGAGCAGAAAGAATTGCAGTAGAACTTAGTTATGATTAGCAATTAGGAGAGAGAGAGAGAGGGAGAATAAAGCTTACATAAGGGAGCGTTGACATGGTCAATAGAGGCAATAATGCGTATGTGTGAACAAGAAGCAAGCTGGGCAAGTGTTTGCTGTGATTCAGGATCCCTTAGAGCAGGGCCATCAATGTTATGAACAACAACGCATATGAAACAGTCTTTATCTTCGGACTGTGAGCCATGTATAAAGGAAAGTATATCATCAATGGAGCGTGAAGGAAATGTTTCTTGACCTTTAGCCAGACTCCCAGAACTCTTTCTTCTAGATTTCAACAGCTCAGATAGAAGTTCAGCTATTGCTAAAAGAACCTGAATTTGCAAACCAGAGATGATTTGTTATTCTTAAAACCATTTCCTTTACAGCCATATATATACAAAGAACTAATAGCTACATCCAAACTGAGAAAAGAGTACCTGCTTTAGATTTACTGAAGGGAGGTAGCCATTGATGACAACAACAGAATATTCAGTCAAAGAAGATGAAGCAAAATCTTCAATTAAACACTTCTTAGAACCAAAGCCGTACATTAGAAGGCCAAAGCCACACCTGGAATCCGAAAAATGAAATAAGGAAACAAAAAAGCACAGCGACTCTGATGGAACATAGGAGCATAACTTCCAGAGGAGAAGGTCAAATACCAGGAGCGATCAATGTCTTTAACAATTACAGAAGCACCAGAAATGGATTTAAACCTTGTTATAATTTTCTAAACAGTTTCTACCACGTTTGATACTCAGGTTCTAACTTCTGTCTATGATAAATGTTTCATAGGAAAGCAAGAGGCTTCTCACCTGAGTTCAAAGACCCACTTGGAGTACATAGTCTTGTAATCATTCAGAAGCTCATCAATCTCTTTCTCGTGCTTCGTTTCAATACTAAACGCAGTTTCTCTAAGCTCCTGAGACACAATCAACTTGTCAAACACAATAAATGTTTCACAGCAAATATATACTGTAGAGTCACAATACTCAAAATCACCTGTTCATCAACAATATTAATATCAGAGAGCTTGCGCGCTGAACGCTTGCTTGACCCACCCAACTCTTTCGCCAGAAAATAGTTTCTTGAGAACCCACATTCATCTTCCTCTATGTTATCTATGTCCTCCATTGCCGTAAAGAACGATGAAACCTTAACTCAAGAGTAACCTGAGACAACAGCCATCAGAACATATTACTGAAACTTTCTTTAACCAATTCATCAAAACCTAAAGTTCATCAGACAAGCTTGAGTTCTGAACTAAAAAAAACTAAAGTTCTGGCTTTTGGCATATCAACCAAACATACTGAAAACATAGTTCCATGTGATTCAATGGTTCCCAGAAACAAACAGTTCAATGAATCACTTAGATAACAAAATGAGATCAACAGAACGAGAATTACCTTCAGAGAATCGTGAATTCGATTGTGCCCTTTAGTTTTCAGCGAAGTGAATTGATGAAGATTCAGTCGGTGGCACTCCGACGAGAAGATGGAAGCACCCGGCGGCGAATAGTATATGCCCTACGATTGATGATGATAATTGATAAAGATGCAGTTTTTATTTTCCCGCGCCTTTTTCTTCATCTTCCCGGTAAAATCTCTACGACATCGTTTAATAAATTAAAATCTACGGTTCAAAAGTTCCCAATACCCGTATCACACGGATAACATTTAATCCAACAATACTTATGATATGTCACAGACGCTAACCAATAATATCAAATCACGCTGATCGACATTAGCAGCCGTAGATTAAAATAAAATCCAACGGATCATATCCTCCCCGAGAAATCAAAACAAGAAAAACACAAAGATGTGTGCTCCTATATAACTATCTCACCATCCTCTCAAATCTACACATCGCACTCTCCTTCACACGTGTGAGAAACAACTTTCTTTTTTTCTGAGTTTTAAACTTTTCCGAGGAAAATAATGTCAGGGCGTGGTAAGGGAGGAAAGGGATTGGGAAAGGGAGGAGCCAAGAGGCACAGGAAGGTCCTCCGCGACAACATCCAGGGCATCACGAAGCCGGCCATTCGTCGTTTAGCGAGAAGAGGTGGTGTGAAGCGTATCAGCGGTTTGATCTACGAGGAGACACGCGGTGTTCTCAAGATCTTTCTCGAGAATGTGATTCGTGACGCTGTTACTTACACGGAGCACGCTCGTAGGAAGACTGTGACGGCGATGGATGTTGTGTACGCGTTGAAGAGGCAGGGAAGGACTCTGTATGGGTTCGGCGGCTAAGAGGGATTGGAATCGAGATTTGTAAATCGCGTCTGTTTGTTTAAGACTTTTTAATCTGTTGTTAGGGTTTCGTTTCGAATGTTTCGGTGATTTGAATTTGAATGCAAACGCTTTTTATCACATCTTCGGTCCCTCTCAGATCTTTTATCCATAGTCGTGTTAATTAAGAACAAACTAAACTAGCTCGTGATCCATTAACATCTTCGTTCGAGTCTTGGCCATGCTCCATGAATCACTAAAATTTTCAAATCAAAGACATTAGTAGCCTATGCTTGTGGTATGATAATAGGTTCGAAATAAAGTGGATTTGATATGAATGGGAGGGCTCAAATGCAAACCTCTGTATAGTTGCAATATGGGCTTTATATCATGGTTTTGGTCCAAGGCCTATTAAAGAGAACATATTTTGGGCTTCACATTAATCAACTTAATCCACGTCAATGTTTCTTTGGAACATATGTCCTTCCTGTTGTTTCCTTTATGTTTCAATTTCTTTTGATAGATCTTTCGGTGGTTTATGTTTTGCTCCTGAAAACTTTCGAATATTGATCTTCTTGTTTTGTAGGGTCCAACTCTTTTGAGCAAAGTTTACGTGGCCATAATGAAATGCTGTTTGGTTATGAAATTTGTTGTTGATTATTACCAAAAATTTTTTTTTGTTGTTGATTTGAATGCCATAGCCGGAGTGAAGTGTTGTAAAAACTATAGTGGAGCTAGTCTCTAGTCTCTTGTAAATGAAGCATGATTTGCGGTTCAAACAAAAAAAAAATTAAATTCTGGTTCATTATTAATTCTAATTTTAAACTCATTATTGATAAATAAATTAGTTTAATCCTCTATATATTATTTAATTACTTTTTTAATTATCGATGTGAGACTTAGTTTCATTTATTAACATTATACCTCACACTTACCATAAACAATTGTTAAAACAACATTCACATAACGGTTCAATATCGAGTAAGCTCAATTTGGGGAAACTTTCACTAATCTTAAACCCCATTCCATGAATCGGAATAGTGTTTTGTGTAAACATCAATAATAGTTTATTAATAATACCATGTATTAATAATTTCATAAACTTATACATATATTGTTTCAAATAAATTAAGTGACTACAACTTTTGAACTGTTCTACTGTACTATTAGTAACATCCATTATTATTGATTATTTTACTTAATTTTTATTTTAAATAATTTTTAATATAAATAGTCTTTTTGTTATTTTTTAATATTTTGTTGCCAATCAACTAATTACTTCTATATTTATAGGAAAATATCCCCTGAAAGTGTTGTGTAATTTACCAAAAAAAATATCCCCTGAAAGTGTTGTGTAATTTACCAAAAAATATATCCCCTGAAAGTGAGAGCCATTTTCGAATTACAAACAACGCACGGCTCTCTTTAGTGTTTAGTTTAACTATTTCCTACATGCCCTTTTTGTGCCATAATCATTTTTGTTTTGTTGTGTGTGATATCTCAGGGGTTCGACACGTGGCCATTAAAAGCCACGAGTGCTTAAAATATGCATATGTAGTGGCTAAAGCAAATTCATTCGATTCTAATGGAGCATTTAGACGCCAATAAGCTTTCACATTAATGTTTTAATGACTAGTTAAATTGGCAGGGTTTGAGTCAATGATAGGGCAATGTGTCTTTAGCCCCCTTGGTCAGGCTCAGTCTTGTGGTCATGTGTAGACAGGCTATGTGGGTAGATTTGTAAACGTTCTATGTCCATGAGTCATATATACACGATAGATGATTATGTTCAGGTTTCAGAATCATAGTCTACGTTATGCCAAACAAATAAAAAAAAGAATCATGATATACGCACCAATATAATGATTTTGACGCTTGTAACTTTGTAAGAATCTATGAGTTTCATAATAAATCACCTAAACTAGTAATGGCTTAGAAACAGGAAGAAAATGGTATCTAAAAGCCAAGTCTACAATATAATACGTTAAAGTATTATTAGTGAAGCATACGACACCAACCATATATCTTTCGATTGTATATCATAGTATATGTTTTCTGTCCACTATAGCTACTTTGTTTTCTGTCCACTATAGCTACTTTGTTTTCTTTGACAGTCATCATCTAGCTTTCGTAATTGTATCATTGATCCAAAGCTAGTGTGCACTATGTTCAACTACAACACATGTGGATCTCTTGGGTTGAATGATAAATATAATCTAAGTTTTATATTTATATTAAGTTTGTGATACTCTGCTTCAAAGTTGAGATCATTTTCGTGGTCCAGCGAGATTGTGGCTAGCTATTAGCTAACCTATGTAGTTGCAATTAGCGTGAATAAATATTGTTATTGTGAGTCTAGCGAATCGCTTCCATCAATCTTAGATTGTAAAAAAGAAAATTTCACGGATTGAAGTTTAATAACTCGTTTGTAAGAAGAAAATTTGACAAGAAAAAAAAGATACTATGTATTAGTGGGATGTAAATCATATCCTTAACAAATATATTAGTGGGATGTAAATCATATCCTTAACAAATATATTAGTGGGAGAGCCAGAGCTATGAACGGATGTCTGAACGTATATAGATATTCAAGGTACGGCGCTAAAATTTCTTCTTGGTACTTAACATGTCCGGTAAGTATGTGTTCTAGACTTCTAGAGAACATCCAACAAGCCACCAATGGCAAAAAGTAGATTTTACAGATATGATTACATATGTACCATCTCATGAGACATATACGGCTTGCAGTTACATTACATTTGAAGTTACCTATAATGCAAACTAGTGCGTATGAAAATGCCAGCAGATGATTTTGATCCACTTAGGGTTGAGATATTTATATAAATGATGCATTTGCTCTTCATTTTAACGTTACATATTCACAGTCGTACGTGCTTAGCAAATAATTATAACCTCGTTATATTATATTTTGTTTCTTTCTAAATAATGCATGTTCTACCACTTTTTACTTATTTTTACAAAAATAATGCTTTAGATTTTTTATGTATTTTTAATTATAAATTGTAAACTTCCAAGAAATATTAATTGACAGTTTTGGATTTATCAAATTACTATTGGTTAAAATTTATGAAAAATTGTTATATTTTAAAAAAATTAGTGAATCGATAAGTAAATATTGATTTTTTTAATATGTGATTTTTTTAAAAAATATACATTATTTAAAAACAGAGGGAGTAGATGTTTAGTTTTCTTTTTCTTAAAACTACTTTGATTCTAACTGTTAGTGTTTAGTTATTTTGATAAATCTTGATGATTAATTGATTGTTTCTTCATAAACATAAGCTAGGCGGTATTCTCTTAACTAATGTAAGTGACATCTTCTTCTTTTTTGACAGCGAGTGACAATTTTTTAAAGTAATGTTAATAAAGTATGTTAGTGAGCACGATCGATACTAACGACAAACAAAATCAGAAGAAAACATGAATGTTAGTTGACCAAAAAGAAAAGGAATGTTTTGCATGATGTTTAAAATGTTTATAATGAAATGCGACTATTCTTCAAAAATCTTTTGTTGCAAGGATTATTGGCTTGTCGTCAACCACTCTCCTTTCTCGTCTATAAAAGGTGTAATCCGTCTTTCCTAACTTGTCACAACTTCTCAGTTAGCTACCCCCTCCACAAAAAAAAAAAAAAAAAATCTATAAAGCAAAAGATAAATATTCTATTTTCTTTCTTCACATGCAAAGATACATAAACAAAAAACAAAAAGTAAGATCGTTTTGAGTTAGCTGTTCTGATTGAGATATTGATTTAGCTAAAGAAAATGGTTGTAAATGTAACAAACATCAAAGCGGCGTCGGATGGAATATGGGAAGGAGACAATCCTCTGAACTGTGCCTTTCCTCTTTTAATAGTACAAGTCGTAATCGTCCTCTTTAGCAGCCGCTTCCTGGCCTTCCTACTCAGACCCCTACGTCAACCCAAAGTCGTAGCCGAGATCCTCGTAAGCATTATATATACTATACACACTATACATGCATATGCATCTATATTTATACGTAAAATGGTTACACTAACGTTGAGTTTATAACAACAATCTTATAGGGAGGGATATTGTTAGGACCTTCAGCATTGGGGAGAAACAAAGATTTTATTGAACTAGTGTTTCCAAAATGGAGCACTCCGATACTTGAATCAGTGGCAAGTATCGGTCTCCTTTTCTTTCTTTTCCTAGTCGGCCTAGAGCTGGACCTCGCAGCTCTAGGCCAGACAGGAAAGAAAGCTTTTGCTATAGCACTAGCTGGAATCTGTCTTCCGTTTGCTTTAGGCGCGGCCATTTCAATCTTCCTCCGTAGAGACGTGGAGGAGGATCATGGCTCGGCTGGGTACTGGCAATTCCTTCTTTTTATAGGAGTTTCTCTTTCCATCACAGCTTTCCCAGTCCTTGCTCGTATCTTAGCCGAGCTCAAGCTCTTAACCACAAGCGTTGGCCAAACGGCTTTAGCGGCTGCGGCCTTCAATGACATAGCTGCATGGATCCTCCTTGCTCTAGCAGTGGCCCTCCCCGGAGCTCACGACAATCACAAACACGCATCTCCGTTGATATCTATGTGGGTCCTCCTCTCGGGTCTCGCCTTTGTAGTCTTCATGTTTTTTCTTATCCAACCCGCCATGAGATGGATCGTCCGGTACTATGACGGTACCATGCACGAGGCTTGCATATGCCTAACACTAGCTGGAGTCCTGGTCTCTGGTTTCATCACAGACCTAATCGGACTACACTCCATTTTTGGGGCGTTTGTCTTTGGCCTAATCATTCCTAAAAGTGGGTCTTTCAGCGACAGGCTCGTAGAGAGGATAGAGGACTTTGTCTCCGGGCTGCTGCTTCCACTCTACTTTGCATCTAGTGGACTGAAGACGGATGTGAACAAGATAAGAGGTGCGGAGGCGTGGGGGATACTGGCCTTGGTCATATCCACGGCTTGCGCAGGCAAGATCTTAGGTACCTTCCTCATGGCGATGATGTGCACCATACCGGCGCGTGAATCCCTCACTTTAGGGTTTTTGATGAACACTAAAGGGCTCGTGGAGCTAGTTGTACTCAACATCGGTAGGGAGAAGAAGGTACCTTCTAGTATACTACACATCATCTTAATATTATTTTCTATAATTATTGCGCTTTAGTTGAATTTAAATTAGAATTAATAATCTCTGTATATCTTAGAGCACATGTCAAAATACTATCTATACATAAAAGTAAAAATTTGAAACAGATGATATTTTAGTTGTTGATATGTATTACATAATATGTATACATGACTGATCCAATTACACGAGGAAACTAATTAATGTGGTTTCAAAATTATTTAACACGTCAAAAAACTTTTTATATTGCCCTAAGCTTCACAGACCAAAAGTCATGATATGAGAGAAGATTCTTGGATTTATATGTACTGACCCTCTTGTGATAATATCATCGACCAGGTACTAAACGAGGAGATGTTCGCAATTCTAGTATTGATGGCTCTCGTCACAACCTTCATGACGACTCCCTCAGTCGTGGCTATATACAGACCCTTGAACTATGGCGGTTTGGAGTCTTTGGACAGTACTACACCTGGTGGTACGGGGAAGTTACGCATACTAGCATGTGTACGTAGTCCCCAAGACGTCCCTTGTATAATCAAGCTCGTCGAATCTTTTAGTATGCCCAACGGATCAGTCACACTATATGTGATGCACTTGATGGAACTTACGGACCGACCATCCTCCATCTCCATGGTTCAACGAACGAGGAGAAACGGCGTGCCGTTCATACACAGGTTTTGTAAAGGGAAGTCACGTGACGAGATAGAAGATGCGTTCAGTATTTACGAACAGGTCAGGGATCAGAAGCACAAGATAAAGATACGCCACTTGAAAAGTGTGTCGGCGTTGGGAACTATGCACGAGGACATATGCAACGTTGCGGAACGTAAGAAAGTGTGGATGATCGTATTACCGTATAAGGTTACGGGATGGAGAGTGGTTAACCAGAGAGTGATGGAGAACGCTAAATGCTCGATAGTCGCGGTTCTAAACCATCAAGAGGTAGGAGAAAGCAGTGTTAGTAGCTGCGAGGGGCCAAAAAGGGTTGGAGTTGTGTTCACTGGTGGACACAACGATAGAAAAGCACTTGAGATTGGAAGCAGAATGGCCCAACACCCCAAGATCACAGTAACACTCATGCGGTTTTGGGATAACACAACACCTTCTCCAAGCTGTGAAAAGGTGACCAGTAACTTATAACAACTTTATATATTTTAGACTCTAAACCGATTATGCTGCATAGTAACTAATTAAAGCTTGTGGATAATACAGGAGATTGATGAAGCAGCTGTGGAAGAATTTAAGAAACAATGTGAAGGTGTAGTGGTAGAGTATGAAGAGAGAGAATCTGTTGCAGAGATTATAGAGGCCATGAGAAGGAAGAATGAGTATGAGCTTCTTATAATTGGAAATCGAAGTTATTATGAGATGGGACGAGTAGAGCTTCCAACACTAGTCATTCATGGATGCGGTGAAAAGGATAGAGCTAAAACTATTGTGGGAGATAATGTTTGAGACTAGGGAAGAGGAGATGAACTTTATGTACATATAATGATCCTCTAAATAATTAATCACTGTAAAATAATCCGTTGGAGCACTTATTAGCCTAAAATTTCTCAAATTTATAGTGGTGGAACTAAAAGCATCTTTAACCCAAAAACCGGGGTTTTTATTAATTTTTTTTTTATTAAAAAAAAATTAAAAGCGAACCAATCGTGGACCGCCACGTGTCAATGAAGTCCGTAAACAATATAAGAACCCAAACAAAATAGATTCTTATTTGGAAACTTTAAGAACCATCTCTTAAGAAACCCCTAAAAACCTTTTAAGATACTCCAATAAAGATGCTCTAAATTTTGCATTTAACCTAAAACTCTTAAGAATCAAACAAAATTAAACCGAAACTGAACTGAAATTCACAAAAATTTGATTGGTTGTTATTTATCAATATGAGAATCCAACACAGAATAAAAAGAAACAACTAATTCATCTCTCTTGGAGGGTCACCAAAACAATTATCGTAACTCGAACTCTTGGGATGACTGGGGAGAAGAGAACAATACTAACAAAAAGAAAGCAACATTTATGGGTATTTTATCTACTTAATGTAGGAGTAAAGTTTTTTTCCAAAATAAAAAATCTAGTTAATATACGAACTAGAGCTAACGTTTTTTCTTGCAACACATAATCATCATAGCAAAAGGGACATTACACATTATCAGGATCAAATGAATTACTCAAACATTAGTACATAATTCATATCTTGACGTTTGAAACTTGTTTAGTTAATGAAAGAAACTGATAATTATCCATCTAAAGCTTTTGGCCTTTTCCTAAACAAAGGTTCTTCTTCTTTTATTCCTTCTTCTGAATGCCTACCCCGATATTGTTGGTTTCCATTTGCAATCGATTATTTTTCCTTTGTTCTTTTTTTTATTATTATTTCTTATGGTTTACGTGTCAACCTTTCATCAAACCGTAGCCTCTCCTCCATTATCATCCCATAATTCATGATACCTACGTTTTATAATAGTATGTGTTCGATATGACAAATACGATTCAATAAAAACATATTATTAATTAAAATATGATTAGGTGTATAAGTAATATTAATTTAAAATAAAAAAAAGGAATATTAATTTTATTTAGAAAATTTATAAAATTAAATATTTTTTTAATATTTTTGTTTGTAATTGAATGTTTTCTTAATTTCAGGGCATAAACCTAAAATAATAACTAACATAAAATAGAAAATGATAAACTAAAATAAAATAGAACGAGTAATAATAGATTCCTGTGATTCATTGACCTGTTTTATAAAATACGTTATGCTAAATTTATTTCTGAAGACAATTAGTCTATGTAAAACTTGATGATGTGCTATTCTCTAAATCAGAATTTTCAAAAGTTGACTTGGAGCCTATGACGATTATGAGTGTAAAACCCGAAGCTTCAGTGTTCATAAAAATGTATAAAAAATACGGACAGCTATATATTATCTGTATTTTAAATCTGCTAATAAAGTCATCATAAGTTATATGAGACCAAAGTATACAAAAAGACTATCAATAAAAAAATTTAGATATCAGAATGTTATATGCTAGGGTTGAAATATTTTTTATATAAATTAAATGAAAACAATAATTTGTAAAATGGTGTGGAGTGTGATAAATACAGTAGAGTGTAGAGTAATTTTAGGATTGCTTCTGATTAGTCTTTTAATGTATTAGTAAAATGTCAGTCGTTTTCTAATTACTCAACATAATCAATTAGCATTAAACTTGATAAGCTGTCCGCTAAAAACTTTGTGGACCACCTGTCAACAGTAACTCTTCTATCGGCTCACGTGTGAGACTATTTAAAGCCAAGCAAGCTCTTCTTTGTCTCCTAACCATCCACCTGTAAAACTTAACATTTTTCTCTTCTTCTCCATCACATTGTGTTCTTCGTCACAATCTGTAACATTTTCCAATTAGGGTTTATTAGTTTTGAGAGACTAATCATGGAACTATATGGAATGGTTACAGGAAAACCAGGAAAGAGTGGATTTGGATCAGCTTCAACAGCTGAAGATGTCACTCAATCCATTGATGCCAAACATCTCACTGCCATCGTCACAGGTTCTTTTCTTTTTATTTTCCATCTAATGCTTTTACAATTTGTGAAAGAAATAACAAAACAAATCCATTATTGCCAAAGAGAACATTCTCTTAAGCTTTTGTTTTTGTTTTTGTTTTTGGGTGAAATCTTAAGCTTTTGTTTGGTACGTGGAATACTTTCTGCCGAAAGCATAATCACTGTTAAGTTTATTCAAATTTACTATAAACTCACTGAATGTAACATGAAATATTTTAGGGTGTCATTGGTTTAGGGATAATTTCCTCTGTGAACTCCTCCTTTCCCATCTTAAAGAGGTTTTTTTTTGGTTATCAAATGACTTTTTCTCAGTTGAAAACTTCGCACAAAAGAAAACTATTCTACATCTTTCCACACCAATCGCACCTTAATTACGGAAGAGAAAGTCAAACTTGAAAAGGTTAATTAAGCTCAAGTTAGCATTTCGAGATAAGCTTTAATTTTTTGTTTTCTTTTTCCAAGTTAGCATCATCACTTCATCAGTATTTTATTTCCTTCATTTCGTTTTCTATAGAAATTTAAAACTTAACCCGCACAAGTGGGCTAGTGGTAGGACGATGTCCAGCTGAGGGGTGGAATTCCCCAATACTCTGGCTTCGAATCCCCACGGCTGCAAACACTTGTCCGGGCCACCGCAGAAATTTAAAATTGGGCAATGCGGCCTCCAGTGACCGACAGTGGTGGTAGTAGTGGGCTAGACCGAAAACGTAGGTCGTGTACGCCCGCCATACGCCCCGCTGGCTAGTCTGGACCCACCTCGGTGGGGGCCAGGACACACTGGATTATCCAAAAAAAAAAAAAAAAAAAAAAAAGAAATTTAAAACTCTATACAAACACCAAAAAAAAGTAACTGCAACCACCAAAATTTTCTTTCCTTTTATCGTGAATATCAGTAATTTTGTATCTTGTCTTTGATTAAGACTAAAACTAGAACCACAAGCCTAGATAATATCATTATTCTAGATAATAATTTATAAAATAGCTGAGTTTTGTTTTGGAGGACTTTTTACAATAAAAATTGAAACTTACATACTCAGAAAGTATACCATCAAAATCAAACTTATGTCACATGTTGCTTATTGTTCTGTTATTAACCTTGATTTATTTTAAAAGAAAGAAAAATATAGCCCGGACTGGATTTAAATTTTTCTTTCTTTCTAATGCCTTTAAGTTTTATATGAAAATCAGGCTTAGAAAACAAAAGTAAAGCAATAAGGCAACATAGATTTTTTTTAGCCAAAAGAAGAAACATGGATATTTTTTGTATATATTGAGTCAAGGTATAAATTTTAATTGCAATTGTTTCAGTTACTTTTATGCATGTATACGAGTGATTTGTAGACTCATTCAACGAATATTATTGTAGACTCATTTGTAGTTTTGTACCATTATTCTTTACACCGGAAATTTCCTTAACTGGTACAAAAATATGAAAATGACAACAAATAAAAATAAGGTGGAACAAGTGGGATTGGACTGGAAGCAGCAAGAGTATTAGGAATGAGAGGGGCTCATGTCATAATCGCCGCAAGAAACACAAAGGCTGCTAATGAATCTAAAGAGATGATTCTTCAGATGAACCCTAATGCACGTATCGATTACCTTCAGCTTGATCTCTCTTCCATCAAATCCGTCAGATCCTTTGTCCATCAGTTTCTTGCCCTTAATCTCCCTCTCAACATACTCATGTATGTATATTTATTTTGACTCTCTTACGCAGTGAATAAGATTTTGAGGGTTTTCATGTTTTAACATTGTTTTTGTCTATGAAATGTTAGAAACAATGCAGGTGTTATGTTTTGTCCTTTCCAGCTCACTGAAGATGGGATTGAATCACAATTCGCAACAAACCACATTGGTGAGATTTCTTTTTCTTTATTTTCTTATTAAAGAAATTATATTGAAACACATATCCAAATTATATTATGCATGTGCCACAAATGATAAATCATGTCTGTAGATATGTATAGAATATTGATTAAATAAATTGATAAATTATATCACCAAAAAAGCTATATAGAAATATACATGAATTTCTGAAAATGTAATATATTAGGAAAACGTCATCATTTGTGCCACTATCTTAGGTACTGTCTTGAGTCATTGGTCCTACATGATCGAGATAAACAAATCTCGAAAATTAATTTTTATTTATCAAAACATGATGTTCTTAACATGCTAAAGTATGTAGAGGCGATAAATAACTTAAACACTCTGACATTAATCTATTATGTATGTTAATCCAGGTCATTTTCTTTTGACGAATCTGCTTCTTGACAAAATGAAGAGTAGCTCCAAAGAAAGTAAAATCGAAGGAAGGATTGTGAATCTGTCATCTATAGCTCATACTTATACTTACACCGAAGGCATCATGTTCGATTTCATCAACGACCCTGATCGGTACGTTACGTTTTACTACTTTCAAATGAGATGACTAATTAAAATTTATTTGTCAATGTAAAAAACTTATCCTACGTATGCAATTTGTTTTAGATATTCGGAGAAAAAAGCTTATGGACAGTCGAAACTAGCAAACTTATTGCACTCCAATGCACTCTCTCGTAAGCTACAGGTAAACAAATATAATTGTTAATCAAAAAATATGCTTCAATATAACATATAACATGATTGGAGGTGTAGGAAGAAGGTGCGAACATCACAATAAACTCGGTACACCCTGGACTTGTCACCACTAATCTCTTTCGTCACTCCGGTTTAGCAATGTGTACGTACCGACCGGTTATCTATTCTTATAATCCAACATTTTTTCTCGTTATTACATTTACATTTTGATTTTAAATCGATATTTCACGTTAATTCAGCGGCCTTCAAGGCTATGAGTTTCTTCTTGTGGAAAAACATACCTCAGGGAGCAGCAACGACATGCTACGTGGCACTTCATCCTGATTTAAAAGGCGTCACCGGAAAGTACTTCGCCGACTGTAACGTCACCGCTCCAAGCAACTTCGCCACCGACATTTCTCTGTCCGATAAGCTTTGGGATTTTAGTACCAAACTCATCGATTCTCTTCACTAACTATATATCTAAACAAATTTGTACTCTATAATGTTTTACATTAATCTTTTTATCACCGCGTATTTGGTTATGGAACTGATATTATAATCAGAAACACCAGACAGTGTACAAAAATAAGAAAAATATAAATGTAACTAAATCTCTATAAATAATAAGTCAATTATTTCTCCTAATGAAATTAACATTATTGTGAAAACAAGTACTACTTCGTGTCATTTTATTTGTCGTTTTAAGTTTTTGCATATAGATTAAAAAAACATATAATTTTATAAATTTTCAAAATAAAAACATTATTACCTATAAATTTAACCACATTTCAAACAGTAGAATAACATATAAAAATAAATTCTGTATTAAAATCATAAACACACATTTATTATGAAACAAAAATTTTATTCTATAATGAGAATTGAATGAAACTGATGGAATGGTAGTTTTTGAAAAAAGATGTAAGTGGGTGTGATGATGTAAGATCTTGATGAAACGGCAGCGTTTTATTGATAACGATTTGGGCTATGTTTGCTGGGCTTTCCTTTCGATTAAAAGGTAAAACCCCCCTAAAAATTTAGACACTGGGTCACACTTGTGTCTTCTCAAATCTGATTTCTTCTCCGTTGCTACAACAATGGCGTTCATTTCCACTTTTCGCCGCATCTTAGCCGGATCCAACAACAACCTCTTGTCTTCGCCATCCTCCTGGGTTCGCCACTGTTCAACTCTTTCATCTCCCAAGCTCTTCGTCAGCGGTATTTATCTTTCTCTGAATTCTCATTAAATAAAAAGATCAGCTTTAGGAACAAAGTCTGAAAAAGAAATGGTTCTGCTATAGATTAGATAAGCAAGTTTGGGTGATCTTTTTCATGTTCTGTTATAGATTATTATGTCTTTGCTTGTGTCTGGAATCAAACATGAAAGTTTACTATGTTTTTCTGAGTTGTGTCTTTGCTCTTAAAGACTGCCTTTTTATTTGTCTGAATGGCTATAGACTTCATTACATGATTGAAACTCTTTGTATCTTTGTGCATTGAATAGGTCTCTCCAGGCTCACAACAAATGAAAAGCTTCAGGATGCATTTGCTCCTTTTGGCGAGCTCGTTGATGGTAACACTAACATCTCTCTCTCCCTTCTTCCTGATCCAACAACATTTACAGCATCAAATCACTCAGCTACATTGTTTTTCCATATTTGCAGCTAGAGTGATCACAGACAGGGAGACCGGAAGATCAAAGGGTTTCGGTTTTGTGACATATGCAACAATACAAGATGCAGAGAAGGCTAAGGAAGGAATGAATGCAAAGTTCTTGGACGGCTGGGTGATCTTTGTTGATCCTGCAAGACCTAGAGAACCAAGACGGCCTCTCCCGCAAGAGCAGCCTCAGTCTTCTTCCTCTGGATCCGGTTTCACAACTAACAAAACCATTGGGTGGTGTAAATGAACCATAAAGTCAAACACTTTTGCATCCTTTTTTTTTGGTACCAAATGAAGAAAACAGCTTCGAATAAACAACATTTCTTTGAGGCAGAGGCAAGTTCATTTCAGACCTTAACTTTTGTTTTTGAGACAATCAGATGTTGATGAACCGGTTTACATAACCGGAAAAGTTTAAACCATAATCACAAACCAAGAACAAAATCATTCTCCATCATTATCGGACAAAACAGCCTTTGGTCTTTAGGGTTTAAGGACTTGATTTTTTCAGACACAAGTACAAAAAAGGACAACCAATCAAATTCTGCAGCTTCGTGATCTTGAGGTTGGCGATTCCTCTGAAGAAAGATGCATTCTTGTTATCATACTCACTTCTCCTCCCTCAAGCTTCCACATTTCTTTGCGCCTAAGGTCTCTTCTCTCATTATCCATTAGCTCTGAGACTAAGAAGAAAAGTTTGAAACTTTAGTATCTTTTTTGTATTTATCAGAGTTTTGTGGCGTCTTCACGGAGAGAGTTAAGAGTGTTCGCAGTAACAACAAGCATGGAAGAGGCGTCTGGTAACATACCAGCGGCTCCAATCTCTCTACCTGAAGGCTCATGGAAACAGGTTTTTTAACTTTGCATTATTTTGGCTATTGAGTTTGCTTCAAAGCTTAAATCTTGTTATTGTGTAGATAGCAGGTGGTGTGACCGCTGCGAAAGGGTTTAAAGCTGCTGGTATGTACGCTGGATTACGAGCTTCAGGGAAGAAGCCTGATCTCGCTCTTGTAACCTGTGATGTTGACGCTGTAGCTGCAGGAGTGTTCACTATGAATGTGGTTGCTGCTGCTCCTGTAGTTTACTGCAAAAAGGTTCTTGAGACTTCAAATACGGTAAACCTTTACCTCATTATTTGGATTTCGAACTTACCCTTTCTCAGCTTTGAATCAGTAAGTTTTGAAATCTTTTAGGCGCGTGCAGTGTTGATCAATGCCGGTCAGGCTAATGCAGCTACGGTAAGATATCTCATATGTAGTCTGATACTTTCAGTTAGTAGAGATCTGGAGCTATGTTGTTTACAAGTTAATACATATGATAGTAAAATGGCCTGGTTTTTAGTTATGCACACCCATTATGGTTATATGTGTTGTGGATTGAGATGGTTCCTGTTTCAGGGTGATGCTGGTTACCAAGATATGTTAGATTGTGTTGGCTCTCTCGCGACGGTGCGTCTTAATGTCTTATGATCCTTGTGTCTCCCCACAAAGCTTATGTATTTCAATATTGTCCCGTTGTTCTTCATTGTTGCAGCTACTTAAAGTGAATCCAGAGGAAGTATTAATCGAGTCAACTGGGGTTATTGGTCATAGGATTAAAAAGGTACAACACATTTCTCAGTAACTTTGCATCACTTGTGCTTCTCACATCTATGATCTCTCTACTGTTTTGCAGAAAGAGCTTCTCCAAGCACTTCCAACACTAGTTAACTCGATGTCAGACTCAGTTGAACAGTAAACTTCTTGTCTCTTTCAGCTCTTACGTTACAATCTTCACTTTGAATATCCTCTCAACCAAATCAAATTTGATATACAGGGCAGATTCTGCTGCTATAGCAATCACAACAACAGATCTTGTAAGCAAGAGCGTGGCAGTTGAATCACAGGTAGGTATAAGAAAGACAGCTGTGCACTATTTCTTCATTACACAGTTTTATATATCTTACAATGTTTTGAAGCTGCTCAGGTTGGAGGAACCACAATTAGAGTAGGGGGTATGGCAAAAGGCTCCGGGATGATCCATCCAAATATGGCAACTATGCTAGGTGTATGTTCTTTATCTTCTCCTTTCTTTAGCCGCATATCCTTAAAAACATACACATTGCCGAATCTATGTTTATGTTTCTCAGGTCGTCACAACAGACGCTCTGGTTGAAAGTGATATCTGGAGAAAGATGGTAAAGGTTGCAGTTAACCGAAGTTTTAACCAGATCACTGTAAGTTACACAGTTTCAAATATTGTTGTAACTGGATTGTTTTTCAACCTCCAGGCTCTGGTTAATGAAAAGCATGGTCTTATAGGTAGATGGGGACACGAGTACTAACGACACAGTCATTGCTTTGGCGAGCGGGCTATCTGGATCACCTTTTATATCTTCTTTGAACTGTAAGGAAGCTGTACAGCTTCAGGCATGCCTTGATGCGGTATATATGTTCTTGCTATCTTTTTAATAGTCGTTCATAAGCTAGACTTAACATGGAACTCTAATAGGTGATGCAAGGACTTGCCAAATCAATAGCTTGGGATGGCGAAGGCGCAACATGTCTTATTGAGGTTCACAAAAACTTATAGTGAAAACGTTTTCTTCCAAACTCTCTGATTGAAAACAGGCCTTAACATATAAGCACAAAATCACCAGGTAAGAGTGCAAGGAACAGAAACTGAAGCAGAAGCAGCAAAAATTGCACGCTCGGTGGCTTCCTCTTCACTGGTCAAAGTATGAGAGCGTATATAGACAAACACATGAATGATCACTTCTTGTTTTTGACGTTTGTCATTGCTGGTTCTGACAGGCAGCTGTCTATGGGAGAGATCCGAACTGGGGACGCATAGCTGCAGCTGCTGGCTACGCTGGCGTTTCTTTCCAAATGGATAAGCTTAAGATATCACTCGGCGAGTTTTCACTCATGGAGAGTGGTCAACCTCTTGCTTTTGACAGGTTTCTTATGTTACTACTGGTTTTGTCTCAATGGCAAGATGAAGTTAAATCATGTTCTTTACACAAATGTTATACGTATACAGGGATGGAGCCAGTAACTACCTCAAGAAAGCTGGCGAGGTTCATGGAACGGTTACAATCAATCTATCCGTAGGTGAAGGTGCAGCTACAGGAAAGGCGTGGGGGTGTGATCTTAGCTATGACTATGTCAAGATCAACGCTGAGTATACATCTTGATTCCGAGACCGACAGGCAGTGTTTCATGTAATGTTGTGTTATGATCTCAACTTTTATAAACTAAATTTGCTTCAAATAAGACAACATCCATTCAAATAAAAAAGTTCCAGTGAGTTCTTCACAAAAGTGAAACTGAATCCCAAAAACAAAAAAAAAAAGCTTCAACAAAATCTTCACAATAGTACTTAGATCAAACATTACACATAAGAAAGAAAACACACTCACAAAGTGTCTTGATTATTTATTAGACAAAGAGGGAGCACATCTATGAGATGTGGTTTGATTCTTAGCAGCCAATGCCATATTGCCATTCAAGAAGATGCTGCAACTATAGGCATCTGAGTTACCCAATCGAATTTCTCACGACTGTGTTTGCGAGAAGCTTGCTTCTTATCCTTGCCACTACGAGAGGAAGAGTTCTCTTTGCCTTTCTGTCCTTTCTTTCCTGTCTTCTTGTGGCTATCTTTGCTCTTTGATTTCTGCTGCTGCTTCTTGTTTCTTGTGTGCGAGGCAATGGAGGGAGGAGGATCATACACATCAGCCGCCCATGAAACACTAGTCTTCCTCAGTAACAAGCCATGCTTCTCCCGGCTGCCTTTTATGGCAGGGATGAGAACAACTGGTGCCTGTTGAAATTTAAACGAATGAGTTACAATTAGGGGATACAAAGCCTTAGCTTGAGGAATATGACAAGAATTTCACTACGAAATCAATTCTATTAAGTATGAACTATCGAACTCCAAAAGGGTCTCTCTTTGGTTTCTCTTTGAATAATATATGCAGCAACCCTTATGGACATAATTTCAGTAATTCAGGAACATACTACGGACTACTAACTAGTAACCACATAAGAGAAAATATCAATGTCCAAAAGAGCCTAGACAAACCAATTAACTACTGTTATTCCTTTAAGCTCTAAGAGATGGGTACACAACTCTTAACTTGGCAATAGAACAGCAAGAAAGACCAGCTTTTAAGGATGCATACTATTGCAAACAAACAGGGAACAAATCGAATAGACCAGAGACAATACAATCTGCGTATATACACAAGTATATGTCAAATTAACACATGGTAACTTACAGTAGTAGTAAGCTTATCATCCTTGTCTTCATCATCTGAAGACTTGTGAGGTAAAGAACCTAGAGTGGATTTGTCGAGATCCTCGGTAGCTGATTCTACCTCGTTCTTTGTGTCTGATTCTTCATTCACAGTTTGGTTTATATAACCGGTTTCATCTCCATCAGGTTCCAGAGATTCTTCAGATCCAGCATGCGATGAATGCTTCGAGCCATTAGAGTATTGCGTGGGACTCGAAGGCGAGATGTCAAAGTCTGCATCTTTACCAGAAACAGAGCTCATATCCAAGTATAGTTGGAGAAAGTCAAACTAGTAGTAGTAACTGCCACAAACAAGTTCAAAGTTATCATCTTTGAGATAACAACTTACTAAACATAGCCATTCCAAAATGCGTAAAGCTTCATACCTTCGTGGGTTGCGAATCAAACACCGCCAAAAGTAAACCGAACACCAAAGCTTAAGTAAAGTTTGTGCCTTTCGATGAGATTGATTCAGGAACTAGGAGAATCTCAAATCACAAGGAGGAGGAGGGAGAGAAGAAGGCAGAGAGGAGGGAGAAGGAAAGGTTAACTAAGATTACCACGCCAATCAGACTTTTGAAGAGGTTTAAGACGATGAGAAGACAAACCAGAATGATAAGGAGTCAACGAAGGAACCAAAAGGAGAAGAAGGAGAAGCTTAGTGGGCACCGAAGGCATTATATCTTATGCTCTTCGTAACCCTATAACCGATCCAAAAAGCCCTAATTCTCTAATTTCGATTCAAAAGATCTGAGAAACTTTGATTCCGATAGAAAACACCAAAAAAGAGAGAAGGATGATTCTCCGAACAGCCAGATATATACAGACGAAACCCTAAACTCGGATCATGGAAACCAGAAGAAATCAAGGACAAGAGATTTGGGCGTGAGGAGGACGACAGAGAAAAAAGAAGAAGCTAATTTGAGGAGCTGAAGAAGATGAAGTAAAAATAGACATAATGAGATGATGTCTTAAATAGAAAAGTAGAATCAACGGTGATTAATGTGTGTAGACTAAATCTTGACTGTACACGTGTATCTCGGCAAAGACTTTTCTTTATGGGCCTTGATATTTTATATTGGGTCTTGAAGGCATGTTAGTCACTAATGGGCCATCGGAGCAAATACATTGCTACACCACTACAATTTGTTTCGACGTGTTTTCCACTTTCCAGTAATTTATAGGATCTTATTAGTTTTTCTTAGGTTTTGTTGATGCTTAAAGTCTGTATAAGTTTATTTATTTATATAACTTCGACGTTTTGAAACAAAGTCTTCGTGCACTAATCACTAAGGCCGTCATACTTTTCGTATGCTTGTTAATTTGTTATTCATGCAATTTGTACTTGTTGATAACTTGATATGACTTCTATTCTTTTTACATTGGTTTGGTGTTAATAGAAGACTTTTATTTAACATTCAGTCTCTTATATGGCCTTTTTAGAGGATTCTGAGCCCATGTCCAACGTCAGAAACTTTTTTGCATGTTCTTTTTTATCGTAGGGATCTCAAAATTTTTATTAGACGTAATGGCTAGTCCCACGAGGCTTTGCATCCGAATATTCGTGGACGATTAAATCCATTTAAAGCGTGAGTAGGTAGCTAATTCTTACCCGAACCTATGGCAAAACTCCAGCTAAACCTTTTACCACTAGATCAAGGGGACTTGGTTAACTTTTGCACACGAAGAACTCTTTTTCTTACTTTTATTATGATTCATAAATTTACCTAGATGCGTTGGGGATTGCGATAACAATTACTAACTGACAATATATTGTGTTCTTGCTTTTGCAGCCACAAACAATCAAGATCAACCAACCTGACCTCTCTGTGAAAAAGCTAAATGTAACCCGCAAAGGAGAAGAAATAAAGAGAATTTATTTCTAATCACTAGTTTCGTCCAAACTCCTATCAAATGTGACCGATAAATATCTCCATTTCTATGTTATTCTGGAACCATACCTAATTCAGTAAAAATAAAAAGAAGACAAGTTAGGATTGCTGAAACTTCTTTTGGTATGTGACTGGAAATGATTTGCACGTCTCCTGTTATGTAATGGCTTCACCTTTTACTTTTTTTTTTTTGTCACAATGCATTAATAAGTGATGCCTATTCTCTGCTTTATAGTTCTTAGATCAAGACTTACTTGCATCTCCTAATCCTCCTTTATTTTTGCTTATTCCATATATATGAATAAAGCAAAGCCAACTCTTTATTAGCATTTAGATGAACATATCACACAATATCCTTTTCTTTTTAATCACGAATAAACCAATTGGAAGCTATATATCTTTTTTTAAAAAGTTATGAATGAGCTTTTCTAATGATTAGTGCTACAACATAAATCTATAAGGAATCTCTTATGTCATGATTAAAACTATTTATTAATTATCAAAAACGATAATGCGTAGGTTAATTACATCTGATGAAGAAAGCACCGAAGAAATAAAGCTGCAACTGCAAGTGGTGATAAGATTAATGTCTGAGTCGACTTACACCATTTATATATCGACAGACACACTCCAAAGTGATGTTCCGACCAATTCACCAACTACTCCAATCTGTTCGCCATATCTCATACATCTTCGTCTTCTCTTATCCTTCTATTTAGTAAAAAAATATTTTTTTTTCTACCGTATAGTTTAATTACTAACTTCATTTAAAGTACCCTCTCTTCTTTTAGATTATAAAACTAGCATTAAGTAACTTCATTTTATATTTAGGAAACTAATTTCTAGAAGATTTTGGTCAACCAAATTTATGAAATATTAATAACTGTGAAAATATGGCAGATTAGAACATGATTAACCCTAAGGAACCCACTTGGGTTTTTTATTTTTTTATTTTTATTTTTATTTTTTTAAAAGTGAACCAATTGCGAACCGCCACGTATTAGTGGGGCCCGTGAACAGTGTAAAAAAACCTATAAAAACTAATTTTAATTTATAGTTTTTATAATCGACTCTTACACTGTTCATGAGTCTCACGCTTTAAAAAATTCCTTAAGAATCCCTTTTAATCATGGTCTAAATATTCGGGAGGTTTCTTCTTCTTTTTTGAACAACTAGAGGTTTCTCCTTATATTATAAAATAAGTCTTGACTTGAGTAAACTCACATACCATCTCATAGGTCATTATCACCATTGCTGCAACATCTAGCATCTGGAAATCCCAAAGACCAGCATGTTTGTAGCTCTCCTGTTACTCGTGTCTCATGTCCACATATATATATATATATGTTACTCTAGATACCGTATTATATCATATGTTCATATCGACTGAAACCCATTATTGGACAAACAATACCGGCTCACATATATTATGAACCTAGTGCTGAATATATTTTTTTGCTAAACTTTTCTTATATTTTTGAAAATTGAACTGAGTTTTTAGTAAATTAAGACTCTAATTCCTAAAGAAAAATAAAAGTCCATGTATAAAAGCACTCAGAGCAATGCTCTGATCCGGCCTTAATGCATCATACACGTAGTGAAGTTATTGGTGTTTAACACTATGTTTATGTACTTATTTTTCGACTCAAACTAAATTGGAAATATGTGAACTAGTACATGCTATTATATCGTATGGGAAAATCAGTATAATTGCAAGAATATGAAACAAGTGGAGAACAAGACAAGAAATCGGAAACGCTGTTTAAAGATTACACCAGGAAAACGTAAAAAAAAAGTGGTGTATATATTCATGTATGTTTCAACACAAACAAATCAGGATCAATAATTGTAGATTACTATCTTTAAATATTCTTATATAAGGAAAAGGCTAATAAAGAAAAGGTTGAATAAAAGTGTAAATAATCGTGTAACAATCGCACTCGAAAGCGCTATTAGAGAGTTTTATATTCTGATACTCTCCAAAAACACCATATATAATCGCACTAAAGCATGCCCTTCAAATATATATATTTGTGATACCTATGTAGGTATAACTTTGGGCAATGAGAAAACACTTAATATAACTCCACTAAATAGATGTTCATGAAATTCTTTTCCAAAAGAACACTAAAACATAAAATCATCATATAATTTTTGATAAAGAGAAAGTATTTAAACAAAAGACACTGCATATACGTATTAAAATGAGGACCGCCCAAAGCATTAGCACACAATAATGCAGAGTAAAGCATTAATAGACAATAATGCGCAAGAAAGCATTAGAAAACAAGTTAAAAGAAAAAGAGCAATTGGGAAACTTGATCAGAAGAAGACGATCACTACGTCTTTTCGTTTGTTGCATCTTTGACCATATAAATTAATGGATCCCATTCTTCACCTTTTTCTTTCGACGACTACGTTCAATATGGAGCTTTCAAAAAGCCTAAAATAAGCGGTTTCGTATCGTACGTCCACATATATATATCTAGTAGATATTATAGGTCGTTCTAGATTTTAAACATGTGTGGTTTGGTGGACAAAACTCGCATTTAGATTTTACAATCCTATATTGAGTTATGTATAGGATCTTGTGAGTTCTTATCTTGTTTCTTGTAGATGTTTGTAAAATAATCCATGTTTTAAAAGTTTTCAGTGAACTTTGGTTCATGAAATTTGTGTCCTTGTTAGGGTTTGGTCATAAAGCTAAAATGCTTATTAGCTTGTTAGTAGGTTTCAAATCAATTTAATTTTTACATGCGTTCTAGTTTTTTTTTTTTTTTGAAAACTGGACCCTATTTATTTACACTCATCAAAAATCATACCTTAACTTTAATAATAGAAGCGATCAAGAAAATTTCTTTGAAATAATTGCAAGTAATTCATCCAAATCTCTTGCCTTTTTTAGGGGAAAAATGGTGCACCACACGGTATTTTACTTTTGTCAGCCCAAAAGGGAAAGAAGATGTATATTTAGAATTTACAATGTTATCTTGCACGTCTCCTATTGGCTCTTACAAAGCACATTTAAGGTTTTGATCTAACTGAATTGTAATTAGTGAATAAGATTTGTTTCATAAGCATACGTCAGAATGTATAGAATATTATGTATATGTTAACGTATATGTATGCAGATAGTAGCTTATTAACATATATTTATGTATGTGTTGCTTGACTCAACTTTGAAATTAGGAGTCCATTCTTCTTAATTAGAAACTCAAACCCAGTAGAGAAATAAGTGATGTGATTTCATGACTATAATATTCAGTATTTCATTACGGTTGATCAATAAAAAGATATCGAAAAAAGATATTGCAAATGTCTTTAGTTAGGGTTGCTTATTGTATGCTGAGTTATTTTATCTTATAATTGTAATTTATTTTTAAACATTTATATTAATTTGGAGATTTTATTTTTTGGCATAATATTTTTTATGAGAGTAATTAACTACATGGAGCCACATGATCAAACAAACAGTTGCAGGATAGAGCCTGAGCCTATTGATATAAACATTTGAATGGAGCTCCATCATATATAAGGGTCTCTAATTTTTCCTAATTTTTTTCTTGGATATTAATCTGTTAAATATTGTTTTTTTACTATATATATTGATAGAGAATCAATCCTTCTTTTTAGAAAACAAATTATATGCAATGAAAATAATGAAAGTGATTTCACCAGATACTAAATGGCAAAATGGGAACAGTGCACAGGGACCAAATATATATTGGCAATTATACGCACTTACATCAATATCCATAAATTAAAAATTTAGAAAATAACTTCATGAAAAAAAAGCAAAAAAAAACAAAAAAAATTAACCAATAGTCACTCTGCCCAACAGTGTCAGTATATCGTGACTCATTAATCATTTACATAGTTTATACTTTATAGTAATATACATTTGGAAAGAACTTATTGCATCCTTTCCTGGAGTTAGGCGACCATAAATATATGAAATTTTGTTTGTTTTATTAATTAGGTTACGTGAAGATCATACGCATATTCTCAAATTTGTATATCTTCTGTGCATCTTTTTTTGGTTCTGGTTGATAAGATAGAGGAATAGGGCCCATGAATTCAAGGTAGGGTATGACAACTTGACTTGAAAATATAACAAACAATATAATTGTTACACATATTTCTATCATAAATATTTACATAAACATACACGTATAAGTTTCCGTAGAGAGAAGAGTGTTCACATCATATCTTTTTATCTTTGGCCCTATATAAAGAGAGGTAACCAAGACAATCATAACACATCATTCAATTGAAAACAAACCTCCCTGTTTCTCTGTTGCTACTACTTAAGGGAAAAAAATCAAAATAGAGAAAGAGGGAGTTTTTTTTTTATCTTAAGTTAGTAAAAGATGGAAGAAGGAAAGAAGAGGGATTGTATGGAGAAGGCAAGACCATTCGTTTCAGTAGTATTGTTGCAAGTAGGGTTAGCAGGAATGGACATTCTCTCAAAAGCTGTCCTAAACAAAGGCATGAGCAATTACGTCCTTGTTGTTTACCGTCACGCCGTTGCTACCGTGGTTATGGCCCCGTTCGCCTTCTATTTCGAACAGTACTTTCTACTATCTCTTCTTTTGAACAGCTTATTAGACAAATACGTTTAGTTTCTAGTTTCAAAACCATAGTAGTAAAGAATCATCTTGTTTGATCTAATATTGGAAAATGGAAATCTAGTTTGCAATGCATTATACTAAAGTTTTTTAACGTTTGTGTTGCCATGTTATATGATACCTATTTAATATTATTTGTGTGGGTTGTGTATAGACGTTTTAGTGTGTTGAAATGATGAAAGTGGCAAAAAGAAGGAATGAGCCTTGTGACGTAATTACACGATAAAAAGGGGTCGGTCATATGTTAAAAGACAAAAACACTTTGTAACGGTTTTTTATCTTTGGTTTTATGTGGCTTCTGTCATTGTCATGCATTGTGTGAGTGCTTCATGGATTATGATAGTAAACAAGTAACTTGACACATATTAGAAGCCAATTCATATTATAACTTTTTTACAATGATTCTCAAATAAGGAAAAGGCCCTTGTTAAAAAGGATAACTATAATACGAAGTGTGTTAAAATGGTTGAGAATATTTTTTATGGTTGAAAAAATAGTTGTAACTTTTATTTTTATTGTAGCATAAAACTTATGATGTTTATATTGTTTTATGGTTGAATAATTAATTGTCCAATTTTCTAATGTAATTTAATGGTTATGACGTATTAACAGGAAGGTGAGGCCAAAGATGACGTTGATGATATTCTTCAAGATAACACTTCTTGGATTACTTGAGTAAATTTTTTATTTTTACTTATCTTCATTTCTAAACTCTCTTGTTCTTTTTTTCACATGAATCTCATTTTTTTTTCTATCCTATACTTTTGTGATATAATAGGCCAGTGATTGATCAAAACCTATACTACATGGGGATGAAATACACCACAGCAACATTTGCAACCGCCATGTACAATGTCTTACCTGCAATCACTTTCGTCCTTGCCTATCTATTCGGGCTTGAAAGAGTGAACCTACGTTGCATCAGGAGCGCGGGTAAGGTGATTGGGACATTGGCTACAGTTGGAGGAGCTATGATCATGACTCTTGTAAAAGGTCCGGTTCTTGACCTTTTCTGGACCAAAGGAGTCTCTGCACCCAACACAACTGGGACTGATATTCACAGTGCCATCAAAGGCGCAGTTCTGGTCACAATTGGTTGTTTTAGCTACGCATGTTTCATGATTCTCCAAGTAAGACGGTTTAAATAATAATAATAAAATACTTATTGATTGGTTTTTACAATTAAACAATTCTTTTCAGGCTGTTACATTAAGGACTTACCAAGCAGAACTCTCACTCACAGCATGGATATGTCTAATGGGAACAATAGAAGGAACAGCTGTGGCATTAGTGATGGAGAAAGGTAACCCTGGCGCATGGGCCATTGGTTGGGACACTGAACTTCTTACAGCCGCATACAGTGTAAGATTCAGACATGTCTCAGTAAATCAATGACTCACAGACTGTCTTATAGATTAATTATGGTAATAAAATGGATGCAGGGGATAGTGTGCTCTGCGATTGCTTACTATGTTGGAGGAATGGTGATGAAAACTAGAGGTCCTGTGTTTGTAACAGCTTTTAGTCCTCTATGCATGATCATAGTGGCCATTATGTCTACCGTCATCTTTGCTGAGCAGATGTACTTGGGAAGGTAAGCAAGACACCAAACAAAAACACTAGGAACTAGTTTTCATAATCAAATTTTAACTATAATCTTTTTCTTTGGCAGGGTTCTTGGTGCGGTGGTTATATGTGCTGGACTCTACCTTGTGATATGGGGCAAAGGCAAAGATTATGAATATCCTCCCACGCCACAAGTAGATGATGAATCAACACAACCAAAGTTGGAACTAAGCAGAAACGTGAAGGATAGTGTTGATCATGAAGTGGTTACTATCACCAATCAAGGAGAATTGAGAAGAACGTTTGTGGAAACAGTCTAACTGTACAATATCGACACAAATGTTTTGCTTGGAGGATTCAGAACGTGCACCAGTTTCAGATCTTGCCCACAATGTTTCCAGATCAATTGTAGGATAGAATTGCTAACTACCATGAAAGGAAAATAATTGTCAAAAAGGAATAGAGATGGAACAATTGGATTCATGCAGTAAACAATGAATATGATTTATGATAGTGCATTCCCTAAAACAAGATTGTTTCTGTATCCTACTACATAAAATATATCATGAAGTTACCATTCTCCTAGAGGTAGAAACATGTCTAGTGAACAAACAAAGAAGCAAAAGACTCTGACATACTATCAAATGAGAACTGAAAAATAACTTCATCTTTTGGATGATGATGATTAGCTGTAAATATATATACAGATATTCATTCATCTTTAGTTATGACGAATATATAGAATATACTGTTAAAACTGTTTTCATATTATTTCTCCAATGGAAGGAGAAAAACATTAATTCTCCATTAGAGTTGAATTTACCAAGAATGAGTACAAGACCTTGCAAAGATTATTCAAAGCAGGTATCCTTCTTCCTTCCCGTAAATGCGCTGAAGTTCCCGTGTAGCAGCTAGATAGGATTCTGAAGATAAAGATGCAAGCACATAGTATTAGCACAGAGAAGATCAGCTACGTCATTTTAGCAATTGAAATATCTTGTTCAAAAATAGCATGAACTATGCACCTTTCCATAGACGGAAAGACTTTTGGTTGATAGTGGAGCCTGTCATTGTAGGGATAACATTAAACAGCAAATCTTGTGGTGTGTTTTTGAGCTCTTGAACTATCCCGTAGATGGTTTTCCCGTTCTCGAAGTATATATGGTTATTAGGATGCTTTGTCTTGTAACCAGCGTGCCGTTCAAATTCATATGCATTCACCACCTGGAGAAAACATTATCAATCAAGAGGCAGGGTCCGTTTGTGGTCTGCATAGATCAATATATATAGTTCACCTTAGAAGAATTACACGAGTCACATCCACATTGATATCCAGAGCCCTTGATAACACCATTAAGCTCCTTCTGAAAACATGGTTACAAGAATTATAAGCCAATGGCCTTGATTACAATCTTTGTGATATAGAGCGCCAAGAAAATCAGGTACCTCACGTGACCAAGCAATGTATTTTACTGGAACTCCATCGAGCATACCAGTAGACAGCAGACTCCTTACATTAGAAGGAAAACTATTGCTCTGAAGTTTCTTTGATACTTTTGTTTCTTCTTTCTTCATGGAGACATCATTACTAGAGAAGGTAACATCGCTACCAAACACGTTGGTTCTACATCCAGCCAAATCTTTGCTTGGAGTTTCAGATAATTGAGGTGTGGACTGAGATATCAAGAACTCGTAGCCAGAGTTATTAGCATCATCATCATTGGAACCACCAAAAGATATGATTGTACTCTGTCCCTTGTTACTAGACTCTTGCACAACGTTAATGTTCCTGTTATATACACCATCCCTACATACAGAGGTGCGTTCTTTGTGAAAGATGTTATCTTTTGATGCAACATGGTTGTACGTTTGACCCATGGATATTAAATTACTGTCAACCTTGTCGAAACAAGATCAGAAGCAAAACTGTTCTTATCATTGTAATAAGCCAACGTTATATTCTCATCCCCCTTACTATATGGTTGCCCCATTGATATAAAGACGCTATTCTCCCTCTCATAACTTTCAGCAATCATATTCTCCTCTTCCTTACCAAATGCAAAGCCCATGCACATGTCATTCTCATCAACCCTATACGCATTAGTTGTCGACACAGCTTTGATGTCCGTCCTGTCATAGTTCTGAGCATTTGTAGATGATGATACAAAACTATCAGAATCCTTCACCTGGCTAACTTTGACTTTTCTGATTCCACCGTAGCTAACTCCAGTATGAGGATCGTCTTCAAGTGTGTGTGACATTGACAAACCAAAAGAGTTATGATCACTGCAAGTTTCCTCAATCTCACTCCTTCCTAGAATGACCTTCTCAGTGTTAATCGAATGTGCGCTTTCATTGGCTGAACTAGTAGTTTCAGTGTCAAACAACCGTTCATTAAACTGACCCGGACTAGACTGAAAACAGAAAGTGTTTCCCCATGCCGGAACATTCGAGTTGATCACTCCAGAGAATAAGTTGCTGGTAGGAACTACAGGCGCATGTTTCTTGTTAGGAAGTAACTCTGCCTCGGATCCATCCAAAAGCCACTGATGAGATCGCTTAGAAGCAATATCATAAGACGCCATCTCACCATCACTAGGAATCCCAGAACTCTTAGCCATCCAAAAACTTTGATTTGGAAAAGACTGCAACAAAGACAGAAATGAACTTATCACATATTTATCACCACTACAACTTATCAAATACGTGGTCCAGAAAGCAAACAAAAAAAAACTAGCTTCAAACTCACAAAATCAGACAAGTTATATAATCAAAATTTACGAACTGTGGACCCCGGGTGAAACTCTGAAACCCACATGATTCAGTGGCCAATCATAAAGCTTTCTCCAACAAAAAAAAAAAAGAAAGAGGTTCCACGTTTTCATATTATTATTCATTTGCTGTAAAGATTCTGCCCCCCCCCCCCCCCCCCCCCCACAGAAGTTAAATATCTTAACAAGAAGGAATAAAAAGCCATACCATGTTTCTCAGTTGTTCTCTGTAGTTTACTTCTAATGTCACTTCAAGTCTGTCCTTGAAGCAGCAGCAATGCAGACCTTCAGAATCGAAACTATTGGAGTTGATTCAACTTTTAAAAAAAAAACAAATGGAGAGAAAACCAGCTAGCTAATCATAGTTCCAATAACTTGAAGCACATGCGGCTAACATACACTATATAATCAAAGTTCACATTTTAAATATCATACAGAGAACATGAACATATATCATCAACTCATAAGCAACCCTAAAAGCGAAACAAAAGAACAGAGAACATAACGACCGATACACAGTGCAATATTTCAGACGCCTGTGGTGTTGAAGATATTTTGGACGGTGGCTTCAAGTCAACAATGGTGACAACAATTACGGCACCGTCCAAGCCGTAATTGCAACAATGGTGGATGAAAAAAAAATTGTCAAACTTTGTGGCTTGGATTTGTCAAATTTTGTGGCTAGCTTCTTCTATAAATAGCAAGCAAAGGAGAGGTTTTTTGATCATCCCAAACTTGAGAAATCATAAGAAGAAGAAGAGAGGAAGAACCGTAAGAGAGAGAGAGTGAGTGAAAAGAAAGAAAAACAAAAAAAAAAAACTTTTTCTTTTCATTTCGGGTATATTTCCTTACGGGTATTTGGGATCAGGTTGAGAGAGAATTATTTAGAGAGTTTGTTATTTTCTCCTTTTATAACGAGAGAATTATTATTGTTTTCTCCGTTATAATTGAGAGGTTGTAACTCCTATTATTTTCCTCGGAATAAATTCTTCTACCTTGTCCGTGGTTTTTCCCCTTTGGGGTTTTCCACGTTAAATCCGGTGTTCCATTTATTGCAATAATTCTCAAATTATTAGCTGCGACCCTGCTCTATCCGGTCTGATTTTTACAACAAGTGGTATCAGAGCCTGGTTCCGTTATTCTGGAAGAAGCAATGGCGGCAAAATTTGAGATCGAAAAATTCAACGGCAGCAATTTTGCGCTGTGGAAGTTGAAGATGAAGGCTATTTTGAGGAAAGATAGCTGCTTAGCGGCCATTAGTGAAAGGCCGGCTACATACACGGATGATGATAAGTGGAACGAGATGGATGGGAATGCTATTGCAAATCTTCACCTTGCACTTGCAGATGGAGTGTTGTCAAGCATTGAGGAGAAGAAGACTGCAAAGGAGATATGGGATCACCTTGCAAAATTGTACGAGGCCAAGTCGCTGCACAACAAAATTTTCCTTAAGAGGAAGCTTTATACTCTACGGATGGCGGAATCTACTTCAGTGACGGAGCACATCAACACCTTGAATACTTTATTTTCTCAACTCACTTCGTTGAGCTATAAAGTAGAATCACAGGAGCGTGCTGAGCTTCTACTTCAAAGTCTACCAGATTCATATGATCAACTCATCATCAACTTAACAAATAATGTCTCCACCGACAGTCTAGTCTTTGACGATGTTGCAGCTGCGGTTCTGGAAGAAGAAAGTCGGCGCAAAAGTAAGGAAGACAGACGAGAAACTCCACAAGTGGAGGCATTGACGGTAATGAGAGGAAGATCAATGGAGCATGGATCAAGTGGGAGTCACAAACATGGTAGATCAAAGTCAAGAAGTAAGAAGATTTATAAATGCTACCACTGTGGCAAGAAGGGTCACTTGAAGAAAGATTGTTGGGAATTAAAGAATTCCAAGCCTCAAGGAAATGTAGCAAATACTTCAGAGGATGGAATAGCCCTGTGTTGTGAAGCAGCAATTTCAAGCGATAACAGAAGAAGGTTTGCTGATATATGGTTGTTCGACTCAGGAGCTACATATCACATGACCTCTAGAAGAGATTGGTTCCATCAATATGAACCCATCTGTGGAGGGTCTGTGTACAGTTGCAATGATCATGAGCTTAAGATTGTTGGCACTGGGTCCATTCAGATGAAGATGTATGATGGTACAATTCGTACTATTCATGAGGTGCGGCACGTAGAAGGGCTGAAGAAAAATTTACTCTCTGTGGGGCAACTTGATGATCGTGGTTGCAAAGTTGAAGTCGAGAATGGAACTCTAAAAGTAGTTAGAGGAGCAATTGTGCTTATGAAAGGAGAGAAGATAGCTGCGAAGTTATACATGTTAAAAGGAGAAACTCTGTCAGAATCAGAAGCATCTGTTGCTTCAAGCTGTTCCAGTGAGAAGGCTACAACGGTGTGGCATCAGAAACTTGGGCATATGTCTGAACAAGGCATGAAAATTCTTGCAGAGAAGAAGTTACTTCCGGGTCTCACAAAGGTATCACTACCCTTTTGTGAGCATTGTGTAACAAGCAAGCAGCATCGGTTGAAGTTTAGCACATCGAATTCTAGAAGTAAAGAGGTTCTAGAATTGGTTCACTCTGATGTGTGGCAAGCACCAGTTATATCACTAGGAGGAGCGAAATACTTTGTGTCTTTCATCGATGACTACTCCAGGAGATGTTGGGTGTATCCTATCAAGAGTAAGGCGGATGTGTTTTCAATCTTCAAAGTTTTCAAAGCACGGGTGGAACTCGAATCTGAGAAGAAGATCAAGTGTTTGAGGTCAGATAATGGAGGTGAATACACTAGTGATGCATTTATCAAATTCTGTAAAGCAGAGGGCATCAAAAGGCAGTTCACTACATCATACACTCCTCAACAAAATGGAGTGGCAGAGCGGATGAACAGGACTCTGTTAGAAAGAACAAGAGCAATGTTGGGAGCTGCAAGCTTAGAGAAGAAGTTTTGGGCAGAAGCAGTCAACACCGCCTGTTATGTGATAAATCGGTCGCCATCAACGGCAATTGAGTTGAAGACACCGATGGAGATGTGGACAAGTAAGCCAGTAGACTATTCAGACCTCCATATATTTGGGAGCCCAGTGTACGTGATGTACAATACCCAAGAAACTACAAAACTAGATCCAAAATCTAGAAGGTGCTTGTTCTTGGGATATGCTGATGGAGTGAAGGGGTATCGCCTGTGGGATCCCACTGCCCACAAGGTTATAATCAGCAGGGATGTTATCTTCACAGAAGATAAAAAGATCGAAGAAGAAAATAGCAGTTCAAAAGAAGTCAGAGATCGTAGCAGTACGGGTGGAAAAAGAGAATTCTTCTGAAGCAACACCAGAACACGAGGATGAAGAACTTGCTGAGTCTGAAGAAGAACTTGGTAAAGGAAAGCGTGTAAGGACTACACCAGCCTGGCACAAAGATTATGATATGAGCTGCAATGTTGCATACTGTCTTTTAACTGAGGACGGGGAGCCATCAAATCTTCAGGAAGCAATGAGCAGTCCAGATGTATCTCAGTGGATGGAAGCAATGCAAGAAGAAATTGAAGCTCTACATAAGAATAAAACTTGGGAGCTTGTATCATTACCACCAGGAAGAAAAGCCATTGGAAACAAATGGGTATATAAGATCAAGCGAAATGGTGATGACCAAGTGGAGCGGTATCGTGCTAGATTGGTGGTGAAAGGATATGCTCAGAAAGAAGGCATCGACTTTAATGAAATCTTTTCACCTGTGGTTCGGCTCACAACAGTTCGGATGCTGTTGGCAATGTGTGCTACATTTGACTTACATCTAGAGCAGTTAGATGTGAAAACAGCTTTTCTTCATGGCGATCTTGAGGAAGAAATTTATATGCTCCAACCAGAAGGTTTTGAAGAAAAAGAAAAGGAGAACTTGGTTTGCAGGTTAAACAAATCTCTGTACGGTCTAAAGCAGGCGCCAAGATGTTGGTACAAGAGATTTGATTCCTTCATTATGAGCCTTGGATACAGCAGACTCCATGCAGACCCTTGCGCATATTTCAAGAGGTTAGGTGAAGGAGAGTTTATTACATTGCTGCTGTATGTAGACGACATGTTGATAGCAGGCCCCAACAATGATCGTATCAATGAATTGAAGGCACAGTTGGCTAGGGAGTTTGAGATGAAGGACTTGGGACCAGCAAACAAGATTCTAGGGATGCAAATTCACCGAGACAGAAATAATAGGAAGATTTGGCTTTCACAGAAGAATTATTTGAAGAAAATCTTGCGGAGGTTCAACATGCAAGATTGTAAGCCAATTTCTACCCCACTTCCTATTAATTTCAAGTTATCCTCCGAGATGAGTCCTAGCAGTGAAGAAGGAAGGATGGAAATGTCTCGAGTACCGTATGCATCAGCAGTGGGGAGCTTAATGTTCGCAATGATTTGTACACGACCAGACATTGCACAAGCAGTGGGAGTAGTAAGTCGGTACATGGCGAATCCTGGCAAGGAGCATTGGAATGCCGTAAAGAGGATTTTACGGTACATTAAAGGAACCTCGGATGTTGCATTATGTTATGGAGGATCAGACTTTGTTGTCAGAGGCTATGTTGATTCAGATTATGCAGGAGATCTGGATAAGAGCAAATCCACAACAGGATATGTGTTTACACTTGCTGGCGGAGCTGTAAGTTGGGTTTCAAAACTACAATCAATTGTGGCGACATCAACAACTGAAGCAGAATATATAGCAGCTACACAAGCTAGTAAAGAGGCAATGTGGTTGAAGATGGTAATGGAGGAACTCGGGCACAAACAAGAGAAAATTTCTCTTTTTTGTGACAGTCAGAGTGCCGTGCATCTTGCAAGGAATCCAGCCTTTCATTCAAAAACCAAGCACATACGAGTCCAGTATCACTTCGTTCGTGAGAAAGTGGAAGAGGGAACGGTGGATATGCAGAAGATTCATACGAAAGAAAACGTAGCAGATTTTCTGACGAAAGCAGTCACTACTGACAAGTTTATTTGGTGTCGATCCTCTTGTGGCCTGATGGAGACGTAAGCAACATGAGATGACAAGGTAGAAAGAATGGTGTGAAGATCCGATTGATCCTCAATCAAATCTTCAAGTGGGAGATTGTTGAAGATATTTTGGACGGTGGCTTCAAGTCAACAATGGTGACAACAATTACGGCACCGTCCAAGCCGTAATTGCAACAATGGTGGATGAAAAAAAATTGTCAAACTTTGTGGCTTGGATTTGTCAAATTTTGTGGCTAGCTTCTTCTATAAATAGCAAGCAAAGGAGAGGTTTTTTGATCATCCCAAACTTGAGAAATCATAAGAAGAAGAAGAGAGGAAGAACCGTAAGAGAGAGAGAGTGAGTGAAAAGAAAGAAAAAAAAAAAAAAAAACTTTTTCTTTTCATTTCGGGTATATTTCCTTACGGGTATTTGGGATCAGGTTGAGAGAGAATTATTTAGAGAGTTTGTTATTTTCTCCTTTTATAACGAGAGAATTATTATTGTTTTCTCCGTTATAATTGAGATGTTGTAACTCCTATTATTTTCCTCGGAATAAATTCTTCTACCTTGTCCGTGGTTTTTCCCCTTTGGGGTTTTCCACGTTAAATCCGGTGTTCCATTTATTGCAATAATTCTCAAATTATTAGCTGCGACCCTGCTCTATCCGGTCTGATTTTTACAACATGTGGTCAGTGAGACCTTGCACGATGCTGTCGTGAAAGCTCACTGGAGAGAGAGAACGATCGGAAATATCGCCGGCGAAGTGTGACCACCACCACCACTACTATTTTAAATAGTTTCTTTGTTTTTATATTTTCGATGAGTCGTCTCAGAATAATACCTTTTTGACTCTTCTTTTGGGCTCTGAGATTTATTAACTGCTCTGCACGACTACTATTGGAGTAGCTCAAGTGATTTGGGCTTTCAATTCTTGGCCCATCTTCTAATTGTCTTAAAAACAGAACAAAATAATATTATTATGTTTCTTTTTTTATTTTTATAAACAAAGTTAACAAGTGTAAACCAAAAAACTCCCTATTTTTTACACAAAATTTAGCTAATATAGGGAAACTAGAAAAGAGGTTAACCCATATTGAATAATTTAACAATCTTGTTTCTGTCCAATCCTGTGAAGCCATGTGTCATCTCTTCTTGGCAACATGAAAACATCCAAAAACTAATAAATCAAGAAACAGATGATAAATATCTTGGTTGTGTGTCTATACAACTTTGTGCTCGTGTGAGCAACAAGATCTCTTCTGCCTGGACTTTCCCGTGGCATGTGTACGGCAAGACCGGGTTAGGACGATGGTTTTGGTTGATCGGTTTAGTTTTCCGGTTTGAATGATCCATAGTTAAATCAAGATGAACCGAAAATAGAGACTGAACCGGTCTATGGTCCGAGAATCTCGACTCTCCCCTCGTGTACAATATTTGTTTCATCCCGTCACCTTTCCACAATATTCGATCACACCTGAAATTAATGATTAGAACAATAACGTTAGAAAGGAAAATTTTCACCCATATAACGTTTATTTAACAAATTTTAAATTTCATGTAATTTCTTTTGATGATAAAAGCTTACCAAGCTGGTGTTCTGCGCTTTTCTTTTGATTTTTCGGTTTGGGATAACATAATTATCAGAGTTTATAAGATATTTATATGTTGGTGCGAAATATATCTTCCCTTCTTCCCATCCTTGAAAAACTCTACCAGCTCTTTGTTCTATCTTTAGCTGTAAAGGAGAAAAAAAACAAGTTTAGTTAAATTACTTTTAAACAAGTGATTAAACAACAACAAAAATTATCAAAATAGTTAGTAACCTGATCTTTCTCTAATAGTGCTTCCCAATCATGGTTGTTAAGCTGTTCATGTACGTCGCTGCTGGTTCTTAGCCGATAATTCAAATCTCCGAGCCATATTACTTTACTGTAACACAAGGAGACAATAAACAAGTTAATAATTAATGGAACTTCATATTAAAAAAAATAATCCATTTCTGACTTCACTTACTCATGGTCCATTATCGTTTCGGGTCGAGAATCTTTAGAAGAACGTGAAAATCTTGTCCTCTTTAATATCTCGGTGACATCTAAGTTTCTTCTGACCTCGTCGCCTTCCTTTTCTCCAGACGTAAGATGTGTACAAACAAAGCATAGATTCGTCTCATGCACTGACATGCTGATGGATACTGAGCCCTACACAAGTTGCATTATCTATTTGAGCATACACATTTATCAAAATAATCTAGAAGCAGCGTTACAAAACGTTACATTAAGTTCTTATATGCAAATATTAGACTGACCTTGTTTCCAAGATATCCCATGATGCCACGACCGACGCATGAAACCTTGAGGTTTGTAATACGTTTCCTGAGATCATCTCTAACCCACACACACAAAAAGATCCCCACCATCTGTTTACTCGCTGCAAGGGAATAACCTTGAGGTGGATTTGATGAGTTGCATGCAAGTGGGTTATCATCTGGGAGATGATTGGTGAAGCTGAGACGTGGCTGTTGTGATGATTTTGTGAGTTCGTAGGAGGTTCCGTGGTTTTTAGAAGGTTCGAGGTCATGTTGTGATAAGTTGTTGTTATTGTTCAAGGCTTCTCGGATAAGAGACAGCCACTTAGCCGCAGGGCCGTTGTCCTCGGCTCCAAGCACGTTACCAGCATTTAGCGGCACGATTTCTTGAAATCTAAACAAAACAAATTAAAGATGATACATTGATTATAGTACAAACAATATATTAAAAGTAAGATAAGTTTTAATTAACATGATTATATGCATACCCTAGCACGTAAATGTCAGCATCGGCGGGAGATTGAAGCCAATCTTGTAAGTCTAATCCATCATGTGGCGACTTCCCTCCCACGTTCCATGTCCCGACGAACATTCTAATCATCAACAATTAAAAAATACAAACTTAATAATCATAGCTAATTAAATAATCATAGCTAATTAAATAATCATAGCTAGATTAATCATGAAAATTATTTATTACTTCAGATCAAGTTTGTCATCAACGCATGCCACATGTTGTTCACCATTTGATTGTTTTAAATCACCATTTGCTTGGCCCAGCCAACCTATTCAACCATAAAACATAAACAAAATCAATTAATTACTGATAATTACTCTTTAAAAAAAGATATAATCAGACAAAGATAGGTATGTATAAAAACAGAAACTGGTGAACTGAGAATAGCAAGTACACCTAAAACTGAAGACTTTTTTTAACTTAATATCGTAAACCTAATCTCTCACACTATACTTGGAGAAAGATGTTACAACTAATCTCATTTTTTCCTTAGACCATGTTTATCAGCGTCTCTTAGAATGAGGTTCTTAACTAAATTTGACTCTTTTTTTTTTTTTTTAATTTTTTTTTTGTTAAGAGACGGCTCTTAAGACTCTTATTTAAGAGACGTCTCTTAGAGCATCTCCATTGGTTAAGGACCCCTATGGGGTCCTTAATTTTTTTTTCTTTTTTTTTCAATTTTTTTTTTAAAAAAAAAAAAAATTAAATCCAACCAATCGTGGGCCGCCACGTGTCAGTGGGGCCCACGAAACAGTGCAAGGACCGGTCCTTAAATAGAGAGTTTTAGGAGTGGTCCTTAACAAAAGTGGTGGGGCCCACCACCACTTTTTGCTAATGACCCCCTTAAGTAACCCCCAATGGACATGGTCTTAGGTTTTCTTAGTTAAAAGTTAAGAAATGTATTTTAAAAAAGTTAAGAACCTTTGCTAAGAGACCCTCAATGAACGTGCTCTTACTTTATAACACGACTTTGAAGGATAAAACTCAATGTTTATTTACCGTCATTTTTAACACAGGTGTCTAATCCTACGGCTAGCAATGGACCCAAAGTCTATGTACGGAGACTTCCAGTTCAAGTACGGCTTAAGGACAATAGATACGGCGTTATTTTCGATGTTACAAAACTACTATATAATAAAATATACATTTTTTGGAACACAAGAAAATAAAATTCATGAGCTGTTTATTATTAATAATGATTTTTACCTGGAAACTTTTCCTGCACGATCATGCAGTAATCACCATCGGAGCAACTTTTTCTCCTCGACTGAGTTGGCTCCATCTTCCCTGGAAGAAATAAAAGAATAAGATTATTAACTCCATGACAAATTTAACAAACGGCGCGATGTGCACAAACAAAGATCTAAAACGGTACGGTGTGCAGCTGCAAAGATCCAAAAAAAGGACGAGCCAATCTCTCACCTTTGACTGGGTAATCGGAGTGAAACTCGTAAGCGCCGCTACGTAAGTTTAGCCACTTCCTAACGACGGTTCTCGGCCAAGAAGACTGTTAAAAACGCAGCCGTTTTAGCAAAATGAGATACACAATAAGAGTAACATAATAAAGGAGACGATAGGTAGTTCAAGAACGTTACCTTAGATTTCAAGATCTTCCCCATGTTTATTTAATCGAAAAGCTCTGCCGTTTCTTGCGCCACCGTTGTTGTACAAAGTCAAGAACCAGAATCCGAGGAAGATATAGGATGAGGATCTGGTAATTAAGAGACAAGCAAGATGTATGAGTATACGCGTGAGAGAAAGCGAACTAATCTTATAGATAATAACGAAAACAATAAGAATATTATTTTTTAAGCAATTTGGATCCAATCAAAGATCAAGAAAGACAGAAACTAAAACATAAAATAATAAAACGCAGACAAAATGAACCCAAAAAATAATACTACTAGTAGCAAAAAATGTTCAACGAGAAATAGAAGAAAGAAAAAAAAGAACTAGTTGCATGAGAATCTGAGACACATAATTAAAAACTAGAAAAATAATCATGTTGTAAAGTCTTAATCTCTTAATAAAGAAGAATTATATAGAACCATGTTGTGTAATATAATTAACACATGTCAAGAAGAGGAAGAAGTCATGTTCTATAACATGTGTGTACCTATGTATAATCTGAAGAACCCATCTTTGCAATAAGGAGATCAATTTGATAATTTTAATACATGAGAGGAAAGATAATGAAATGCAAATACTTATTTAAAAGGCCACTTTTATGTGGTAAGGACGTATTGTAGGAGAAAATAAGGAAACAGAGCTGTCATGGAGAAGGAAAAAACAGAGCAAGTAAGGTAGACGAAAATTCAAGCGAAGAAGTTAGCCAGTTCAGACAACAAAACAGCTTGTCTGAAAACGACTTAGTCAACGAACAAAATCCAAAACTACACGAGTTATAAGCACCAGTAAAATAATCGTATACTTACATGAGTATGTGCTATATAAAGCGAGGTTTTGTGAACGAAAATGGAGAAGGGCCAGTTTAACTTTGGGTGTTTTATCTTTTGAAAAGAGAAAGTTGTCAGAGAAAAGTTGTGAAGGATGAAAGAGAGACGTTGTGCACTTATACGGCGACGTTTTAGGGAGACTATTGGTCTGTTGAGGAGGAGAAGAACGAGTGTAAATGGCCGGTCCGTCAATGGAATTTATAAAAGATGTGTTATGGTGTGAGGTACACTGATTGGACCAATATAGTCAAATATTTAATGTTTGATATTTTGATATTTTCATATTTAATGATACTTTACATTAACAACCTAAGCAAGGTTTATAAAAAGTGAAAAGGGGATGAATGATTAGAAGAAAAGTATGGTAATAGTGTTAATTAGCAAGGTTGCAAGAAAAAAAATTATGTGACTTTATTTTAGTTTTGTAACTTATATTGGAAATCCATATATATTCTTAGCTTTTGGGAGATCTAGATATTTTGTGAATCAAGAAGGTACGTACTACTTATGTACACTCTCACAGTATATTGATTATTCAAAGCTTCCACATCTTCTTTTGTTTTTTCGACTTTACGAAAATCAGTAGAAAGAGTTCTTGCATTATTTTATCGTTTGTTATGTTTACGTAAATTAGCACAATCAGGTCTAGAAAAATTTAGATAAAATAAAATTATGTGTATAAATATGAAAGTGAATATATGTATATCGTTTTAACATATTGATCAGACTACAACATTAGGGCAAGTTTAAAAAGCTTTTGCTATACTCGTAGACTTAACGATAAAAAGCTGTACAAGACAAAAATTATATGTCGGTATGTAAAACTTATCTTTGAAAAACTTACAACTTCTTAGAATAATTTCGGGAAAAGGAGGTTTATCTCAAATATTTGTTTTAAAAAATATTTGCCAAAGAAATCAATCTTATCAGATTTAGAGAAGATAAGAAAAATTTCCACAAAACAGGCTATGATTAAGAAAGATAACTACGCTGTATGGAAAAAAAATTAAAGGAATCTAGCTTCCATGTATTATATATTACCCTATAAATCTTTTTTTTTTGGGCAACGTATTTACCCTATAAATTTATAATAATATCTCGGCACGGTGAACCCTAGCCAATTAAAAATCACAAGCATGGTTTTTGTAGGCTTTTGTGGCACTACTTAGTTTCCACAAAGTATTAGCAGGATCTGAGTTATAAACAAATAGCTAATAATTTAAAATGGAAGGTGAATGGTAGTATAGTGCGTGATATGGAGTCACTTAAAATCACAAAACCAAGTTATTTCTAGAATACATGAATTAAATTTTCTAACAATTTATAAATCTCTGTCAACTCTTTCGCATATCTCTCGCTGCAATCTCCTTGTATATATGGTTTGACTTCTTGGAACAAGTTTCACATTAAGCCCACGGTTTTGTTTAACAATGAGTTTACAAATATATGATCAAACAACTAGCATTTACTCAAAATAATAAATTATCTAGTCGTCCTCTCCAGTATTTGTTTATAACACTATAAATTTCCTTGGTATATAGAAATCTAAATGAAATGAAAATACAGCTCAAAATTAGTTAACCTTTTCATCAGTGTACAATGTGATGAAAAGGTTAATTAATTTACTTGAGTTTCACAAATACTTGGAGTTCCAAATACTAACAAATCATTATTATTTTTTATTCAAAAGAAAAACAAGATCTTTTTCTGACGTGGTAAAAATAGTTCAAATTAAACTGCTATATACATGGTACAAATGTCTTGGTCAAATCAGTTCTTATGAAAATGTGTACTATCTACTTTTATCTTCAAACTTGCTGCTGCACAAACAAAATGAAACTTGTAACTTGGTATTTTCCACAAAATGACAATAAAGTAGAACCACTTTTTCTACACAGCTTTTTACTCAGCTATACATTATTCACATATTTACTGACATAAATTACTAAAACTTAAGAGGTACTGTAGTAAAGTGTTCGTTTGGGACATTCAATAGAACTGAAACCATTTTTAGTTGAGGATTAAAAAAACGAAATGCATTGATTATTTACAAATGAAAAAAATAATTAAGATCTCAAATGAAACTGTTTAAAAATTAAATAAGCTAAGGAGTAGTTTAAGTAGAAGAAATTAATCACATTATTATGGGATTGTTTGCATAGTTAAAACGTGTAGGAACAGAAATCTTAAGGAATTTTTAGTTTAAGCCAATTATATATCTTTACACCCAATATATGATGCTAGTGGAATGTATTCATAAATATTAACGTTAATATATATATATATTTATGCACCATTAACAACAATATAAAAGAATAATATTAATCAGAATGTTTTAAACATTTTATTGTTAATTTTTTATTAGAGCCATATATATTAGAGACATACATAAACAGCTAATGTGTGTGCTGATAAAAAAACCTCGGAAAAAAAAACTTTTTGAATGTCCCTTTTTTACTAACCCACAAGAAAACCTAGTAATTAAGCGTCATCGTGCTTCAAACTCGGACATGTGTTCCAATTCCTTTATTATTATAGTCTCGAGTACAAATTAGAATCCCACAGACAAGCATTTCAATAAAACTAAATCACATAATTTCAGACGACACGTCCTGGTTTATCTACGATCCAAATATTAACCCAACATTTATAGATGAGGTAGGTTAAATTATCGCATTTCTTGATATCATATCCCTTTCACCACTGATATGAATCATATGATCTCATCGATCCATTTAAAAGGAGAGATGAAGATTCATGTTCCCAAATGTATTAACAACTATTAACCTCTCCTCTAATACGAATTAGCTTATTATTCTATTATCTTCTTTCGGAGTTTTAGATGTTTTACTAGTCAAAGAAACTTCCAATGTGTATTTTATCGCTTATTTATCTCTCCATTTGGTTAATCAACTATTAAAAGATTTTAACCTTTTGCATCTCACCCAAGTAGTGGTAAAAGATAATCTGTCCTGGGTTTGATTATTGTTGGGAACAAGAATGTTTTTAATATTACAATCATGAAATTCGGTATATTTTTTTTTAATATTACAAACATGAAATTTGGTATAATTCTTTTTAATATTATAAGCTTAGTAATAAAAGTTAAATTATTTGTTACATGTGTGATGTGTCAATAAAGTCATACTTTCGGCCATTAACAAATAAACACAAGGTGGTTGTACAGAAAAATAAAAGGGTTTAAAATACGTAAAGTTCATAAAAAGTCAAATATATACATATATATATATATACGGTATATAAGAGTTAATTTGAACAATGTTAGTTTTTGAACAAAAAGTAAAATTAGTTAGAAAAAGGACTATAAATGTTAATGGATCCGCTCAATTATATTTTTGATAAGTATGTGAGCTTTGTACTCTCTTTTGGCTATAGGAAGATCTTGAACCCGTGTAACTAAAACTTTATATTATAGATCGATAGAAAACTAAATTAAAATGATACACACACACGTAATATAAAGGGAATAGACTTCTGAAATTAAGTTCAGTTGAATTCTGAAATGATTCATAAACTTGAGGTTGTCATATATATTTTATGTTCAGTAATTTAATTTTCCATTATACTAATGCTAAATAATTAAAAATAAAATAAAATTCGATATCAATCATTAAGGAAAAGCCATTCGGTGACACTGACTTGCTTGTTAAAACGATTCTTGCACTCGACATCTAAATTACGAGTACTCAAGTTTTCTTAAGACTACGAAATATATATGTTTATTTTGTTACATCACCGAAATCCCGATACTATAGAAATATGATTGGAAGAACATGTTATTGATTAGACCCCCCAAAAAAAGAATATGTTAATGAATTAAATATCGGAAAAGCCAACGACTGTTTGAGATGGAGTGGAACAATGTAAGTGGGGTCGGTTAGTTAATCTACATTCGGCGAATAAAAATCAGAAAAAGGCTAAAGAACTAAAGTTTATCATATTATTTGAGTTGTAACGATATGATTAGTGATTAGTGATTACTGATTAGTGAGTACAATCAAGTGTTCTGATAATTAAACTCACTTGCGAAAAGCTAAGTTCCCAAAAAGATGCACATGCCCATTTATATTCTTTAAAGGAGAGAATGAAAAACAATAATCAATGGTAATCATGAACTTGGGAAATATCAAATATATAAAATTTCATGCATTCATGATATATAGACTTGGTAGTATATTGTAGAAGAAAATTCGATTTGTAATGGTAATATGCTAATGTTGACGATGTGAACACAAAACTCTCTTTTTTTTTTGTAACACGAACACAGAACTCAAAATCTAAAAATAAAAGAATAAGACTTGATTATAGTACATGATTTTACTTGTATACAAAGTTAACTAGAGATTGTATATTAATTAAAGACGTTTCCTTAAGGGTTCCTGGGATCCTGACAGGTCTATTATACTGTCCCGTCTTATTGGCACACAAATACAATAGGTTCACCTTCAGGTAAGGGTTTCATCATGTCTTTTTTTTTTTTTTTTTTGAACACAAAGGGTTTCATCATGTCTAAATAACAAAATATGAGAAGACATAAATCTCTTCCACCCATTCGATCATCTTATTAGTTCTTTACTTATTAGAGTCATCTAAAAGTACAAGGATTCATTGGATGAGCTCATTGCTGGATAGCATGTGATGCAGTATCAGAACTCGGCTTTGTTTGCAAATATTTTTCAAAAAATGGTTCTGATCTTCAGGACATGGCTGGTTTTTTCTAGTTTTCTACAAAAATGATTTATTCTTTGGTTACTTTTCATTTTTGTTAATAAGTACTTTTGTTGATCAATTAATTTGAGAGTTTAACCAAATAAATAAATGAATACTAGTTCTTGTTAGAACAAAAGACGTTAGCAAATGATTGCTAAAGTAAGTAATCATTCGAAAGACATGCACACTCGCAATACTCTCGTTTTATCTTAATACTTTGTTCCAGAGCTGTTCGTTTATTTTTTCTATGAAGAATAATGCAATCTTTTATTTAGTTTGCTTTTCGCTGTTAAGGCTTCAACATTCCTGTAAAGCTCATAATTTCCAATTCTTATCGTTTTCCTAAACAAAACTAATTCAAGAATGTTACTTTGGATGATATAGTTGAGAGATCAATGATTTGGATCGTAATATTGTATGAAGAGGGGAAGTTGGTACCACTACTCTCCTAGAAAGTGCTCTCATATGGCCAGCTTTGGCAAGCAAGTGGCCCACGCTTCTTAACTATACTTATGCCCTTTTTATCAAATAATTATGCCCTATTATAATCAGTGTGGATCGTGATTAGTATGGCGCTCACTATAATTAACTACAATATACTCCAATTCTTAATACAAGATAAAATAAAATTTATAAATTAATAATATTGAAATTTTGATAATTTATAGAACTTTAATTTTTCAGAAAATCTTCTTTCTAAATTTATATATTTAAAAGTATTTTAATGAAAAATAGTATTTTATTTTAAATTTTATATTGATACAAATTAAGATTGATAATACTAGTTTATAACATTTATTAATTTACAGAATATAAATTTACGAAGTTTCTATTTTATTATTATAAGTTTCATCTGAAACTATTAGCATGTTTTTGTAATGATAATTCATTAAGACTTTTCTTGTTGACAACAATGAATTTAGAGTCTACTCCCTCTTTTTCTTAGAAGTTTCTCGTATAGAAAATATTTCACACAACCCATACTATATACTCTATAATATAGTCTATATACACACTTTTTCAAGAAAGTCTAAATACACACATTATATCATACCAGGGTTTATTGTATATATATATATATATATATATCATGCACGGTTATCCAAATAAAATGTGTTATCGATTCGTCTATTGACTTAGCAAAATAATTTTAGGAGTTTTAATGAGACATAATTTTGACATTTGCTTAATACTAGTAATTAGCTAAGCAATGACGTGAATAATATACAGTTCATTTGCTAATTCACGAGAATCACATGCAATGCTGCACTTCACGCGTAGCAGAATGTGATTTAAACTGTCTTATTATTAACATAATTACGCATATACTGATATTAATCATATTATATTTAGTTAATATATGTAAGAACATGACACTGATCTCATTAATTTAACTCTTTTGATGACTCAACATTCCACTTAGAGCAATAATCAATGCTTTTACAATCTCTAATGCTGATATTAATCGAATTTGGACCATCGGGTTCGTTGGGAAAATTTTCAGTCTTTACTAGTGTCCTAAAATGTTGGAAAGCACCACCACCGGCCCAAATTACAGAAGATTACAACCAAAACATATTAATTTGTTTTTTTGTGAACCAATTAATTAATTGTTTAGCTAATGATTTGCTCAACTAAAAGGAATATATCGCGTACTAGTTGATAGGAACTATTCATACTAATACGTGTTGATATATATGAACGCTAAATGTATTCCCCCCCCCCCAAAAAAAATATAATATATATACCTTAATGTGATATCATTATCATGCATCATGTGTGTTAAAAATTGCAAGAAAAAATTAGTGATCACACGCAAAACTGTCCCATTAATAGCGCCAACAGAGTTGAGCAATAACCAGCATATGATCGATGAGTGGAGAATATGCTCTTCCCAAATAGTGCATTATGCATAGGTTGCTGAGAAAGTAAGTGTGTTATCTCATATCCATGGACGATGAATCCATGTTTGGCTATACGTACAGTTGTGAATATTTCAAATATATATGATATTATCATCATTAATCTAAATCTGCGATAAAATAATCATGAAATTGTATATCCTCAGTAATTTATTAGCTTAAAACATAGAATGGAGTGCCCAAATTTTAGCAATTAATGCATGGATCCACATCCACGTACATATATGCTGAACGGATGGGTCACATGCAAAATATAGACATTCAAATACAGTCTCCAAATTTTAAGAATCAAAACTCGATAAATCGAATTATACTCTACATTACTATAAAATAATAGTAATGTTCATGTTTAAAGACGCACCTGTTTGTCTTTTATATATTTGTACTTATTCGCATGATTATACTTTGTAAACTACAGATGTGGACCCATGTGATGGTGGTGGTCGATGAGAAGTGGTGACTGTCACATGTTATTAAAGCTCTTTTTAATTGGTCGCTAGAATTGGCAATTAATTGTGTGCGCTCGCTAAATTAGAAGACCTTTACAGAGTCAGAGTCAACGATAGTACATTGCTATTATTTTTGGTATTTTACAGTACTACTTATTGCAATGTTCTCTATATACGTACTGTCATATTTGTGGGTGAGTTAACATTTGTTTAATAACAATAAGTCAGTTAATATTGAGAAAAGAAGAAGTCAAAACCAAACCAAGTCCAATCCTGAATGAAGAGATGTTGATCCTTTGTATGGAGTTGGAAACGTTTACGTACGTGGACCATGCTTCATTTTGTTCATGTTCACAATTCACTTAATCTTATCGCGCCGATTCAAACCCTGAACACCATATGTATGAGGATTCACGTTAGCCTACATCGCTCTAAACCGCTTTATGAGATTCATCAATAACAATATTCATTGCGATATGAAGATTTCTTTTGAGTTTTTTCTTTAATATTTTGCATAATTCATCTTTTTGAAATTTGAAACTCATCTTTTTCGTGTAGAGGAATTAATTGTTATCCAATAGAATCTAATTATAGTATTAGTAGCATAATTGACATTTTAGTAGTCTTTTTGTGTAACATGGGCTCATTTTTGTCTTTGTTAGAGAGAGCAAGAATACATGATGGTTTTGGAAATATGAACTTGTCAAGTATGATTGGATATATATAACTAGGTATATTTTTTATGAAAGAAATCTAGAAAACAATACGAAGAATTTATTGAATACTCTTCTTACAAGAAAAAATTTCTCCTAAAATGTGTGAACTTCATTAGTAACATGTACGCAAAATAGTGAAATGGCAAAATGGATATTTGTTCATATCATGATTTGGGTGGACGGGTTATGTTTCACATTCACTGAGGCATAGTTGAGCCCACCTTTTGGCCCAGTAAAGATCATGTTGTACTCGTTGCAGAAAATGAAACAATTCTTCTAACTATTTCTCATACATGACAACCAACAATGAACATAACGTTTGAAAGAATTAACTAAAAGAATGGGAGAATTACAATACAAAAAGAATTTCGATAACCTAAATGATTGAAAAAACAAAAGCTAAACAACAAACTTCATATCTATGTTCGGGAAAAAGGTCTTCCCAAAAATGGTTTCAAGATCATTCTCTAATGGAGTTAGATTCAAATCCAAAGATAAAACCCTCTTGCTACTACTGCATCGTTTCAGAACCGGTACGTTAGAAACCACGGGAGAGATGAGCCGCGAAGGCTCCACCGTCATGCTTGTCCTATGACGTCTCATGTGACCGCCTAAAGCCTGTCCGGTCCCAAAAGTCTGACCACATATGGTACACTCGTGCATATGAGTTCCATTATAATTGTTGGTAACATGTTTCACCTCTTTCTGGTCAACGGATAGCTTTGGCTTCTTATGACTTGCCCGGTGGCCACCTAGGGCTTGGAACGAAGAAAATGTCCGGTTACACGTTTTGCATTCGAACCGGTTACTTGTATTGCGCTCGGTATATTGGTTTACATCGACCTGTTTGACCATGGAGGTTTGTGATAGTATCATCAGACATCTAGCAATGTCAAGATTCTTGATGGATTCTTCGTACTCAGATCTTTCTCTCTTCATACTTTTTTGAGGTTGGTAAGATTTTGAAAATAAGAAAGCAAACGTAAGCTTTTGTTTGTTAGAATTGAAAAATAAAAATGGATTGAGAAAGTTTGTAATGAAAGTTGAGAACATAGGAGTCACGTATATATATTCAAGTGCTATACCTAAAAGTTTGACTTTTTTCTAGTTTGAACTTTGAACAAAAGAAGTTGTCTACCAATAATCTTAGCAAAAGAGGTTGTCTACTAAACTATTCTAACAACAAGGCAGCACTGATTGTTTGACTTTGGGACATTATTGACATTTTCTCATTTTCACCCTTTGACCGCCGGACGCAATGTATACCACGCGGGTTGAACATCAAGGGTAGTTTCGTCTTTTAGGGTGTTGTGTCATCACATACTCTCATCAAACTTCTAATGTTAAAAATGTGAAACTAATAAATAGAGAGTAGAGTCAACAAATCTACACAACACAGAATAAATCAAGCAACTTGGTTTCTCATGGACTTGCTTTGCCATGTTCATTAATTTAATATGAACAACTTATCATATTAATATATACTTTACTATATCATTAGCTTCTGTTTTCTTTAATCTAAGGTTTACAAGATTAGACTAATCATTGGCAAATCCAGCCGTCATGTATATTATACAATGATTGAAGTTTTAAAAAACACCCAATGGAATTTTCTTATATTGTTTTAAAATTGGATGCCGGTTAATTACATAAGCAAACTAATCTAAAGTCAGATTAAAAATTGAATACAATCATCATAACTATGTTTGAAGAGAAAGTTCATTTGTTCAAACACATGCACTGGAGTCTGGTGACCAGTTTAAATCCTTGGATACATTGTATTAAGTCGTTGTCTCTATCTAGATGGTAAGAGCGCAATAATTTTCTCTCTATATATTTATCATAGAGAACGTCATCAGTGATGTTACTGGTGATGACATCAATAGTACGTGAGGGATGAGCAAGTCAGAGCGAAAGTAAATGGTGGATTAGATATACATACATGTGCAGATGTGCTCTTTTTGACTTCATTATGTTTTTTTCTTAAAAAGCAAACAAAGTCTTGGACTTTTGGTGTGTTTGTTATGTCCCTCTTTACTTTTCATATACGATTGATCCAAATGAGAAGATTAGCAGGATTTAGCCAGTCTTATGTAAGAATATAACCAACCTTTTTTTTTTTGTCACGAGTAAGAATATAACCAACTAATCCAGAGTAATATAAACTTATATTACCTTCAACACTCTTAATCTTCTAGGCTTATCTAGTTAATGAACTTAAGCATGAAGCTGTTTTTGGGATGTAACCAATCATATGTTACTTCCAAGAATGGAGTTCTGTTGTTAGCTTCTTCTTCTTGTCATTGTTTAGTTGATCTTTTATACATGTTTGTGTGATCTTCTTGTCCCTAATGACGCCAAGCTTGACACATCTATGGCTTGTTTGTTTGGCGTTTCGTTCCTGGTTAGATTCTACAATTCTATGATTTGAAGACAAAAGTACACACAAAATAACCTTTCTAACGAAAACATACTTAACAGAAGCAATAAGCAAAAGTGCATCAAATGTTCCATGTAGTGTCTCGCAGTATTTCAAGATACATTATGCAGAAGACAACAGAGATTAAGATTGGTATTAAGACTGAAGACCACAACAACACAGTAGCTACCTCCTTTCGTTACAGAAGAGCTGAACCGTAGAACACCAAATCCGCAGGACCCGTCATGTAAATATGGTTGTCTTCCTCTTTCCACTCTATCTCCAACGGTCCACCAGGTAGATCAACCGTGCATTTCTGTTCCACCATAAATAGAAACATGGTTTATCACAAGTGTGAGATAATGTTGGTTTGAATGACAAAGTTCATGCTTTTAAACTGATTGCTACATGTTGCATTCAATAACTATGTGGCTCGTAAAGCATATTTTTAAATGAAAAAGTTATTCAAACTTACCCTGTCTGTTCGACCTTCAAGGACTGCTGCAACAACGAGAGCACAAGCTCCTGTTCCACAAGCCAAAGTTGCTCCTGCAGTTTGAAGTTTATCCTTTTTAAGTGTATGATAAGGATATATAACTAAGAAATAGATTTTGGACTTGGCTAACCTGCCCCACGCTCCCAGACACGCATTTTTAAATGTGAACGTGACAAGACCTCCACGAACTCTGCAGATAAAGTTTAAAGAGATATGAGAACAGACCATGGCAAATATATATATCGACTGCCAGTGAAACTTCTATGTATCATGTATGAATGCATCTCCACCAACCTGTGTTAGTTCGAGCTGGGAACATCTCATGATGCTCGAACTTAGGACCAATCTCTGACAACTTCAGCTCATCAACTCTCAGATCCTGGTCGATTCAAAACAGAAAAACACAAACTCACTTTGCTTACATACAGAATCTCCTTCTTTCTAAGTATGGACCACGGGAAGCAAACACACACCTGTCCGTCCTTAGTGGCAAAAGTGATACAGTGAGGGTTTCCCATGCTTACACACGTCACATTCCAGCTTACTCCATCAACTACTAGCTCCGCCGCAACAACAGACTCACCTTTGTTTCCTGCCAATCTCGTAGGCACATCCTCTGCTCTAAGGATCGGTTCCCCCATATCAACCTTAACCTGTATCAATACCAATCCAGTTCAACATAGACAAACAAAGGTTTATCAGGAATATAACGAAAGGTGGTAACTTTTACCTGCCCATCATCTTGAATCTCTGGAACTATCAGGCCAGCACCAGTATGAATTGTAAAACTGAAACGAAACAAGCATGAGAATCATAGCAAGTGTGCCCCTTTTAACTAACATATCTGATTACAATACCTATGCTTTCCTTGTAGATTCTCAATCTCCGCAATAAATCTTGCAAAACATCTAATTCCATTGCCACACATCTAACAAAAAACAGAGTCTTTTATAGCTTCTTTAAAAACAGAGGATTAATCAAAACAGAGCCAAAGGCTTTGTACCTCAGGTTCACTACCATCTGAGTTGAATATCCTCATAGTGTAATCAGCACCATTAACCCCTGACATCGCAAAGATCACTCCATCAGCACCAACACCGAAGTTTCGATCACAAAGCTTCACAGCTTGCTCCTGAGTGATCTTAGGCTCTGATGAATCCCTATTATCTACCAAAATGAAATCGTTTCCAAGGCCGTGGTACTTGACGAAGTGGAGGATTCCGCTTTCCTTTTTACCTAAGAAGCTTTCCGGCGAGAGTTTCTCGGCGGCGAAGGCGCTCATGGAGGTCGCTGAGACGCGAAGGTTAGTGCTTTTGAAGGAGAAGTTTCTGCTCCCGGAGAGGTTGAAACGGAGAGATGGTAATGATCCGGGGTTTCTGGAGAAGGAATGTGATAATCGGCGTGGTTGCGGTGAAGCAAGAGTGAGAGTGCTCGTGGCGGCTATCTCCATCGATGCTTCTTCAGCTTATTTTGTTTCTTCTCTCAGCTTTGTAAAAGCTTTTGCTTATGTTTTGAATTAAAAACCAGACCGGACTTTGGTTTGGTGTTGTAATAGGATCAAAATGGTTTAATTGGTCTAATAGATTCAACCGAACTTTTTAATTTAATATATATGTATATATATATATATATATGTATAAACTGGTGTTAAAAAAAGTGTTCAAAAAGTATATAAAATATATAACTAATTTATATGATATTTTTATAAACTCGTAAAACTATAAATATAATATTTTAAAATAATGCATTTTGAAAAAAATATTAAATTTTGTTATAAAACGTGTATAAACACATGTATACCTGTCAAAATGCAGGTATACCTACTTTCTGTATCTAGACAGTATTTGGGGCCCACTGTCACTATTTGTACAGTGAATTTCGTTCTATAAATACGGATCGAATTCATTCATTGTAAACACACCTTTCCTTTCGATAATACATTCCCTCTCTCGATTCCTATAGATATAAAGTATTTCCATTTATAATATTTCCAAATACGATAAATTCTAAGCCTTTTACAACAAATTTGAATTTAATTTTTAACTTGAATAAAAATTGGATATTGGCTGAATCATCGGATCATTGGATTTGATAACTTTGTATGGTTTTAACGATTTAACTCATATTCAATTTGAAAAACGAGTCACGGTCTCATTGGTTTGTTCTGGTTTTCAAAACATCAACCTTTTGGATCACGGGTGAACCGGATCGAACCGGCTATATGAAGCTTTTAACGATGAGGAAGAAAAAAAAGGAAAAAAATAACGTTTGACGGTTCAGGACATTTTTTTATTTTCCGCACAACCCTAATTAAAAAGCCTTCAACGCCGTTACCTCTACTTCTTCTTCTCCCTAGCTCGCGCCTCCGTCACGGTTCCTTCACTTTCTCTCTCTCAAGCTCGCCCCATCTATCGACTCCCCAGGTATGCTTCGATGTTCCTCTTGTTTACTCTTCTCGTAGAGTCGTTTCTATTACACAAAGTTCTCTACTTTCTCTAAGTTTTGATAAACCCTAATCGCCTCCGTTCGATCATAGAAAAAAGCTTTAACCTTTACAACAGTCTAGATCCAATCGGAATCAATCAGTGATCTTACTTGTCATTAACGATCAATCAATCTTCCTATTAACAGGTTTGATGGGAACTCCAGAGTCATCTCGAGAGCCTTGCCCTGACCGTATCCTAGACGACATCGGTGGTGCCTTTGGTATGGGAGCTGTTGGAGGAGGAGCCTTTCATTTCATCAAGGGAACGTATAACTCTCCCAAAGGCAGTCGCTTTATCGGAGGAAAACAAGGGGTGACTATGAACGCTCCTCGTTTGGGAGGTAGTTTTGCTGTTTGGGGAGGTCTCTTCTCGACCTTTGATTGCTCCATGGTGTACCTTAGGCAGAAGGAGGATCCTTGGAACTCTATCTTTGCAGGTGCTGCGACTGGTGGGTTTCTAGCTATGAGGCAGGGGCCTAGTGCTTCTATGAGGTCTGCGCTTTTTGGTGGGGTTTTGCTTGCTTTGATTGAAGGAGCCGGGATTGCGTTGAACAAGATGTTGGCTCAGCCTCAACATATGGAAATGGAGGAGGGGATGATGCCTGGGATGCAGATGGGGCAGGCGCCTGGGATGCAGATGGGACAGCAGATGCCGAGTCAGGCGCAGGCGCTACCGGAGAATACTGCTTCATCATCATCATGGTTGGGGGGTCTGTTTGGTAAGAAGAATGATGAGCAGCAGTCGCAGACGAGTAGTGGAAGTGAAACAAAGGTGTTGGAGAGTTTTGATGCGCCTCCGGTGCCATCATTTGAGTACAAGTAAGCGTGATGGTGGTCTCTCTTGTCAGCACAGTGCTCTTCAGCATGTGTTCTGTTTGGTCATAGTCGACCTATCCATCCTCATTTGTTTCTGCAGAATTATATACTTGTTCTTGGAAGAATGAGACTCTTCTTTGGCTTAAAGTTTATGTTTTAACGTTCTTTGTGCTTAATGTGAAATCCTTCCACAACTATGTAATGTTGGGTTTTGAATAATTTAGTTTTAGATTTTCATAATGGGAATGTTTGAGCAATGAAAATGAATTCATTTGAGCACTCTCGGTCTCTTCTAAGAGGATGTATTTAACTATGGATTTAAACTGATTTGTATTAAAATGTTAAATCTATTATTATTTAAGTGTATTTTAAGTTTTTGAAAAAATCTAATGTTTTTGAAAAAATCTAATGTTTTTGAAAAAAACTAATGTTTTTGAACATCTTATTTTATAAAACACTAGTGGTTTGCCCGCGCTACGCGCGGGATGTCGTTTGTTATATGATGTGAGGTTTCTGTGTTTGTATCAGTGAAATGGAGAACATGTATTGTGTTTATATATCTTTAAGGTTGGTTGTATGGTTTTAACATTTGTATTATGTGTGGGTTGTATATTTATTGGGCGTAGCAAAGAAAGTGATTTGTATTCTTGTAAGCTTGAATTGTGAAGGAGTTGAGACCAAAGAAGGAAATTATTCGTTGTTATGATGAAATTAGTATGGTTGTTAGCTTGGCATAGGAGTGGGGGCTAATTGTGTTGGTGAGGTAATTTTAACTTCCATGCATGTTGCATTATTTGTATAAATTTTTTTTTGCTAAATATTATTTGTTTTATTTATAAGAATTGCTCTTAGTTTTCAAAAAAACATGTGTACGTTTGCGTTATGTTTAGCTGTTTGTGAAGCATAAATGTAGGTGTAGATCAATATTTTACAAACCCGATAGTTGTAGTTTCCATCGCTGAAGTGTTATTGAACTCAATATGGAGAAACATAAGGACTATGACTTTCAATCTAGGATACAACTTGGTAATCAAGCAAACTACGTATCCAGACGACCATATATTATTGTGGCACTGTACCTCTTTCTTGGCAAGCCCAAAGATTTCTTTGAGCTCATATATCAAAAATAAACGGAGTCTCAAATATGTATCAGATATAATATCTTTGAATACTCACTGTTGTAAAACATATATATATTTTATTCAAATAAGTGGAAGCCTAAGCATGCAATGCACCGCAAGTGCAAAGATCATCTTCCTGTTAAGAAACTCTATATCATGTTTGTTCATCTGCTTCTCTAGTCGTTGTTTTGGTCACCGTGTGCGGCGCCATATCCTCTTCTTCAGCTCTATTGCTCTAACATCCTTAATCCTTGAAAGTTCTTCTTTTTTTTTCTTGCTGCTCCAGTGATAGTAAAAGGTTCGTTTAATGAATGAGAATCCTTGTATCTTCTAATCTATTAGAGCTGCTTTTACTCCTACAAACAACAAAAAGCAAGAGCCAAATGGCCTTTATTTAAACTTTTTTCGTCCACAATCTTGGTTTTAGTCATGGCATACAAAACCATGATGTCTCCTGGGAATAAATAGAATCAAGATCAAGATGACTTTGAGTGCTCTCACTTTTTTGGAGAAAATAGAATTAAGAACATACCTGATTTTTGGTCACGGAGTGGAAGCTGATGAGTCGATCAAAATGTTAGTAGTTTGATGAAAAACCCAAAATAATGCCCAACAACTACTGCACCCCAATCCTTTTAATAAGAAACAATTCCTGAAATATAAAAACACATGACTTAACTATATTAATGGACCATTGCCATCCCCATGTGCAGTATAGGGATGCATATTAGTTTTAAAAAAAATGAAAATCACACAAAGAAGGAGCAGCTACCTTAACAACTTGGTGGTGTGGCAAGCTGTAGCAGTGTCTAGAAGCTTGTACTCGAGCCATTTATGAGCACACAGAGCTGAAATCAGGCAGAAAAATACCAACAAAAAGAAAAAGATTTGTCGTTAGATATGTTACAGACCAACCCCAAAAAGATAACAAAACATCAAAACTCTGATAATATGGTTGTAAAGAAAACGCTCCTAGATTTCAAAGTAAGAGTAAGTATATATATTTATAGAAGAACCTAGCAGCAACTCAAAATTAAGAAAGAGGGGGATTCTCAACAGCTGCTTGAGAGCATACCAGTGAAGTACGGCTGAACTCATGACTAAAGAACCCAAATATATGCGCAACATCGTAGATAAAGTTCAAATTTGCCACTAAGAAATCTTCTATTCTAGGTTTCAAGACCTTAATCACGACATCCTCTTGTTAGCCTCTAAGCCTTGCGTCATGGTTATGGATCTGGTCATGGTGATTCTTTGAAGTAGAGAAGAGTACATAAACAAAATGGATTAAGATAAAAAAAGCAGAAGCCGAAGAACATACTTGTGCTATTGAGGCCGATTCATTTATCAAAACAGTATACAGTCAGATTGATCAAAACACTAAAGCCTTCGACTTTTTTCCTCCGATCATTCCTCTCGCAACTGGAAGATGCAAAAATAGAGAGAAATCGCGTTTGCTGATTTTTCAGTGGGCCTAAATATTCGACAAAGCCCAAACATATCTCAAATTCATAGAAGCTCATGAAGAAAAGGAGGACACGCTGCCCCAGGTAATCTGATAGTCAAGGGGAGAAGGGGATAGAAGGCTGCGTTTTCAGAAGGGTTGAACCGAGCACCACCGAATATAGCGGTTTGAATGGGGAAGTCGATCAGAGACGGTGATATCCATCGTGCCGAAGTGATTCCCTGAAAAATGTCGTCGGTAATAATCGCTTCCGTTCGTAATCCAAAGGTCGTGGAGTGGCCAACTCAAGAGAAGGTCAACACTATATCCTCAATCGCTAGCCTCACAATGAAGCTATGTATAAGGAGGCAAGGAGAGGGATTCCAAAAGACTGCACCGTATTAGATGCAAGAGTTACGGGCTGCATATTTATTAGTTTGATTTGTGGTAGGCAAACCCTAAAGATGAGAATCGCAGAAGGTTGTAATGGCAAGAGAACCGGAGAAGGGACAACGAAGTAGAAGAGGAAGCGACAACGGTGGTTATTGGGCGTCGTTTTAAAATATTAAAATAGCCCATAAACAATACTCAGCGAGAAAACATCTAAAAAAATATAGTGACAGGTGGCACAATTTGCCCCATTCTAAAAGATGAGGTGGAGGGCTATGGAGAGAGACAACTCTCCTTTATTAATATAGATTATAAAATCTATTATAAAACATTATAAAATCTATTATTATTTAATAAAATTTAAGTTAGAGATTTTAAAATCAATTATTAGAGTGTTTGATAAGAATTTGTTAGTTATAAAAATTTAGATTGGTTTAACAAAAATCATTCCAAATTCTTTAATTCACCTAAAATCATCTAAAAGTTCGTTATAAAACAAACCACTTCAAATTTTAGATTCAATACAACCCAACCACTCAAACACTAGTTTATGTATTTTAATAGATTTAAAAATACTAATTATTGAATTCACTGTCATTTTTCTTTTGTGAAAGTGAATATGGTAATAACATACTCCATCTCCTTATCGCCACTTATATAATGAGTGTTGTGAACCTTAGGAACAGTTTCTTCTTCGTCATCGCCGGCTTAGGGTTTTCTTCTCTACAAAGCTTATCATCAGCGATCGATCTGAAGACTTCATCAGGTTCTGTTCATTCTAAAACTCATCGCATGCGATTCCTGTGTCTTGTCTTAGTTTTCGATTTAGAATTGGATTTTAAAGCTGTTTTCTGGTAGATTCGTATGATTCCTAGACGCCGCTTTGTGTTGAATTGATTGACTTGTCGTGTGATAGGATCTGAGCTATCGAGTGTCTAATCTCTCTAGTTAGAATAAAAAAAAATGTCACAATCAACAACAAAGGAAAGCGTGGAAGATGAAAAGGGGCAATCCGATGGCAAAACCTCTAATCAACCGTCTCAGGAATGGGAGACCATGGCTCAAGCCTGGGTCGCTGCCTTCCCCGACGCAAAGTCCGTCATAAGCGCCTCTGAAGTCGAGACTTGGATTCGCTCCAACTTCGATTCCTTGCCCGCGGATCTCCGTCACAGGCCTCTCTCCGACCTTGTCGATCGTTTCCTCTCCATGCGACAGTACTTGAGACAAACAGCTTCAGAACAAAACGAGGTATGTCTTCTCGATACTCGTTTCTGAATATGATTGTTTATGATCAATGTTCAAGAATTAGACGCTTCATAGAACACTAGCGAGTAGGCGGATTATTGGGGGCTAAGGCTAGTCGTAGGTGTTAACAGATTATTGATTTATTATATATATATATATATATATATATATGACATTTTGTTTTGAATAGAAATATAAAATTATTGTGATAAATTATTAAAATTTGATATGCAAAACAAAATAAATTAGACAATTTTGTGGATTTATACAAATTTAAACTAATTTAAATCAATTTTAACTGATTTAAACGATTTTAAACTATTTATTTGAATCGATAAATCTGGTTTTAGGAAAATCGTTTCGGATAAGACCGAGTTGCTGTCTAGGGGGTCCTAGGGGCAGACCGATTTTTAGAACCTTGTTTATTTATGATTATCCAATGTTTATTCTTCTTAACGAATAGCAAAACGTGGAAGAGAATCAAGCGGATCAACATCCAGCTCGGTTTCAGAGGACTGACCAGTGGTTACCAGTGTATTCCTGGTTAGAATCTCTAGATAATGGAGAGTTGGTCAAATCAAAGGATATCTCTGAATGGCTCGACGCGAATCCTGATGTTAAAGAAGAGCTCTCTTCTAGGCATTCTCGTTATCATTTGACTCATTATGTCAAGAAATGTCATCTCAAGATTCTTAAAAGAAAGGAGAAGAAGGTTAGTACTACACATTTTGCTTCATTTGTTTTTGCATCTTGCTTCATCTTCTCCACTTGCTTTCATTTTTTAATCAGGGATTGATCCGCCTGAGCAGAGAAACTGCAATGGAAGTTCACAAAGAATTTGGGGAGAAACACCATACTGTTACACTTCCTGGTAAGCCCTATTGAGTCCATAGCTTAATGGATAGTTGCTCTTGATTCAAATGGCTTTGTTGCGTTTTGTTAGTGATGTAGTGTCATTCTTTAATTTTTTAGCTGATCCCATGAACAATATACCAAAAGACAGTGACCTCTACCGTACAAAACTGAAAGAAGCTAAACGCAGATTTGAGATGTAAGTCCGTTTTGTGTGTAACAAACACAAACTTATGCATTTAATGGTTATATATTAATGTTTGTTTTACCTATCATCCAGGTTGGTTGAGCTCGAGAAGAAACTAGCTCCGCATTTTTCAAGGCCTCGGATAGCCTAACACATGAACTTATCTACTTAATTCTGTGTAAAGTAAATCACAAGCTGGTTTTAAACACTTCCTTTTGATTGACTTTGTAAGTCTGTTCTCTACTTTTGGTGTTGTAGAACTGTTTGTGAAATGGTAAGGTCATGTAGCTGTACGGAGTTTAGTTTGAATGTATGTTGCTAGCAATAGCAGCAAACCGTAACGTGAAACCTTTTTCTAAACCTAGACAATATGAGAGAGAGATGTTGTTGTTGTGTTTCAGATTCCACATTTGTTTTTATTGCGCTTGATACCAAGCTTTGCACTCGTTCTCCACATGCAGTTTTCAAAGAATCCTTGTTGGTTCCTCTAAAAATCTTGTCACTTCGGACCCACAAAGGTCTGCCCAATAAGCAGGATACATGAAACTCTGTGCGAGCTCGTCACTAGAAAACACATGTTCTAGAAAAGTTACATAGCATCTAGTATCAATTATACTAAAACATTTGTAAAACAAAACGCAAACGTTTCTAACAAGTCTTAGATTATCATAATTCATAAGATGCGGTTGGATATAGCGTTTCAGCGGTGTTGCTGAGTTATAGCACAAGTTCAAAAGTGAAATCTATTGGAAGATAGGTGCGGTAAATTATGAAACTTTACCGACTGATTTAACAACAACATAGAGATATAGAGAGAGAGAGGTAAGACAGTAAAAAGGTAAATTAAGGCTTTGGGGTTTGCAGATTTGGCATTGGGAGTGTTGGAGTAGTCCAAAACTGTGCATTTTTAACCTTTGAGATGCTATCCAATATTTCCAAGGGAGTGATGTCTCCTGTCACTGTCACTTTCTTTGCAGCAAAATCTATGTTGAAAGATGTCACACCTACAAAGGAATCAAACTCATTAGTATTTATTAACCAGCTTTATAGACCAAAACCGGTTCTAATGATGAACTAGACCTGCTCCTCCGGTATACCGGATAAAATGACCAGATCAAAGTGGCCACACAGAAAAAGTAATATTGGAACCGAATCTGAGCCAAACTTTTTTTTAATCTAAACCGGAACAAACTGAAAGTAAACCGATATCTAACCACCTTGCATTCTGGACAGATGTTTCCTAAGTTTTGCTTCACAGCCTCTGCAGTGGAGAGACACTTTGAGAACAACGTCGACATGCTTCTCCTCCTGATAATGCAACTCTAATCATTACACTCTTACCACCATTTAGTACATCTATGCCACTTGTCATGCTAACAAACAACTTACCTGGTCTTGGTCTGAACCACCACCACCACAAGACTTCTCTTCCGTCAATGACGACACCGGTTTTATCTCTTCACTAGCAGGAGGTTTAGGACTAGGAGCTACCTCCTTAACCGTATCATCATGACCCGCAGACCCGGTAAGAGAAACCGGGTCGGATCCCAAAAGATACCTTGTAGAACCTGGAGGAGTTTTGGTGAGATCAGTACACGCGGGTCTCGCAACACAGCTGAAACTCTTCCTCGCCAAGCTGATGTCATTTGTTATGAGCTTCAACAACGCCGCGGCTCCACCTCCACCGCCGGTGCTTTTTCTTCCAGTGAAGCTCCTCTTGCCCTTGTAGATATCTAGTGTCTTGTTACTGATGATCTCTCCATCCGCGGGGGAAGCAGCAGGTATTCTTATGTAGTCGTCTACAGAGGATCTCCGGCCATCATTAATGATGGGGTTGTGGCGGTCGATAGCTCGGCCGCTGCTTTTGTCATCTTTGTCGGCGACGGTGACGGTGGTTGGTTTGTGAATGTGGTCCATGCTTGAACATATGGATGTTGATGTTTGAGAAGCGCAGAACATAGGTCCCTTCATTTTCTTTTGATAGCTAAGAAATAAAATAAAAAGGTACTGAGATGTTGTAAGAACTTGAAAGAAACGTTGAAGCTAGAATGTGTATATTTGCATCATATCATATGAGGATATCTTTATTCATGTATAGAGAGGATTGGGTTGGGGTAGAGACAAAATAAGAGTTAAGGAGTGTAACGCTCATATATATGAGTTATTTGTCCATATAAATGTATAATCTATATATATAGTTGTTGAGACGTTAGAGCACCCGCAACGCAAGGTCTTTATGGGGAGTCCTTAAGAAAAAAATAATTAAATAATTAGTGGACCCCATGAATAGTTAAGAATTCGATCCTTAAAACCTCTCACTAAGGATCGATCCTTAGGGAATCCTTACACTGTTCGCGGGCCCCCGCGACACGTGGCGGCCCGCGATTAGTTAAATTTTTTTTTTTTTAATAATCAGAAAATGAAAAAAAAATAATAAAAAAAGGAATAGTTAAGGATCCGCAATGGGTAACACCATTGCGGATGCTCTAAGCTACAAATTACTCGCGTTCTACTTTTTCATTTTCCCAATATATCATACATTTTGTCTTTTCAAAATTATATATTGCGTTGCATTCACCTAACATTATAAGTAAATTAAAAAAAAAAGCAATAGTCAATAAATTTTCACATGGGAGTTTTTTTTTTATAAACCCTATCGGCTGATCTGGTCGGTTTTTGGAAGAACGCACTTAATGATACAGAGTGGATTGACTATCATATTGCATGACTCGAGTTTGAAATATATTTTTACTAATGTCCAAGAATGAACAGATCATCTGTTACGATCTACCATGTAAACCATTTGGACTTCACATTTGCCAAATGACGATAATTTAATTGTCAAAGGAAATTGAATCCATGACTGATGTGGATACACACCAAACCCTATTAGATGATACTAAGCTAACATTACTTGTTGGAGTTTAGGGAGTGTAAAAGCTTGTTATTTTGGCTGGCCCTCACTATTTGCATACCAACAACATAACGGTACTCAGTTTTATGAGGGAAACACTAGTATCTAAACATATGCTATAGATTAACACATATTCTCTGAAAGCAAGAGTTAAGCAAGATTATTATTTGTTAATATATTGCATGCTTACTGTCACTGGATGCATAATGTGCCGGGCGTGGACCGTGGGACATCCTTCACGAGACAATTTCCAAATCCTACTTCAATCTCATTTATTTCATTTTTGTTTGTTTGTCTGTTTTTGCTTATCTATATGATAAATTAAAGTCTGAGCCTGTGTCAGAAAGAGACGAGACATATGGCAACGGTCGGAAAAAAACAGATAAGAAAATAAAAATCTTGAGAAAAGAGTAGTAATGGAGCTTTCCTTTGTAGATGGACAACGTGATGCTTGAATGTTAGAGCCGGACAGAGCTTTTGTAATATTACCACAATTTATCTAACTTTCTTTCAGCTTTTTCTCTGATTAACTTATACGAATCTTTTATTGAGATTAATTAGTAACAGTAAGGAACACGAGGAATATTCTACGTTTGGATCATTGGATGTATGGTATATCCGGTTTTAACCTTTTATCTTTTTCACTGTATAAAACTCTTAATCATTTTGCTCTTAACCCTTAGCTACAAATCAAGTTTAGATCAAAATTAATCTTTCCACATCTATCATCTTATGTAATTCAGATCAAAGTTGAAGTGTATTTATTTACCTAAGACCGTAAAGCCTACAAATATGGTTTATTATACGATTGAAAATAAAATAAGTTATATTATTTTTCTCTGAAACTATCCCTGAAGTTTCAAGTTTGAACTTAAACTGAGTCAAATATTAATGGTTTTGGACCTTTGGTTAGTGGTTATGAAGTAGTGCAGACAATTATTTGAGTTTTGTAAAGAGTTTTTTATTCTTTCTACGGAATCCTTCCAGGCTTTATACATATGCGCTTTATAAATATGGGCTTTATTTGTTGGAAACAAGGGTTATTCACAGTTAGGGTTAAGCATCGAGTAAAGCCCATTAAGATACTTGTGACTTCCCCGCGTAGCCCACATAACTGTCTAAGGTTTCAGCCGGATAGAGTTGCTTGGTTTCTTGAAATAAATTGTTTTCTCTGTAAAAATAATGCATTTACGTGGTGAAGTTTGCGTTTTTTTATTCCATATAGCTCCATCATTTGTATAGTTTCTGAATTTTTGTTAAAGCTTTGTTACGTTTGATTATGAGTGCTCATTATATATTTTGATTTGAGAACTTGAACTTGGTATCTTTAGGCGTCTTGTTGGTTTTGCAAATTGATTTTGTGGTCTTTGAACAATGTAACCACTAACCACTGATGATAACTGTAACGTTTCAGCTGAAGCAAAAGTATGTTCTCTGTGATATATTTTCAAACAGCTCACAAAGCACCATGTTTGCTACTACTCGTGATTGTAACAGAAAATGTTAGGCAAACATTTCAATGAACTCCTATATTCACGTAGCATGTTATGTCCTTTTTGGATAGCTTAATGATGCAAGAATATATTTTTGGAAAAAGAAAACTGATGTGACATTAATCATCGTGTTACTTTGAATGGTATGTCTCTTTCTATGCCCCAAGACATCCCTTGTTAAGGAATGTTTGCTTACAGACATTTACATTTGTCAATGCATTATTGAATACATTAGATCTCTCTAGTGATATTCATATGGTTGCTTTCACAATACAGCTTGGAGGATAACAAGATTAAATGGAAACCTTATGATTACAATCCATATGCAATGCTCTTTCTTTAGTTAGGCATGTGTTGGGTCGGGACTCTTGACAAAAGCTACATGTAAACAGTATCAAACGGAGCAAGCCCTATAAAGCTTTCCGAATTAAGGAAGAAGACAAGTTATCCACAGACAAGTTAAGTGGTCCGAAGATTTATACGTGCTTGTGAGTTGTGATTACAAAACCGCTCTCTTTTTGGCATTGTCTCTCTGTCCATTTGCTTCTATCTCACTTGTGTCTCATTGCACGTCGTCATATTAATTCTAACCATTCGCGAGGATGTGGCTCGTAATTGATCTAGCTAAAGGCTAAGTTCATGATTGATAGAAGCAGAACATGAAGAGTTTTTGTGCAAATAAGATGGATTTTAGTAGTTAGCGTTTACTATTCAGAGAGTTGAGAAGTGTATAAACAGTTGAAACCAGTTATGTGATAAGTGAAGTGGGTTCCATGTACAGATATAATTGGTGACCTTGCTTTATTTCCATTTTAGTTGGAGACACAGGATAACTCTTTGAATCTGTTGTCCCCAAAATAGAATTAAATATTTTATGTTGATTTATTTATTGTAGTTTCTACTGGTCTATGTCACATGTTCTTCTGAATCTTGTGAATTTTTTATATATTAACCGTACGAATAGACTGACAAGAATTAGTAGTCAACTGAAACTTTTGAATGGGTCAAAGCTAAAACTGTGGAAAGACTCACTTCACCTTCTGACTCCTGTTGTAGATCAGATATCATATTATCATGTGGATTCTTGGACTTTACTACGAGTGGAACAGTTTACCGATACGCAGAGATACGATTACGGATGGTACTTTATTATTAATATTATCATGAAGTTGAGTTTCATAATATTAGAACGGTGCAACAGCATTATACTTTCAAAACTTACAAATTATATTGCACAATTATTTCGAACATGTAATACAAAAGTGTAATTTATAGTGTGTGTTTTGTTTTACAGTTTAAAGTTTAGGAACTCAATCTTGAGCTGGGTCTTTATAATACTAAGAGCACCCGCAATGCAAGGTCTTTAGAGGGAATCCTTAAGAAAAAAATAATTAAATAATTAGTGGACCCCATGAATAGTTAAGAATTCGATCCTTAAAACCCCTCCCTAAGAACCGATCCTTAGGGAATCCTTACACTGTTTGCGGGCCTCCGCGACACGTGGCGGCCCGCGATTAGTTAATTTTTTTTTTTTTTAATAATCTGAAAATGAAAAAAAGAAATAATAAAAAAATGAATTGTTAAGGATCCACAGTGGGTAACACCATTGTGGATGCTCAAGTGTTGTTTTCTGGTTAAAGTATTATTGTTTTTTTTTGAGTTTGATGTTAATAATTAGTCGCACGTTAGTAGCAATTAATGTTCATGTGTTTTTGATAATTACAAGCTACTTTTTATCGTTTCAGTGACATATTGTAAGCTTAACTATCATGCATGGAAAACGAAAAATACTCACTCATGAAGCTGACACTCATCATGCTTCCCATGGACTCTTTTAAGATTTTAAACGAGATTTTCTTTCTCCACGCGGATATCTCTGTTAATCTATTTGATTAATCAAAAATATAGTACACTATGATCTCTTTGCTGTAAAGCTTCGTTAAGAGTGGCGCATATTACATTCTCCTTTTCGCAATTCAAACAGAAACATTTAACAAAAAAGAAAATTATGAATAATACTTGGTGAAGTTGGGATGGGATAACGTAGACCCATGCATTTTGGATTGCGAGCATTCAAAAATTAAAAAAGTTTTGGTGTAGTTGCATTTTGAATTTTCATCACCTTATTGTGTTTATTGCTAAATTTTACATTAATCTTGAGATTCATATAATCGTTTTGTGAAAAAAAAAACAAGATTTCTTCGGATATATAAAGGGTCAAAATTTATTGAGTAACAAAGCCATCCTATAAACCTCAAATATGGTAGCAAAGACCAAGGACCACACCTTTAATATGGTATCCTTATAGCTAACAGTTTTGGCCATCATACGAAGGCGAATCAGAGGATACGACCTGGATAATAAAATTTGAATATAATGGAATGCAGGTTTGCGAAATTAGGGTTTTTAAATCCCCGATGTTACTTTAGTTCGATGAGCTTTTGGGCTTAATATCTAAACATAAAATATAGAAAGTAGATACCGGTTGTGGAAACACATGAACAAATAATAGATTAGCAGACTGGAATGTCTCCAATGATCGAGTGAAATTGAAGTGTATTAGAAAACTCAAACTTTTATAGCGTTGTGTAGACTTTAGGGCAACATTGTTTTATGACAACTTTAGAGCAACATTTATGCAATCTATTTGATTTTATGTGGTACCTAGCAATTTTCTTCTTTGTGAAATTGCAACTTTTTCTGTTTAATAACATTTATTCTCTTCAAGTTTACAATTATTAGATGTTATAAGTTTCTCCACACATATTTAACAACCTCGTTTATATTCATTTTATTGAAGTTTTGAGTTTTTAAAATTACTAGTAGAGATATATTTATATATAGAAGCATGAATTGTATAACTTTGTTATGTTAGGTTTATACGTTTCCACAGCTTAATCCGGTCTTTGTTCGTATTTTTGTGTGCTCGCTCTGGCATGGTCCGGTTATTTTCAGGTATGAAACTCTTAGGTTATTGTTCATCCAACTTGCATTTAAGTGTCAGTGAAGATTACGAGCTTGAGGAGATCATCAAAAACTCGTTACTTTGATGATGGCATGAGATATACCGGCAACCAAGGTAACGAAGTGAACACTACCCTCAAGTGATTATTATCAATAGTCTAGAACCTCAATTGATAATATGAAGATAACACATTTACCTAGTAAAACGAGCCGGTGTGGTGGTGTTAACTAAGAATGCTATGTTAGAATTAAATTATTTTCGAGTCAAGTTTGTAATCGACACTTGAATTTCCGATCTTCGGATAAACTAATAAAAATAAAATAAAATAACTTTGTGAAAAAAAAACACATAACAATTTGAAAGAGATGGAATACATTTTTATCTTGTGAATCCAATGAACTGAATAAACGATTGTGAGGTTTCAGAATAAATCACTTGGTTGACAGAAACATCATATAGGAAGTTTGACGATTTAATTATATTATCACCTTATTAATATTTAAGTAGCAAAGAAAGATTTGGTTGACAGAAACATCATATAAGACTTTTTAAGGTATTCAATTTTAGAAGTATCCTTTATTTCAATTGTTATAACTCTTTCATTAACAAATTCCATGAAAATTTTGACATTGTGCTAGAGTTTGTTTTGGGGGTTTAAGTTATAGAATGAGTGGACTCAAAAGAAAAAGGAAGAAGCAAACTGAATAAAAGTGACTTTACAGCAATAGTGAGGATCCTCTCAATCTCTCTCTGAAAAATATTTTTGAAAACATAGGCCATATACTATAATTATTTTAATATAGTTATTTAAATGGTCTAGTGAGTACAGGTAGAAGGAGAAAAGCGAAAACAGGCCCATTTTTATGGGGTCCAACTTTACATTCATATAAATCTTAAATGTAACCCCACACACTCACAAAAAGAATAACTTAAAAAGTATCTTTTTATTAAAATAATTTATTATTTAATTAAAAAATAATTTTAATTATTAATATTTCTTTAAATATATATAAAGATTTCAATGATTGTGAGCCTCTTGAAGTTTTATCACTACAAGAGATATGGTCCCATTCAAGTTTTATTTGATTTATTCAAAGCCATAAATTAGATAGTGCAAGATTTTGGGATGTGAAGTATAACTCGTTTGAAATGTTTGAGCGAACGTACATATAAATTAGTTTATAAGATAACAAATGTATTTATGTATTGTTTATTTTTTGCATTTTATAGTGTTTTGTTTGCATTCTATAGTGACTGGTGACAATAACAATACATAAACTATTTTGTATTATTATTTTGGTGATGAATCGTAAATTAGTTCTAAATATTCAATAGTACATACCATATTTTTGTGATGTTTTTTTGGTTTGTCAATACTATATTTTTTTTACTAAATATAAACTCGAATGGTAGTATAATTTATAATTCAAACCATTAGATTATACTTATGCAATTGTATAAATCCATAAGAATTTATTGCATTTGTAATGGTTTAAAAGAGAAATAATAATAGCATAATAAATACCAAAGGAAAACTAGTGACATGTGATCTCTACGCTCTAGCTGGAGAGTTACATAAATGCAGAAGGTCTTAGAGTTTAGCTGCATAGATCAATAAACAACACGAAATTACTATTGCTACCTTAGCAAAAGAATTTAGTAACGAGTAAATGAATCCATCCAGGGAATTGAAATTGGTTCAATTAGTAATAACACGTTGATGTTTACCTACAATCTTCCACTGTGTCATGAATGCATTAGCGGAACATAAAAGCAACTCTTTGGAAACATCTCAACGAGTTTTTTTTCCAATATTAAAACAGAAAATGGAAGAGTATTTGAAATGAAATCCATGAGATAGTAGAAAACTCTTTTTCAATGTGTCAAATTATATTTAAACCCAAAAATGTGTCAAAGTTTAAGTTTAGTTCTTTTAAAATTAAAACTTATTTATTAATAATTTTAAAACAATAATAATTGAGCTGTGAGAATCATTTTGCATATTTTCTATTGGAGATAAATCTCATATAAACGCAATTTTTTTTTTTAAAGTCAAAACAGTTTATTTATTTTAAGTCAAATGTTTTCTTCGTAGAATGCTTTTGGTAACTGTCATTATCTTTTGAAATATCATATGATTAAATAGTTTATACTAAGAACCATGTTACAAAAAATGCGATAATTGTCATTAACCAGGTTGGTAGTTATGTAGTTGTTACTAATTCTAAACTAAACATTAAAGAATAAACGAGGAAAAAAAAAACATTAAAGAATAAACGTCACAAACGAGATAATTTTTTGTCACAAGCCAAATTTAAATCCAAGCACCTTGAAATTAGTAACTTTTATAGCATTAACACAGAAAGAAGCATCAGGCTCAGCAAACTTCTACAAAGAAAAACACACAAAATAATCTAAAATACAGAAGAAAAAAAAACAGAGTATAAGAAAAAAAAGTTTCCTTTTTGAACTTTCTATGTCCTTTTTTGTTTGGAAATGAGAATCAGCGTCACAGATCCGTCACGTTTCTTTCAAAGTCTCAACCTTTTTCAATATCACCACAAGTGGAAACAGAGGTTCTTGAAGAAGAGTTCTCAGACTCACCCACATTGCTCTTCCTCGTAGTAAACGACTGCTTACAATGCTCAATAGCTCCTTCGATGGAGTTATCTATCTCCGAGCTGCTCGCGTTGCTGCTTCTCATCAACATCTGCAGATCTAAAGACGTGTTTGATCCCAAACTAAACGAAGACGAAAGCGAAGACGCAGCGGAAGAGGAAGAAGACGAGGAAGACGAAGAAGAAGAACACTTTGGTTGAGAATGTCTCTGTATCACACCAGAGAACGATCTCCTATGAATCAATGGAGGGTTCTTGCTGCTGTTTAAAGACTCTGTTTTCACAAAAGGGTTCTTCTTTTTGGGTGATTTAGAGTTCTTGAGGGTTTCAGATTTGAATTTGGGATGGATCTCTGATGAATCTGAGCAACCTGGTCTCGAGAAGAGAGATCTTATGTAAGCACGTGAGGCTTTGAGCTTTTGAGTGATCGATGATTGTTTGATCTTCTTACTCCAACTGTTGATCTCTGTTGAAATCTCGATGTAACAGTGCTCTTCTTGGTTGTTGCTTACGTCGATCTCGCTGCTGCTGAATCTCCGCGGGGAAGATACAGCAGCGACGTGTGGGGAAATGGGAGTAGCTATAGCCATGGTTGCGGATGAGGAGGAGGCGAGAAGCTTTTGGACCATTTGGAGACGAGGAGGGAGGTGGAGAGGGAGGAGTTGACCTTTGTAGAAGAGCTCGTCGGCTGGAGATGTGGTGGATTCGCTGGAAGCTACGGCGGAGGTGCACATTTGGAACTCGAACTCTCGGCTATGGGGAGGAGAGGAGGTGACGGAGAAGCTGATGAATCTTGAAGAAGAGGAGGAGAGGTTGACCTCCATGTCTATGTAATCTTCGTCGCTATCTTTGGACAGAGCTTGTGTTCTTGATTCAGTTCCATGCAAATCCATAGTGTATGTATGTAATGATGTATGTAACTGTGTATATGTGTTGTCTGAAAATGTCTCTCTCTCTTTCTTTGTGACTGAGAGAACTGAGAAAGAGCTCATGGGAGGTTGGGAGGAGGGAAAGAGCATCTTTTTAAAGTGGCCTTTCTTTCTTTATTTATTGTTTTTTTCTTCCTTTTTAAAATAAAATAAACGCCATGTAAAGTTGTAATACATTTTTAAAATTTGTATTGCCTTTTTCCCCAATTTATAACATTTTGAGTTTTTATTACAAAGTTAATACATCCAAATGTACGTAGTTCTTTTATCTTTTCGAAAAGATTTGTGTCTATGCCACTAGTTTCTTTAGTGGTTCCTTGTTTTGATATCACCATCTCAAAACTTTACCGTTGCATACGTTTTTAATTAATTAAAAATCGAACTAAACATTTGTGTTATGTAGCGTGTAATTTGCACCGGTTATTAAGTTATTATTACATATGTGATTAGTGGCGTAGAATGAGCCATCATCTCTAATACCCTCGGATGAAAAATTTAAAATTCTTATACCCTCCACTAATTTTCATACCCTTTCCCATTTAATAAAAATCCCAAATAAATCATTCCAAACCGATCAAAACTAAACCCAGCTCCCCCCCCCCTTTGGATCAGTGAACCCATGGGTAAATATTTAAATTCTATATGTTTCAAATTCGAAAAAAAAAATATTTTAAAATCGTTTTTAATCATATTTTGATGATTTTCGGAAAAATATAAAAAAACAGTTTTTTGATTTTTGAAATATTTTTATCAAATTTTATAAATCAAATAAAAAATATTGAAGTTTCGAGTTTAATTTTATGATTTTTCGTTTGATATATAAAATTAGAAGAAAAAAGTGGGGACATTTTAGCTTTAAATGTTTCTTCCAAGGGCACTAGAGACATTAACTCGCGTAGAATAGAGTAATATATGTAAAAAGCAGAATGGTGATGAAACTATATGAGAATAGTAGTATTAATATATAATTTAAGAATCATTTGAATCTGGTGATGAAACTATACGTTGATGAATCATAGTGATAACAGTAATAGCAGTACTGCACAGTGATGAATAATTTCACGTTCAATTTGTTGAATAATAATATATGGTAGGACGCTCCTTTAGAATTATGTTAGAAGTCACATGAGTTTGATTTTTTTTGTTTTGTTTTAAGTTACTTTTATTCTTTCTAAATTCTCGATAAATAAATACATGAATACACATTTTTACTTCTAGTAACTTCACTAGACCAAAGTTTCCATTTCAACTTGAAAATATTCATGAACTGAATATACACTGTAGCATGCAATACCAACTCAAACACAACTATGATTAACCAACCACACTAAGCTGCAAACACGACAGTCAAAAGAGAGACAGAGAGATACAAAACGGCTATAACTCCGCACCACACAACTCACGGTCATAGCCAGTGGAACAAAGCAAAAAAAAAAAAAAAAATTATATCCTTTCCTTCGTGTCTCATTGGCCACAGTAACAATGGTCACGGGAATGGTAAAAGAGCACTAACGGTAGCTGACAGAAGTCGCAATCTTTTATAAAAAGTAAAAAAATCACAAAATGCATATCAAAAAGTTATCTTTTTAATCCACAAAGTGTAATAATTGTTGCAGGTTGTGACTTGCGAGTAAGTGGATACTTCCTTTTATCCCCACACTCCTATAAATAATTTTTTCAAGTCTTTTCGCTTTCTACTTTCTTTATTCATAATATAATCACATGTAAGATTAGTACTCTCCCTTTTTTACCGAGTGCAGGAACTTCGAAAGAAGATAAATAGATGTATTGTACTTCGTATTTACACCTTATTTCATTGGAGTTGTAACATGAAGTTTTACCGAATAACCATGAAATGAAGTTGTATTGATAAAATTTTAATAGAAAGGAAGGTTTATTTAGTTAACTGTAGTGTTTAGTTGATAATTTCGTGCAAATTACGTCTTAGTGTGTGTTGGAGGAGAAGTGGAGTGGGAACTCTGTCGGACACAGCGAAGAACTTAAAAAGCAGAGTGAGACTTCTCTGTTTCAATCATTGAAACACCTCACAAAGTAAATGCTCACCACTTTCTATCTCTTTTTTTTGATAAATATTTTCTCTCATTTTTCCAGGAAGAACATGATGTCTTTAGCATTCTGAAATATCCCAAAATGTTTTTAGGAAATAAGGAAATGATAATACCAATGATACGCATATTATAAACAAATCATTAATTAGTTTATATCTCACTGTTGAGTTAATGGAGTGAGACTAGTGGAAAACCTCTCAGTCAAAACATATGCACACCATAAACACCACTACACTTGGACCTACTTCATTTCTATCTTTTGTTATTGTTTATATACTTCTAATAATAAGTGGACTTGAATTGTAAATGAGCAGCCGTATCTTTAGCTACCACGTAATTCGAATTTGAACCTCTTGAAAATATTGTAAAAACAAATGCATTATGGAAATCGAACTGTTCAGGTATGACTAAGCCAAGACACTGGATGATACACAACAAAAACCATTCGACTTCTTTTGCAGTTTCTACCAAAAATATGTCAATCAAATCAAATTGAGTCTCATGAGTTGTCTAACTTTTCTTTTAATAATATTCTTTAGCTTAGTTTTTGTGGTTGAGGCAAACAGGCTATGTGTCAGCTGCATACAAATGAGAATTTTGATCTCATAAAAAACTCAAAATAGAGGATAGTGGTTTGATCTCTTGTTTTATTTGCTTCTCCATTGATTTTTTTTTAAACTATTGTAGTATTTGTTTGTTTGCTTTCTTTCAGTAAGGGCAAAATCATACGTTTCTTTGTAAATGTAAAATGTGTATTTATTTTATAAAAAGAACATAAAAATTACTTCTGAAACCAGTGGATTCTTAAGTTAAACTTCAGATTATATTGTTTCAAATATATATATATTCAAGTCGTGGGCGATGGCAAGACCAAAAAAGGTTCAAACTCCTTTGGTGGGTTCAGTGTGCAATAAACGCATTGTTCTGTGTAGAGGTAACAAAGTGCATTTAGTTCGTGAGAACGTAACAACCACAATGAATGCATTCTCCCCAATTCAAACTTTTAATTTCAAACAAAATTTGCTAACAAGGCAAGCACATTTCCCCTCATAGTTTTCCAAGAAAATATTTTTATAACAGAAATATGCTGGTGAGGTAAGAGTATATAATGCAATGAGTTCGCTATAAACTTACTGGGAAAACTATAATATATATTTATCTACATTTGATCATTTAAAAAAAATTAGAATTCAAATTTTTTTTACAATTTTTCTTTATATATGTTTTATATATAACTCTGGAAAGTCAGAACCTTTCAGTGGTTAAGTTGTAAATTAGATATCCCCCCCCCCCCAATCTTCCTCCATCATCTTCTGCTACGTAACACACAACAGAACAAAATGTGAGATTCAACAAGTTTTTACTAACATTAAGTTGACATTACACCCGATACCAACTCTTAATTAATATTTACTTATAATGACTAACGTATCCAATAACGTCTATTGCCTTTGAAAGTTTTATGTAGCTAAGCATGAGTTTAAGTGACTTACCTTTGCAAAATATGGGTTGGGTCAGCTACTGGTTTTTGAGGTGAGTGTCATCAAGAGCATCGAATTCCCAATCATTGATTTCATCTGCCAAGAACTCTTCTCCATCGTCCAGTTCCAACTCCAGCTGATTCTTCGCCAAGTCTTCTTTCTCTGAAGACCCTTTTTTACTGTCTGGAGAATCATCATCAGCAGGTTTTTTCGGGACTGTGTCGGAAAGTGGAGTGTCAATCATTTTCATAGACGGTGAGCGTGAAGAAGAAGATGTTCTTGCAGGAGATTCTATGTCTAGAAGCGGGCGTTCGATAGACTCAAACTCTTCTTTTGTTTTGTCCAATGCCTCAAATAGTTCTTTCACTCTTTTATCGTCTTTCCTGGATCAAAGAACACCAAACCAGGAGCGAGTGAAGTTTTTTGTGTACTCCAACAAAAAGTTGCAGTTAGATTCTCCATCCATAGCTGAATAGTACTATAATGTTTAAAAATGAATGGACATGTTTGTTTGTAATTTTACCTAGAGATACCTTCCGTCTGTGAATAGAATGGCTTTTTCATCGCATCCACCACACTTAATGTTGTTACAAACTGCAAAAGTTTATTAAAGAAGAATCATAAGATAGGTTATGAAGAAAGGATGCACACATTCTTGTCTCTGCAGTTAAAATCAAGCTGAAGAATGTTCTGTTTTTATTATTCAAACTGAGAGAAGTGGCCATTTACCTTAGCTTCGAGGTCCAGATACTCCTTCTCAAGCTGTTTTCTAGAATCGATTGGCTTTGCATCCTTATCTTCTATCTTTTTTTCTGCTTCTAACCTGATATTTCCCCATAAACAGATCAAACAAAGCTATCAGCTCTAAAAAATTGGTCAAATAAAATCTACAGGAAAAGGCAAGTGATATATATTACCCTTTACTTGGTTCCAAAAATTCGATAACTCTTCGGATCTTGGGTATAGAAGGATCCAACTGTTCCTGAGTTGATATTAAAATCATGAATGTGAGTTTATAGTGTATAACCAAGTGAAATTCTTTCCAATTTATATTACACATGATAGGAAGTGGAATCAGCTTATTTTAAAAAGAAGACGGGATAAAATTATCACTCTATCATGACAAAACTGGCACTATTTTAGGTTAAACATTTATAGTCACCTTGTAGAAAGAGAGGAGTTGAACAATCAGGTCGATGAAATGGTCACCATATCTCTCCATCTCCCCACTTGAGTATCAATCCATGGAAAAATACAGATCACATGCAAAGTAACTAAGGAAGCAACATAATTGCTGAGTTCTTTGCATAGTGGATATAAGACATACCTCACTTGTATTTCCTTCTGTTGAGCAAATTTAGACTGTAAAATCCAGGTATCTTCCAAAAATTTGATCCACTTATTTACAACATCCGCCTCTACTCGGCATGAACATATTGAACGAGTTAGCTCGTCTTCCTACAACGTAATCCAGCCAAAACATCCCGAAACTATTCTTAGCGGCATATACTATGACCTTGCTTACATACGTTTCATCGAGATGATTAGAACAAGTACGTAGTTAAGTTACCTTTGACTTCAGGTGCAAAAGAATTTCATTACTTGCATTATCAAACTGCTCTCTTTCTTCTCTAGCATTGCGCAGGCGAGCCCGGGCAGATGTTATTGAGGTGTTGACCTTCAAAAAAGACAGTGAACTCTAGTATGACCTACAAATCTAAATCTCTAAATTTCTCTACAATTATTTTCTTATAGAAGTTACCCTTTTCAGCTCAGTTTCAAGATCATCCTTCATAATCTCAAGGTTTTTTAATTCTGCCTCTACATCCTGAAAATCACATTTGTGGATGATAAGAATATGTATAAGCAACATGAAAACAGAACATCCAGTATTTCATTAACAAGGTTAAGGAGATTAAACCTTCTCCCCTTGGCTGACTTCATTGGTTTTGGAAAGTCGGAAACTAAGAGCTTCTTCTTTTTGACTTCTGCTTTTAGATATGGAAAGAAAGATAGATGTGAACTATGCTAGTAGTATAGAACCTACATAACTTTTTTGACTACCAGGTGACGTTTGCTCTCACCTATGGTCCACGATTCGGTCTTCAGCTTTCGAGGTAGAACTGAGTAAAGATTCTGACAAAACTTTGAGTTTATCAACCTGCACAATGCAGAGTGAACTTAGTTAAACATTTAAATGCGCAATTAGGTACATGAGGTCGCACATATAATAAAAAAGATAAGAGTTGGGTTCTGAGTTGTGTGCAGTTTTCACCTTCTCATTGTGGAGTTGAAGAGAATCACCATTTCTTAATGATTTTTTCTTCAGCAAGAGAGCTTCTAGCTTCGAAAAAGTGCGTACTTGCTCAAGAATTTCTCGGAGGGCCTGCAGCAACCCAACTTTATAGTACATCTCACATAGATTGATCCAGAAATTTATCGAAAAATCATGAAAAAGCACTTGGGAAACAAAACAGTGCAATAAAAGATTCTCCTAGAAGCCTTATGGAATTTCCTTCCACTTGGCTTATATGTGAAAAATAATTTACATAACAGTATTAAGACTAAGACCAGAACTACACAAGATAGGTAAAGGCAACAATAACTGGAGATCCGGGACCAGATACAATGGTAGGAGAGAAAACTCACATCCGTTGATGCAGCATTGGTTACAGCGGTTTTTGAACTATCTTCATTTGAAGCCTGCTCAAGGACCTTGACCTTCGTCTTATCTAGTTTCTCCATCAGATCATGGGCTTCAGTATCTATTCTGAGCTAGTCACAAATGGGATATAAACGAGAGAAGTAAATTCTTAAGACTACCACATGAAAATTTAGAGTGGTATAATATGGTTTTGATCCAATAATACCTTGCAAGATCAGCATTGATTTTTAGTCCTCCGATTGCACTTTGGACATATTGAAGAAGTTCCTCGCGCTTTGCCTAGAACAAAAGAATACCAGAAAGAGGCATTACAGAGCTTGTTCGTTTTGCAAGCCAAGAACATGTGTGCTATGAGATTATCCAGATTGAAAAGAAATAGAGCCTAGGTGACAGAACACATCCTTACCAAAACTTCATCCTTGTATTTAGAAAACACAATTGCTAAGTCCTGCACATTTTGAATCACTGCTTCATGAACCTCCTTCTCTCCTGACAAACAGAGCCTGTATGTATGTATCAACCAATGGCCATATGAGCTAAAATGAAAGGCTTCTTATACTCATAAAAAGTAACTGAAGTAGAACTCTCAGTGGAAGAGAAAGCATCATCACCCAAACAGTTCTAGAAGCAGCTGAACTTCTTCTTCGTTTGGTGCTTCAAGAATCTGATTTACAGAAAAAGTGGGTGAAACTCAGTATATCACAGCAATAAAAACTCAGCTTGGTGTTGCTTCTATTGCAATATTTTACTTTTGGTTAACGGCCTAAGGCCTGTGATCTCCCACTAAGCACGGCTAATACGGGAGACAAACATTCTTTTCATCACGTTTTTAACTATGAGCACAACAGCTCCAACGCATGCACTTAAACCACTAGTAGTTACTATAGATGCAATGTTTCAGATCCAAATGGTCACAACAGTAGAAGCAACACGAAGAATCTTATCTCACCATAGATAAAACCATCCCTTCAAGGGCCTCACTGTGAAGAAACACATCTCTAAAAGTCATTGGCTCACCCGGAAGACCAGGATCAACGTAATAAACCTGTTCCAATTCAACAAAACACAATTATAAGCCAAAAAACAAAGACATGTGTGACTGAATCACTCACGGTGGTGAAACTTTTGGGAGAATCCTTGGCTTCATCGGAACTACTAGGTTGGTTCTGATATTCTACATTCTCAGAAGACATTCTCTCGATCTCTCTAAGAGCAACAAGCCATCTTCTCAGCAACTGCACTCTCTCGCCGCCTCTGGAAGAAACCGAGACCTCTTCTAATCTCTTCACCGCGAGAGTAAAGCTCTTGACGTTCCTCGATCCCTGAAACCAAAACACATCAGGGGTTACAAACTAATTTTTGAATTTTCGAGAGAGGGAAGAGTTTGAAAGAGGGTTACGTACGATGCGATCCTGGATCAGTTTGGCCCCTCCGGAGACGGCATTGCCGGCGGTAAGGACGACGGAATCGGCGTAGCTTCGAACGGTGCGGGTGAGATTGTTCTGCCCGCCGACTTCGACTGCTTTGTGCACCGCCGATCTCAACCACGACATTATTAATTCTCCTTATAAAAATTCACAAAGCTCGATTTTCAAAATTTTGAATTTGGAAAATAAATAAATAAAATTGAGGGTGGTTTTCTATGAAAATAAGATTGGCAATGAGGAGAAAATTAAACGGAGTGCGATTCGAGAGAGAGGAGAACAAGTCAGACGTACCGTGTTCGTGGTGTTGTTCTCTTCAATATTTTCCCGGGTGATTATGGTCTTTGTTTTAATTGTTTGATTTTTTTGACTAATCTATTAATTATTCAATTACCAGATTGTTTCAAGCCCAAATAGGTTTTGTTTTTCCAACATTTATCTCTAATTTTATGACGTACGCTGTTTTTTTTTCTTGCTTTTCTTACACATATTCCCATTGATTAAAAATAGTGAAAAGGTAGTTTTTAATGAAATATCCTTTTTAAAAATCTAATCTGTTACTGATAAGATGAAAAAACTTTATTTTCATTTTTTTTTTAAATTAGGACTCAAGTACGGATTATAATTTCCTGTATTTATTCTAAATTTTTAATTAGGATTACATTAATGACATGTAAATATGCGTTCGTGTATACAGTGGCTAGCTTGTGTATATATTTATGACGAACTAGCAATAGCTAAGTGAGTCTTTGCTATCGTGTATCTTTGCTATCGTGTATCTTTGCTAATTTCCTATACGTTGATGTTAACATGTCGTAATCATACCGTCTTTAAGTGAGAACTTATCTTAATCGTAGCATATTTACGAAAAAGTCTACCTAAATCAAAGAAGACCTGCATTACTAATTATAAAATATGCTCTTCGTCCGCGTTAACCTCAGCACACTTCTAATATCTGCTAAATGTTTTTCTAACAGCCCGTCAGTGATGACAATTTATCATGTATGAAGATTGTTAAAAAGTGATGTTTTGATTCCAACAACGCTAAACACAAGCGATTAGAGTCGGTGCTCTACAAACCAGCCTAGATTCCACACACACGACGGATTGTTACAGTTTCAATCACGAGCAACATGTTATAATTTTATAAAAAAAGAAAATCCATAGATGGTTTTAATTTGACAGTTGATAATGCTACGTGAAAACGACAACATGTCATTCAGTTTTCAAGACTCAGGCATACGATACACTTGCTTAGAAGCAGTCAATGTGAGCAGGTTATAAAATGTTTTCTACATGTTTTGCTTTTTTTTTTTCAGTAACCGGTGATTTCAATTTATGAGCATTGACTTTGATACATCCTATTTTAGCAATCTATATATGCTCAAATAAGGTGTTTAGATTATAAAAGGTTAGCGTTGGTCATGCGATATCTTGTAAGAATAGGTAAATAGGATGTACTGGTTTAGGTCAATATATGAAGCGTATAGTATAAAGTCCTGAAAAACAGATATAACAGCCACACCAAACGTTTACATGCCCTATCTCTCTCCACGTTATGCTTGTATTATGCAATTTGTTTTGGTATTATATGCCTAGTTCTTCACGGTAAAGCTTTATATCTATCTATTTTATAATGAGAATTTGGGGTTTTCGTGTAGCCTGCTCTTAAGTCGTGTCCACATTTTATACCAGTTCATTCCTTTTGTCATATCAACTTCTCAAAAAGTCATATATGTTGCACACGAGAACTATGCTAATGTCAGACAGAACAATTTTAACAAGTGTAACTTGTGTATAATTTTTAAGAGGTGGGGTTATATATCAATAGAATAAAATCAGAATAATTTTAGCAACAGAGTTACATGTTTCTCAACAGATTGTCATCAACACCATGTGTTCTTGGCTAAAACCTTTTTATATTACTTCTGTTCAGTCCACAAACCCCGTGTAGCTAAACCCATATCTGTAAACAAACACTAAGAAATAACGAGTTCTCAAAATAGCTTAAGCCACAAGAAATGAACATAAGCATAAGGGTTTTTGCACAACTCCTCACAAGTCTCAACCACCCTTTTACTTTTAGGTTATACATAACATCAACACATACAAAACCAAAAATAAAAGCAATCGTTAGATATTTAGAGATCACCCACTCACATTGACCATTTTGTATCTCTTTCATACGTCTATCTAAATCCTCCTTATATAGTCTCTTCTCATACCTATCCACATCTTCTTTGTGGGTATGAGCTTAAACCCAATAACCTCAAATAAAAACATGTCTGGCTTGCTTGGAAAACTATCTCCAGCCAAACGTAACAATGACCTTCCTCTGTTTTATACAAACCAGACTTCCATGGAGCCTCAGAGATGTCCAAGAGACAAGCCTAGCGTTACTGCCACACTCGCCGATCTTCTCATGAATGTGGAGGATACAAGGGATGATCAACGGGCTTTAGAAATGGCCTCACAGTTCACTTCTTCTGCATCTTCTATATCACCCTCCCCGTTTGTTCTTTCTTTCAATGACTTGACCTACAGTGTCAAGACCCGGAAAAAGTTTCACCTTTTTGCTTCAAATGATTCTGCCATGAACACTAAGATACTACTGAACGGTATCTCAGGTGAAGCCCACGAAGGAGAGATGATGGCTGTTCTTGGAGCAAGTGGGTCTGGTAAGTCAACACTCATCGATGCATTAGCCAACCGTATCGCCAAAGACAGCCTCAAAGGCTCCATCACCTTAAACGGTGAAGTTCTTGAATCCAGACTCCAGAAAGTCATATCAGCTTACGTGATGCAAGACGACCTTCTCTTCCCGATGCTCACCGTGGAGGAAACTCTCATGTTCTCTGCAGAGTTCAGGCTCCCTCGTTCACTCTCCAAGAAAAAGAAGAAAGCAAGAGTACAAGCTTTGATCGACCAACTAGGTCTAAGAAGCGCTGCAAGAACCGTGATTGGTGATGAAGGACATAGAGGTGTGTCTGGAGGAGAAAGGAGACGTGTTTCAATAGGGATAGACATAATACATGACCCGATTATACTCTTTCTTGACGAGCCAACGTCAGGGCTTGACTCTACAAGTGCCTACATGGTTATCAAAGTGCTTCAGAGGATAGCACAGAGTGGTAGTATTGTTATCATGTCCATACATCAACCTAGTTACAGAATCATGGGATTGCTAGATCGGTTGATCTTCCTGTCTAGAGGAAACACAGTCTTCAGTGGCTCACCGACACATCTCCCTCAGTTCTTTTCAGAGTTCGACCACCCTATTCCAGAACACGAGAACAAAACAGAGTTCGCGTTAGACCTAATCCGAGAGCTGGAGAACTCAGCAGAAGGAACCAAGAAGCTTGTCTTGTACCACAAGGAATGGTGTGCGAAGCACACATACACTGGGACTAGAAACAATAACGTCTCTCTCAAAGAAGCCATCACCGAGAGTATCTCAAGAGGGAAACTTGTATCTCAAGCAACAAACTTCGCAAACCCTTTCTGGATCGAGATGATCGTCATAGGCAAACGTTCTATACTCAACTCAATGAGACAACCAGAGCTTTTAGGAATGCGTTTTGGAGCTGTTATGGTCACAGGAATCATCTTAGCCACAATGTTCACGAAACTAGACACTTCTCCAAAAGGCGTCCAAGAACGTCTAGGGTTCTTCGCCTTCGCAATGTCCACAACGTTCTACACATGCGCAGAAGCCATCCCTGTCTTCTTACAAGAACGTTACATATTCATGAGAGAAACTGCTTACAACCTAGGTTGCACGGGTACGCCATATCGGTGCCGTCTCGCGTACCGGGTTCGCCGTGGGGACGGGTACGGCTTGGGTACGCCTGGGAAACGTCCCCAACACATGTGCCATGAACCCGGGACGGCATGACTAACCGGGGACGGGGTTCGGCAGAAACCGGGGACGTCTCCGAGACGTTTCAAGACAATTAAACGTATCCATTTGATTTTGTGTTTCAATTAAGTCTCTTCTACTTCCTCATTAGTCTCTTGACTCTTCCACTCCCATTTCTATTTCTTTCTCTTGTACTCTCAATCGTATCATTCTCTGGTGACCTAGAAGCTCTCTTCATCAACAACACGTAAGAAGCTAAAAAGTTTTTCTTGTTTCTTTTTGATTTTTATGTTTTGTTGTTTAGTGTTTATCAGTTTAAGTTTTTTAACGTTTCTGATATTTTTTGTGTGGGTGAGACTCAAGCTTAACGTTTCTGATATTCTTTCTGTGTATTTTATTATTTTCTGTATACTAATATACTAGCTAATATATGTGACAGTGACTTCTTGTTTTTTTCTGATTTTACTTGTGACTTGTTGTATCATATGTGTTTTTATTAAGTGTGTGTGTATTAAGTGTGTTTTTATTAAGTGTGTTTTTATTCTTAAAACTTATGTTTCAGATTTTAGTATTTTAACTTTTTTATATTTTCTTTATATATTGGTTGCCGTTTCTATGCCGTACCCGTATCTATAAATTTTAAGTTTGACGTTTCCCGTCCCCGCTCCCGTCCCAGTTTCCGGTCCCCGTACCGGTCTCGGTGCTGCTTAGCTTACAACGCGTACCGTAGATCATCC
>CAJHQP010000296.1:0-218782 GCA_905132765.1 Moricandia arvensis | reverse complement strand
ATTCGAATTCTCCCGACGGGGCCCGGGAACTTGAGGCAATGGTTGATGCAACCCTGATCAGCTATGCAACCTTGGACGAGCTGAAACCAGCTGAAGTTACTAAGGATGAGCTGAACCAGCTGGATGAGTTTGAGTGACTTAGCGCTGGACGAGCTGGATGAGAGTGACAGAGAATCAGGAGCTGGAAAGGAGCTGATTGAGAGTGACACTGAACCAGGAGCTAGAAAGGAGCTGAGTGAGAGTGACACTGATCCAGGAGCTGGAAGAGAGGCTGCTTGGCCCAAACTTGTTGCTGATTCTGATCTGCCTTTCTCAGCCCAAAAGAAATTCAAAACCAAGTTAAAGATCCATTATCATTTGCTGATGGGCCAGACACGAAATTCAAGTCCAAGAACCCATCTGAAGCTGTTTTGGATCAAGTGGCCCAAGAAGAAGTGTTGCAGCCCATGGGAAGTTCATAACAGATTCATATTGGGTTTGTTTCAAACCAAATTCGACCAGCCCTTTTTCCAGTCCATTTCAAGTCTATTCTCAGCAAGAATACCAAGAAGGAGTCAAAAAGAAGTCTTGGTCGTGGCATGCCAAGAGTCATTCCAGAAATACACTTATTCTGGTCCAAAGTCAAGTCCACATTCCTAGTTTCTAAATTTCTTAATTTCTACACTTTGTCTTTTCATTTCTACACTTTGTCTTTTCATTTCTACAACTTGTAAGTCCTATATAAGGGGATGCACGACCAGAATAAGTTAATTCACCTTTTTATCAAAATTCTCTCTAAATCTGTGAATCCCTTGTTCATCTTTGAACACTGATTGCTAAGAGTTCATTCTCTGCAAGCAAAACCCGTCTTTGATCGAAAAACAGAGTTCATTCTCTTGATCAAGGACACATCTACACAAGTGTTGATCAATCCACAGATCCTCACTGAAGTTCATCAACCATTTCAACTTCTAACCATCAGATCCATCATCATCCATCATCCAAACCATCAGATCAACCTTCAAAAGAATCAGGGACAAAGGATCTCGTCCTAAGGGGTCCATCAAGTGGTATCAGAGCAGATTTGAAAGCTCTTGATCTCTGGTTTGATTCTGACTTTTCACATTCTTTCTGTTTTTGGGGTTTTTGATCATTTGATCTTTGTTCTCTTTATCAAACACTCTTTTCTGTCTATCTGTTGTATCTGCAAGAGGGCCAACCAGATTATCAAAAAAAAAGAAAAAAAAACGAAAATCAAAAGAAAAAAAACCATAGAAAAGTTGAAGAGAAATCCAACTTGGCTGAGGAGAAATCCAGCCTGGCTGAGGAGAAATCCAGCCCTGGTGGTAAAGCCTCTTGCAAACAAAAATCTTGCAATCTGTCTATCTCTTTCTTCTGTTTTGGGATTGGGGTTTGTTCTCTAAAGGCTTGATCTTTGTTTGTTGCTGAGCTACTGGATTCACAGAGAAATCTCACATAAAAAAATAAGAGAGAAACACTTGAGAGATTGTGAGGCTTCGGTTATTCATATCTGTGCTAACTTTTGTTGTTGAGATTGTAACAGGAAAACCATGGCTGGAGATGTCAGTAAAAGAAAGAAAGAACCAACTGTGACATTGAATAAATTGCAGATGGAAGCAATGATGTCTGAGATAGTGAAAAGAATGAAAAAGACTGGTCCTTTTCAACAGAAACATACTGATGATTTCTTTGGTAATGTTTCTCAGGTTCAGAAGGATTCTAAGATAAAAGTAGGAGCAGGATACCATCTTTCTGTGGCAGAAACGACCCTGATGGCTACTTGGAGTGGGAACAGAAAATGGAACTTGTTTTTGATGGCCAAAACTACTCAGAAAGGAAGAAGGTTAGATTGGCTACAACAGAGTTCTGTGGTGATGCCATTCAATGGTGGGATCAGCTTGTTACTACCAGAAGAAGAACAGGAGAAGCACAAGTTGCATCCTGGTTTGAGCTGAAACACTTCATGAAGAAACACTTTGTTTCTGATAACTACAGCAGGAAACAACTAAGACATGCCAAAGAGGAGACAAGAACTTGCCATGATCATGATCACCCAAGAAAGTCTCATTCACATAAGAAAAGAAGGCCATACCCACGTCCTCTCTCCAAAGCCAGTAAGCTATTGTGTTCTAAAAAAGAATCAGCTATCAAAGAGCTGAAAACAGGGTCAGCTAAGGTATTAAAAGAATCTGAGACAGAAAATGAGTTTTCTCATTTCTCTCCTCAGTCTGAACTTGTTGTCAATAAAACCTGTGATGAACTAACTTATCTGGAACCGGCACAACCGAGTAGCCTTGTTTAGTGTCTCAGGTCTCAGAAGAAAATTCAGCAGAGGAAGCACAAAAAAGTTCACCACCAGAAGAAGAGTTGGAGCAACCAAATGACACTGAAGCAGAAACAAATGCTAAGTCATTCTCTTTGGACTCTCAAGAGAACTGTAAGGAACTTGATATGATTAATTCTCTGCCTGACTTGTTTGTTATGGTTAGTTCCGAGGATGTAAAACGTTTTGGTCTTGATAAAGTGAAAGAATTTTGTGTTTCAAACTCTGTTTTTGATAACATGATTCATTCTTTTAAGAAACTTGAACCTGATATATTCTCTGATCAAAATCGTTTTCAATGTGGTAGTGTGACCAGTTCTAGCCTTGTTTTGAGTTTTGATAAGTTTATGGAACATAGCAAAAGCCTGGATCACCATGAAAAGACATTAGAGCTTGTCCTGCAACAACCTGATTTCTGTTGCAGAAAACCTTGTGATTCATTTGCTTGTTTTAAAGATAATGTCTTTGATCTGAGTTTTTCTAGGCATGAAATGGTCTCTGATGATTTATTTGCATCTGCTTATGCCCTGAACGAACCTAAGAAGTTGCAGGAACCAAAATCACTTAGGGCTGAAACGGAGTTTGTCTCTGATTTTGTTTTGAAACCTGCTAGTTTATGTTCTGAAACTGAAAAATCTTGGTTTGTCTTAGGATTATGCTTGCAGAATGATATTGTTGTGAGCTTTGATGATATATTAGTGTACAACACATTCTTTGAAAAACATGATGAACCTTTTATAAGTGATTCTCAGTTTGAACTTAATCCTTTGTGTTCAGATTTTGAGAAAGTTAGGCACGTTTTGAAGTTGTTCTATGTTAATGCATGCCTTGATACCATTCTGGTTTACAACACTTACTTTGATATGCCTCATCAAGGTCTGAAACGTTTGCTGCATGATCTAGGGAAAGAAAGTTTGGATTTTGATCTGAACAAGGACATGCCTTGCACTAATAGTTCTGGATATCTAGTCTCTGTTTTGAGTGTCCAGGATCAACAGGTTAAGACTCGAAGGAATGTAAGGAATGAGAGAAGAGACTATGCTTATCAGCCTGAAGATTTGGAGATGGAAGTACTTGAGGAAAATAGCTTCAAAACTCCAAGGAAGTTTCTGTCCAAAACCTTATTTTGATGTTGCTTTCATGCTTATCTTCTTGTTCATTTGTCTAGTGTCTTACCTGTTTCCTTTTGTTGTAGGAAATACAGATTTGAGGACAAATCTTTTTAAAGGAGGAGGGGATGATGCAACCCTGATCAGCTATGCAACCTTGGACGAGCTGAAACCAGCTGAAGTTACTAAGGATGAGCTGAACCAGCTGGATGAGTTGAGTGACTTAGCGCTGGACGAGCTGGATGAGAGTGACACAGAATCAGGAGCTGGAAAGGAGCTGATTGAGAGTGACACTGAACCAGGAGCTAGAAAGGAGCTGAGTGAGAGTGACACTGATCCAGGAGCTGGAAGAGAGGCTGCTTGGCCCAAACTTGTTGCTGATTCTGATCTGCCTTTCTCAGCCCAAAAGAAATTCAAAACCAAGTTAAAGATCCATTATCATTTGCTGATGGGCCAGACACGAAATTCAAGTCCAAGAACCCATCTGAAGCTGTTTTGGATCAAGTGGCCCAAGAAGAAGTGTTGCAGCCCATGGGAAGTTCATAACAGATTCATATTGGGTTTGTTTCAAACCAAATTCGACCAGCCCTTTTTCCAGTCCATTTCAAGTCTATTCTCAGCAAGAATACCAAGAAGGAGTCAAAAAGAAGTCTTGGTCGTGGCATGCCAAGAGTCATTCCAGAAATACACTTATTCTGGTCCAAAGTCAAGTCCACATTCCTAGTTTCTAAATTTCTTAATTTCTACACTTTGTCTTTTCATTTCTACACTTTGTCTTTTCATTTCTACAACTTGTAAGTCCTATATAAGGGGATGCACGACCAGAATAAGTTAATTCACCTTTTTATCAAAATTCTCTCTAAATCTGTGAATCCCTTGTTCATCTTTGAACACTGATTGCTAAGAGTTCATTCTCTGCAAGCAAAACCCGTCTTTGATCGAAAACAGAGTTCATTCTCTTGATCAAGGACACATCTACACAAGTGTTGATCAATCCACAGATCCTCACTGAAGTTCATCAACCATTTCAACTTCTAACCATCAGATCCATCATCATCCATCATCTAAACCATCAGATCAACCTTCAAAAGAATCAGGGACAAAGGATCTCGTCCTAAGGGGTCCATCAATGGTGATAAGTCGATGATATTGCTTTCATTAAATGAATCTAGGGGGTTCCGAGGATGACCGGCAAGCAGATTGTGCCTATCACGGTTTCTGATGCGCCATTAAAGCCGGCCAGGGAACGGGAGGAGGGTTTCATGTCTCACAAGTCAACTCCCATATTATCTAGTGTTTCACGGAAAATAAGATCAACGGAGCTTCCTGTATTGATTAGGACTTTAGCAAATTGGCATTCGCCGATCCCTAGTTTGACCAAAAGCCGGTCGTTGTGCGGAGTACGGACGTGGGTCGCATCGGCGGATGAGAAAGTGATATGTTTATCATTCTCGGGTTCGGTTGGCCATTTTTGCGAGGTTGCTGCATGTCGTTTATAATCCTTGACTGACCGAACCGAGTCACCGCAGGGAGGGGATCCTCCCATGATAACGCCGATATGTAGGGCACGTCGTGCTTCGAGTTGATCCCGTAAATCTGCGGATAAATCTTCGACGCAGGTCGTTATTTCGACGCAGGTCGTTATTTCGACCTCTTTTTTCCAGCTTTTAGCGTAGGTCGGATTGCTTATGGCGGTTGAGTTTGAACCTTAGGTCGTCGGCCTTGGAGTTTATTTGGCTCCACAGGTCCATGGAGCGCGGTCTGATCGTACTTCATAGATCGATGGGCACGTCTTATTGTCGGAGGGTGGTCTTTCGTTTGAGCATGTGTCGTAAGTCACTTGACCCAACGAAGGTGTCAGCCTTGGGCCGAGAGTACTCGCACCATTTCAGGTTGGATCGTAAGTCGTCGGTCGCGTCAGAATGTGTTTCATTGTCCAGAGAGCTCGACTTGCCCAATATTACGTTAATAGATGCATGTGCTTAGGCTGTTCTTCGTATGGTGATACCTCATCGATCTCTCGTTCATTTCTCGCGTCGTCCTTGTCTTTCAGCCGGCGCTCGCCTTGGATGGTCCTACTCTTTGGTCTTTGTGCCTTTAATTCCTTATTCTTTCTCCAGCTCTTGATGGTTTCGACTTTTGCTTCAGCGGCTTGACGTTAGAGGTGCCTTTGCTGTAAGAGGCGAGCAAGGCCTCAAGTAGGTGCTTGCATTCTTTGGTGTCGTGTCCCTTGACTTTGTGGTAGTCGCAGTATTTGCTAAGATTGTGGGAACTCGGATTTGAGTTGTTGCCATGGTTAGACGTTTCGGACGAAGCAGGAGCTTTCCCGTTGGAGTCTCTCTCCTAGTGGTTCCAGCCTTTCTCGCGGACGACTACTGCCGATCCAAGGTGCTCGTCTTCGTTCACGACATAGATGAATCCCTTTTTTCTGGTTCAGCTTGTCATTGGCGGCGTGTTGGCGTGGTTCCTGACGTGCATATGAGGTTTTAGCCGCCACCTTCTTAGCAACATTCTGCTTGTGGATTATTGCCCGCGTGTCTTCCTCCATGCGGATGAACTTATTGGATCAGGCGATTGCATCTTGAAGCGACGTCGTCGGGTTTCAGTAGAGGTGGTCCTGGAACTTCGAGTGAACAAAGAGGGTGTTCATTAGGGCGTCGACGGGTATGTTTTCGGGGACGTCGACCTTCAAGACAATGGCCTTGAATTTCTCCATGAAATCGCGGAGACTCTGGCCTGGCATCTGAGAGAGGTTCCAAAAGTCGGACGCAGTGGCTCCTTGTCGCGTGAATATGATGTAGTGCTTGAGGAACGCAGTTGAGAGATCGTGGAAGCTGGTGACAGAGTTTTCGGGGAGTCGGGAAAACCAGTTGAGGGCCGCTCCCTCAAGACTATCGACGAAGAGCTGATAGTAGCCTGCGTCCTTCTCTTCGGGAGAAAAGTGTGTGTATCCCATCGCTATGTTGAACGATGTGACATGCTCGGTCGTGTTAGTGTTTTCTTTTTTAGGTAAGCCGGAAAGTGAGTACAAGACAATCTAGATTTAGAAATAATGGAAACTCTAGGTCGGTTCGCTCATTGTTCTCCCTTCCACATTTATAGGTGCAGGGAAACCGAATGCCCTAGGTCGGTTTGCTCTGGTGGGATTTCTTGGTCTTGGAGGCTTGTGGGCCGACGAGGGTTTTACTTGGTTGGCTCGTCGCGGCAAGCCGATCGGCTTCGGCTCTGATCAGCTAAAGTGGTCATGAGCCATCGATTGGCTCATCGCAGCTCGCCGAGCCGAGACGCTCGAAACATCAGCGCTAACAGGTACGCTGGGCCCATTATTTCTGGGCCTTATGGTGGTGACACATATTTATTTCCCACAGACATGAGCACGTCTTATTGCTTCTTGTTATAACCTCATGTAGATACTTTTGCAACCCTTAATAACATAAAAAAGTTTAATTCTGAACCATTTCCGTTGACTATTCCAACCAACACCCCCCCCCAAAACATACATGGTAGAAGAAAGTCAGTTCAATGAGACTCACCATGAACTTTTGTTGATCAGGAAATATTCCAATTTTAATTTTTCCAGCTCCGATGCATCTGCATGCTCCTTCAGCCAATCTCTTGGAGCTGGTTTTCTGCGCCAAACTGATTAGGATAGCAGAAAACTTGCCTAATTTAGTTCAAGTTTATGTCTTGTTCACTAACAGAACAGAAAATTCAGACTACAAATCTACGACGCATGCTCATAGAAAATATCGTCAATTATTTTTGCAGACTTCACGATTCAACACAATGCTTTCTGATATGCATTAGAAAGTTATGTCTACTGCATAATCAAGAAAGGTATCACAAATGCAAATATGAAACATAATACCTGAGTTTTTCGGACATTCAAAATAATGAAATCAAAGTAATATATGCTTACAACTTTTGCTTTGAGGGAGATAAGAGAATATCTTTGGAGTTGCTTCTGAATAGACAAACTCCGGGCCTCAGTGTTCACTTGGCACCTTCAACAAAGAAGCAACACTATTTTGTAAGATGAGAATTTTCTTTTTAAAATATGTAGCTTACCAGTGGATATATGTGATACAAAACTCATCCGGTGTTGTTAATATATATATCATGGAATATACTCACAAAAATAAACATATAGATAACGTACCTCTGCCTGATTATATTAGGTTATGAAATTGCTTGACTTCTATTGATCACGTTAGGTATACATATATACTTAGAATACATAGGAGACTAAGGAAAGGTAATATACAGCAGTAAAGATAGAGACGTTAGAGCTTAATTATATGCATTCTAATATTGACTTTCTTATATCTCTTACACACCCCCACAAGACGGACGGCTGGTAGAAAGTCCGATCTTGAGCAGCAGTGAGTCAAATGCAGGACGAGGCAGGGGCTTAGTCAGAACATCGGCCAGTTGATCATGTGAGGAGACGTGAGATACTCGGAGTTTTCCAGCTTGAATATACTGTCTCACAAAGTGATAGTCGAGGGCCAAATGTTTCATCCTGGAATGGAAGACTGGATTTTCTGCCAAGTATGTCGCTCCTATAGTATCACCGTATATTACCGGTGTTGTGGGAGACTGAATGCCGAGTTCTGTACAGTGATGTAACCGAGCATACTTCGGCTGTTGTAGATGCCAGGGACCGGTATCAGCTTCGGTTGAGGAGCGTGAGACTCCACTTTGTTTCTTTGATGATCATGCTATGGGATTTCGTCAAAGGTAAACAATGCATGCACCAGTGGATGTGTAATTGTCCTTGTTGCCTGCCCAGTCCGCGTCTGTGAACGCATGGAGTGCAGGCGTGTTGTGAGCATGAAGTGTAAGACCACGCGTCATAGTGCCAGCAAGATACCGAAAAATTCTCTTGACTGCATTCCAGTGTTCAGTTGTAGGCTTATGCATGTACTGTGACAACTTGTTGACGGGGAAGGAGATGTCAGGTCTGGTGAGAGAGAGATACTGAAGACTCCCAACGACAGCTCGATATTCTGTAGGACCATGTAGTGGAGTTTCAGAAAACAGTGTCAGCGGTGTGGAGGAACACATCGGAGTGGCGATCGGTTTGCAGTTCTCCATCTTTGTCCTATGAAGCAAATCTTCAATGTACCAAGTTTGAGTTAGATGCATAGCTTTTACTGTTTGTTGAACTTCTATGCCTAAGAAAAAAGATAGATCTTCTAAGTCTATTAGAGAAAATCGTTGTGAAAGTGATTCTATGAACTTAGACGTATGAGATGGACTGTTTCCAGTAACTATCAAATCATCAACATAAACAAGCATGTAAATAAGAACTCCCAGTTTTCTGTAGATGAATAGCGATGCATCGGCAAGAGAGTTGATAAATCCAACTTGTAGTAGAAAATGTTTGAGCTCAGTATACCAAGCTCGGGGAGCTTGTTTAAGACCGTATATGGCTTTGCGTAACCTACAAACTGCATTTGGGTTGTCTTTGTTGATAAAACCTGGAGGTTGCGCCATGTAAACTTCATCCTTTAATGTTCCTTGGAGGAAGGCATTGTCAACATCAAGTTGACGTATAGGCCAGTTGGATGAGACCGCCGTACTTAGGACTGTCCGTATAGTCGCCGGTTTGACAACTGGAATGAAAGTATCATGACAATCTATTCCTGGTTTTTGTGTGAAGCTCTTTGCCACTAGTCGATCTTTGTATCGAGCAATTGTTCCATCTCGATTTCGCTTGATCGTAAATATCCACTTCCATCCTACAACATTAAAACGTTTTTCATCAGTAAGGTTCTCAAGATCCCAAGTATGATTACCGATTTGAGCGTCGTATTCGTCACTCATTGCTTTTCGCCAATGAGGACTTTTGAGAGCTTGTGCTACTGTTGTAGGTGGCGTTTCGGTGGTCTGAGAAACTTTTGTGTGGAGGTTTAATATTTGGACAGGTTTCCTTTGGCGTGTGGTCTGTCTGACCGGATCTGGCTGAGGAGGTGGAGCTGGCTGAGGCTGCGGCAGTTCTGAGGCTGATGGTGTCTCTGTCACTGTAGGTTCTGCTGGTGCAGTTCTACTCACTGTTTCTGTGCTCTCAGTTGTAGGTACTGAAGATGTGGTCGCGGCAGGAGTTGTTGTGTTTCCTGAGCCTTCTTCTGGTGGTGTAGAACCTGCACGGTTATTAATAATAGGCAAAAGCTTGACAGAAGGATAAGCCACATCTTTAGATTTTTCAGTAACATCCGACTCTATATATGAAGATATTGAGAATGGAAATACATGTTCACGGAAAACTACATGTCTAGATGTATAAATTCTTGAAGTTGAAAGATCTAAACAGAAATATGCGCTTTGCGTAATGGAGTAACCCAAAAACACACATGGTGTGGATTTCTCATCCATTTTATGTAATGTATATGGTCTAATCTAAGGAAAGCATAAGCACCCGAAAACCTTAAGCTTATGAAAATTTGATTGTGTCCATGAAGAGATTGAAATGGCGTTTCGAAATCTAAAACCGACGATGGCATTCTGATGATAAAATAAAAAGCCGTTGCAAACGCATAGGTCCAGTAGGACCTTGGCATAGACGCATGAGACAGTAGGGAAAGCCCAGTTTCGACAATATGTCGATGTCTACGCTCTGCGATGCCATTATGTTCTGGTATATGCGGTGGACTCGTCATATGAGAAATGCCATGTTGAGCTAAAAATTCTCGCAGCCCAATATATTCACCTCCATTGTCGGTGCATAAGGTTTTGAGCTTGGTTTGAAATATATTTTCAACCAAAGGTTTGAACCTGGTGAAGACATCAAACACTTGTGATTTTAATTTTAAGGGATACAACCAAGTTTATCTTGTGCAGTGATCTACAAAAATAACATAATACTTGAATCCATCAATGGAGATAATTGGAGATGTCCAGACATCTGAAAACACAACGTCGAGAGGGTAAGAAGAATGAAGAGTGGAGTTTTGAAATGGTAACTTATGCATTTTATTAATCGAGCAAGCATTGCATGGCTGAGCCATTAAATAGTTTGAAACAGTAGGTAAATGAAATTGAGAAACAACTTTTTGAAGAATAGGAAATGCTGGATGTCCCAAATGGGAATGCCAATCCGACAAGGTTGTCTTCACAGCTGATGCAAATGCAAGTAAAGGTTTCGATGCCGAGGAGTGTGGCCATTGGTATGTTCTATCTCTAGGTTTCCCTTCGAGACGAAGTGTCCCTGTTTCCAAGTCCCTCACCTGAAAATAAGTTGGTGTAAACGTAACCGCAACTCCATTAGCAGTACATAATTGAAACACAGAAAAAAGATTCTTCTCAAGAGCAGGAACACATAAGACTTTGCTTAAGAAAAATGGACGAGTATAAGAAGGAAGAGAAAGGGAACCAGAGTGTGAGATGTGAAGTCCAGAGCCATCACCAAGCATAACACCATCACCACCACTGTAGGGATTATGCAGAGATAGATTGGCGAGATTGGAGGTCATATGGTGCGACGCACCGGGGTTTAGTAACCAAGTTGCAGAGTCAGACATCATCGCTGGATTGGCACTCAGAGTCCACTGCTGGAGCTGTGGCGTGTTGTTCCAGGAATTGTTATTCCTGTGTTGTGGTTGTTCCTGTGTCGTTGGAGTAGACCCCTTTACCATCCTAAACTCAGGACAATACCTGGCGCTATGCCCTTCTGTTCCGCAGGATTGACATCTGCCTAGGTAAGGTTTGGAGAAGCGTTGTTGATTGTTGTTGTGAGGGTGTCGAGGTTGATTGTGGTTGATGTTGTTGTTGCGGCGCCATTGTTGATTCTTGTTATGACTGTGACGAGTGTCAGTAGCGTGTGCTACGATCGAGGTAACCAGAGATGGTTCACTAGACATGATCGTGGCTTCACGGTTGAGCAAGCGCTCATGGAGTTCAGCAAAGGAGATAGCTACATCACGACCAAGAATTGCATCGACTTCAGGCTTGTAGTCTTCTGAGACCTGCAAGTATTCGCTCAACAAGATCCTCATGATTCATTGGTTTCCCAACAAGAGCAAGATCATCTGCTTTTGACTTGATAAACAGGAGATACTCGCTGATCGTCTTCGTTCCCTTGACACATCTTTCGATTTGAAGTTTCATTTGACGAATGTGCCAACGAGAAGCATTGCCAAAGGTTGTTGCAAGTGTAGTGCAGACTTCTTTGGTTGTATTGGCGCTGGAGACAACAGATTGAACAGGCAGTGAGATCGAGCCGATCATGGAGCTGTAGAGAAGACGATCTTGTCGTCGGCATGGAGCGTACGCAGGATTGGGAGAAGCAACTCCATTCGTCATGATTGTTGGCGGTGGTGCAGTATCGGTGTCGTCAATGAAGTGTTGCAGTTCGTGACCTTCAAGCAACACACGGACCTGTCGGCTCCACATCACATAGTTGAGATGGGTAAGTTTGGTTACACTCGTCATGTTAACCGAGAGAAGAGTGCTCTGGGGATCTTGCGTGTTGAACACTGAAGTTCGGTCAGCAGTTGAATCGGACATGATTGATGCAGAAGAAGGACTAGGTTTTAAGGGATAGAGAGGAAGAGAATAAGGAGGCGGAAGAAAAAAAAGAGGGGAGCCTATGGCTCTGATACCATATTAGGTTATGGAATTGATTGACTTCTATTGATCAGGTTAGGTATACATATATACTTAGAATACAGAGGAGACTAAGGAAAGGTAATATACAGCAGTAAAGATAGAGACGTTAGAGCTTAATTATATGCATTCTAATATTGACTTTCCTATATCTCTTACAGATTATGTCGAATAATTTTCCATACTCTCCATTTGCACCATATGGTACATAAGAAGGATATTTCTTGGCCAGAAAGTTATATATTCTTCATAATATATAGATGAAAAAAGCGAATGGTGAGGCAACTTGAGAATCCAAAGTTGCGATGATTATACAAATAATCAAGCTAAACACTTTAAGAAACAAACACAATATTGATGAAAAGAGAGAACATGCATATCACAGGCCAAGAAATTGAAAGTACAAACAAACCATTACTGCAGAAAGACGAATGTCTTCTCGAATGCAACCTTTAGGATTTTTACGCCTAGGTCTTCCTGCCGGCTCTCGCCTACATAAAAGGATAGTAGCTTTAGTAAAAAGGATAGAAAAAGTTATGGGAATGCAGCATCAGAATACCTTAGTGGAGCCCTATAAGCGATGCATCACGGCTGATATATGTCCAGCCGAAAATCGTTATCATCGGGCCGGAGTCGGAGAAGCAGTTCGCCAGAGACGTGAGTAAGATATAGTGTGAATCTGGTGAACTTAAAACGTTAAGTTGCCTTGGAGTGTTATAGTAATGAGGCTTTGCTGAGTCAGAGTGGTGGAGTGATGCACCTTCCGGAACACAGTCAAGCGAAGCTGAGCGTGAAGAGACAGAGAATGAAGTTGAACCGGGAGTTGTTGAACCAAGAAGATCAAACCGGCAAAGAGTGCCAAACCGAAAGTATTACTGAATCAGTTAGTTGCTATTTAATTTCTTTATTCCTCTGATGAATTTCAATTGCACAATAAGAAGAGAATTGGTCATTGTGGGAACCAAAATTCACACCGTCGATTTGGGAAAATAAAACAAAGCCTACTTTCCCAAAGATCTTCGGACAATCTGTTTAAGCAGTTACCCAAGCAATCAAACAATAATAATTGACGAAAAACAACCAGATAGTAAAAATCGACAAAAAACGAAAGAGAAAGCAAGGAAGATCTTATTCCGAATTCAAAGCTTGTGAGCGTTTACAACGGGTAAGGCCTCAACAGCTAGAGCCGTCAGCGAGTTCCTAGTTCTAACCTTTGAAACTTGCGAAGACCTAATTGATTCGCAGCTCGAAAACAGTAAAAACGGAAATATGCCTAAATTTCTCTAAGTGCTAAGTATTGCTCTGGATGCAGAAAAATTCGTCCCTCTACCTCTTCATCCTAGAACTCCTTATATACTCTGTTGGAGGAGGTTTTCTCTTTTTGTTCCCCTGGTCGAATCTATATTTTCTGGATAACTTCCATTTTCCTCCGATCTTCATGCTTATCTGCGGAAACTTGACATTTATCTCTTTTGGGAACTTGATATTTATCTTCTTCTGCAAACAAGGGATAGACCGTCATGACAGTTGGGCTTGGTTATTGATAAATTGTAGGTGGGCCTTTGGTCTCGCTTTAGGCCTGTTCCCGGACCCTCTTAGGTCTAAGCGTTTCGACGATTTATCGAGAAACTGTTTCCAAAATGATATCGATCAATGGAATCCGAACTTATCGTATAAAGTAGATGACTCGCGGTTCTTAATAAACCGTTTTTGTTTTATACGATCTTCTCGGATAAGATAGACAACTTAAGTCGTTGTCGCTTTATACGCTTTTCGCAGATATGATAGACAACTTAAGTCGTTGTCGTTTTATACGATTTTCTCGCATAAGATAGACAACTTAAGTCGTTGTCGTTTTTATATCGTTTTTATACGATCTTCTCGTATAAGATAGAAAAATTAAGTCGTTGTCGTTTTTATATGATCCTTTTCGTATAAGATGGACAACTTATAACGTTGCCATTTTATACGATCTTTTCAGATATCATAATTGACGATTTTTATCGTAAAGTTTTGATTGTAACTCCAATCAAGACAAGTCAAGGATCAGTTCGGTCGAGGATCAGGAAAGAGGCTCTCGGAGTGGATGAATCGAACTTAAGTGCATTTGCTCGATCCACTTTTCCCATCAAGCGAACTGGATGGATCCACCTTGCCGGACAGGCGAAGTGAAATCATGATGGATCAACTTCGCCCGTCGTGTGAGGTAGACCGGTCCACTTCGCCCAACGGGTAAAGTGGAAGTCGTGAGGAATCCACTTCGCCCGTTGGGAGTAGTGGATCGGTCCACCTCACTTGATGGGCGAAGTGGATCCGTGTGTGTTTCACCGCGATCCACTTTGCTTGTCAGGCGACGTGGATCAGTCCATCTCGCTCGATGGGCTGAGTAGATCGTGTTTCGAACGTTGTTCGTGCTTGTGATGTTCGAGTCATCCGTCGATGAGCGGTATGATCTTTCTTAGGATTTTCCAGGAGTATTCGATGGCTTGAGATTATCTGGAAGTCTCTAAGTTGTTCCTTCAAAACGTTCTCGGGACTTTTGGCGCTGAATTCGTCGTGATTGATTTTGACCCCAATAGTTAGCCTCCAACTCGTAAGAATCGTAATGTTTCTTGCGGGTGGTTTAAACGTTTTAGGAAATTTAGGCGGAATCAATGGCAAAAATTCCAAGAGTGAATAGTGAATTTTCTTGTCTACAAGTATGTGGAGTAAGTTTTTCAAAATTCACATTCATCGCGGGGTTGTTGGTTGTTGAGATCGTCAGTAGTCATGATTGATTAGGCGTGAGAAAGATTGATCCGCAGTTCCCCCTCCTTCTAGGGCCAAACTATGGGAACCAAGATTCACACCGTCGATTTGGGAAATTAAAATGAAGCCTACTTTCCCAGAGATCTTCGGACAGTCTGTTTTAGCAGTTAGCCAAGCGATCAAACACTAAGAATTGACGAAAAACAACAAAATAGTAAAAATCGACAAAAAACGAAAGAGAAAGTAAGGAAGATCTTATTCCGAATTCAAAGCTTGAGAGCGTTTATAATTGGTAAAGCCTCAATAGCTAGAGCCGTCGGCGAGTTCCTAGCTCTAACATTTGAAACTTGATAAGACATAGTTGAGTCGCAGCTCAAAAACAGTAAAAACGGAAATATGCCTAAATTGGTTTAAGTGTTAAGTATTGCTATGGATGCAGAAAAATTCGTCCCTCTGCCTCTTCATCCTAGAACCCCTTATATACTCTCTTGGAGGCAGTTTACTCTTTCCTGTTTGTGCCCCTGGTCGAATCTATTTTTCTGGATAACTTCCATTTTTCTCCGATCTTTGTGTTTATCTTCAGAAACTTAACATTTATCTCTTTTGGGAATTTGATATCTATCTTCTCCTGCAAACAAGGGATAGACCGCCATGTTGGTTGGGCTTGGTTCTTGATATTCCATAGGTGGGCCTTTGATCTCCCTTTAGGCCTGTTCCCGGACCGTGTTAGGTCTAAGTGTTTCGAGGGTTAATCGAGAAAACTTTCCGAAATGATATCGAACAATGGAATCCAAACTTATTGAATAAAGTAGATGACTTGCGGTTCTTAATAAACCGTTGTCGTTTTGTATGATCCTCTCGTATAAGATGAAAAAACTTAAATCGTCATTTTTGATACGATCTTCTCGTATAAGATAGACAACTTAAGTCATTGTCGCTTTATACGATTTTCTCGTATTAGATAGACAACTTAAGTCGTTGTCGTTTTATACGATTTCTCGCATAGGATGGACAACTTAAGTCATTGTCGTTTTTATACGATCTTCTCGTATAGGATAGACAACTTAAGTCATTCTCATTTTTATATGATCTTCTCGTAGAAGATGGACAACTTAGAATGTTGTCGTTTTTATACGATCTTTTCTGATGTCGCAATTGAGGTCACGCTGTTACGATTTTTATCGTAGATTTTTGATGGTAACTCCGATCAAGACGACTCAAGGATAAGTTCGATCAAGGATCAGGAAAGAGGCTCTCGGAGTGGATGAATCGGACTTAAGTGCATTTTCTTGATCCAATTCTCCCATCAGGCGAACTGGAAGGATCCACCTTGCCGGACATGCGAAGTGAAATCGTAATAGATCCACTCCGCCCTTCGGGCGAGGTAGACCGGTCCACCTCGCTTGACAGGCAAAGTGGAAGTCGTGAGGAATCCACTTCGCCCGTCAGGCGAGGTGGATCCGTCCATCTCGCTCGATGGGCGGAGTTGATCGTGTTTTGAACGTTGTTCATGCTTTTGATGTTCGAGTCGTCCGTTGAGGGGCGGTATGATCTTTCTTAGGATTTTCCCGGAGTATTCGATGGCTTGAGATTATCGGGAAGTCTCTAAGTTGTTCCTTCAAAACGTTTCTCGGGACTTCTGGCGCTGATTTCGTCGTGACCGATTTTGACCCAAACAGTCATCCTTGTGTTAGGGAACCATCTCTTCCACTATTTCCATTTTCCATGTTTCTAGGAGTTGATACTCCTTGCTTTGGAATTTGCTATTTAAGTTCATGTATGCAATGAGAAAAGGTAGACTTCTACCACCAAAAACAAACACATTATTGAGATTATTCTTGAATACAATATCTGGGACAAACAATTGCTATCAGAGCATTTATACATAGTTTTCTAGATCGGTTGTTGTGACTTACCGTGTAGTACAGTCATGGGCAGCCACAAGGAGAGGATATCAGATCTTGAAACTGTCGTCGGCATGGTGCAAGATGAGATTTCTCAAATCAACGAAGGGATCCGAAGCATGGAATAATCGTTTAAACAGATGTTGTCTGAGGCTGTCTCAAGCATCCGTGAAGGCAGTTCTAGTGATCCATGAGCCAGCCGCAGACCTGAAGGGAGCTAACCGTCGGCATCTGTCCAGAGGGAACACACAAACCCCTTTGCGGCAGCAACCGCACCCCGACATGTCAAGTTAGAGTTTCCTAAGTTCTCAGATGGCGTTCCTACAGCTTGGCTCAGTAAAGCGAACCAATACTTTAGTTACCAGGACATGCCATATGAACAAAGCATTAGTTTTGCTTCGTATCACCTGAATGACGAGGCTAACGAAAGGTGGCAAGCAACCACCAAGGCATTTTGATGAAGCTTGGTTATTTTGATGAAGCACTTTCAACTGCTGCAGAATATTTTGATGAAGCACTTTCCAAAATACGGCAGACCTGAGCCTTGAAGAAGTATCAGTGGGAGTTTGAGAGGCTGCAGAACAAAGTGTCGGGATGGACACAAAAGGCATTGATTGGGACGTACATCGGTGGCCTCAAGGATACTATATTCGACGGCATCTGTATGTTCCAATCTAGAACGCTGAAAGCCGCTATCAAGCTCGCAAGGATGAAAGATGAGCAGTTGCAGTGACAGCGTCGATTCACCGGTTTCGCTAACAAAACTTAGCGAAACCCTTCACCAACACCACCAGCACCAAATCTACCGAATAAGAGCAGTCATAACGGGAACCCTAAGCAACTAAGTTGGGATGAAATGAAGCGCAAGATGAGTCTCAGACTCTATTTCAGCTGTGACGAGCGGTACACACTGGACCACCGTTGCCAGAAGCCACAGCTAATATTAATCGAAGGGATCGACGATTTGGAGAATGAGGGAGAGAGGATAACAGGGCGACCGCAGAGGAACCTGAAATCACGCTGCAGGCCTTAACCAGATGGGAATCACCGTAAACCATACGCACCAATGCTGAGATTAACCGACAGAAGTTGGTAGCCTTGATCGACAGTGTCTCTACCCACAATTTCGCCTGTGACAAGGTCGCCAACCTCTTGAATCTCAAGCTTTCACCCGCCAAGCCTTTTCACGTAAGAGTCGCTGATGGATATCATATTCGATGCACCGGAATATACAAGGATGTGTCTAAAACCATTGGCGGAGTTCATTTCCAGATCGATTTCTTTCCTTTGCCCATTAAAGGTCAGAATCTCGTGTTAGGAATGCAATGGTTGCTACAGTGGGGACCGACGTTGTGCAACTGGACGGCGCAGAAAATGGGTTTCTCGTGGGCTGGACAGCAATAAATCATTTGTGGGCTTCAAGGGAGGGAGCTCAATTTCGCAATCCCAAACGGAGGAGATCCTACAGGACATCAAGTTGGGCCAGGCCTTTTTTGAAATTTTCATACCCCAAGGAGACGACGCTGTTTTGGCGGTTCTGCACATATTACTGAGCCCTAAACGCTGTCACGATTAAGGATTGATTTCCCATTCCGACTTTCGATGATATGCTAGACAAGCTCCACGCGCGACAGTCTTCACAAAGCTCGATCTCACTGCCGGTTACCATCATGTTAGGGTTCATCCAGCCGATGTTCACAAAACCGCTTTTCGCACTCACAATGGCCACTACGAATACCTTGTTATGCCATTTGGTATTTCCAATGCTCCCTCTACATTTCAAGCATTGATGAACTCGGTTTCCAAAACCATCTTCGTAAATTTGTTCTAATTTTCTTCGATGACATCCTGATCTACAACTGCTCTTGGGAGGATCATGTTAATCATGTCAAACAGGTTTTCAAAATTTTACAAGAACAGAAGTTGTTCGTCGAGCAGAAGAAATGTGCTTTCGGTCAATCAGAGGTTGATTATCTTAGACACGTGATATCAGGCGATGGGTTTAAGGTCGATGGTACAAGGATCAAGGCAATGCTGGATTGGCCTCCACCAACCAATATCACCAAACTACGCGGGTTCCTTTGCCTCACCGGCTACTACCGAAATTTTGGTAAAGATTATGGTTTGATCGCCAAGCCACTTACCAATCTTCTGAAGAAAGGGAAATTCCAATGGTTTGTTCCTGCTGATGAAGCTTTCAACGCACTGAAAATTGCAATGACAAAAACCCCAACACTTGCTTTGCCAGATTTCTCCAGTCCTTTCACTATCCAGACGGACGCTTCAGGTGATGGAGTCGGGGTGGTTGTCATGCAACAAAGCTGGTCAACATATGCTCGAGAAATGCTTGCTATCGTCATTGCTGTTCGCACTTGGCGACCTTATCTCCTTGGGCATCGCTTTACAATACAAACTGATCAACGGAGCTTACGGTACTTACTGGAGCAACGCATCATGATTCCGGAGCAGAAAAATTGGATGGGCAAGCTAGTTGTATATGACTACGAAATCACTTACAAACCAGGCTCTATGAATGCTGCAGCTGGCGCTCTCTCTCGTCGTGCCAACAGCCCCTGTCTCAATGCTGTTTATGCTCAACAAACAGACTCTTGGGGAGATATTGTCAGCAACAAACAACAGATCCGTATCTCATCAAAATCAGCAAGCAGGCTGATGTGAAACCTGGAGCACCATACATGAAGCGCCATGGTCTAGTTCCCTACCATAACCGATTGGTCATACCTCCGAGCTCACCCCTGATCCACTCCCTCCTTCGAGAATACCACAACACACATATGGGTGGTCATTCTGGTACACTTTGGACCCTCAAACGTTTGTAACAGCAATTTTACTAACCAGCAATGCACAGGACGGTCAGTGATTATGTTGCTCAGTGTGATGTCTGTCAACGAGTGAAGTCTGGAAGCTTGGCACCAAAAGGACTCCTTCAACCACTTCCAGTTCCAAATCAGTTATGGGAGGATCTCTCCATGGATTTCATCGTTGGTATGCCTCATTTTGATAATCACACGTCTATCATGGTTGTCGTTGACCGACTTTCGAAGGAGGCTCACTTGGTACCTCTTGCTCATCCTTACACGGAAATAGGAATTGCAGCCAAGTTCCTTAAAGTGATTGTAAGACACCACGGAATTTCTAAGACGATTGTAAGTGATCGAGACCCAATCTTTGTTAGCAATTTATGGAAAGAGCTGTGGCGTTTATCTGCGACATAATTGAAGATGTCATCCTCGTACCACCCACAAACGAATGGCCAGGCCGAGGTTGTAAACCTTTGCATTGAGCAATATTTACGGTGCTTTGTTCACAGCCGGCGAAAAAAATGTAGCTTTCTCATTCCTTGGACAGAATATTGGTATAATACAACATATCACGCCTCTACTGGTATGACGCCTTTCAAAGCCATGTACGGGCGTGACGCACAAACTCTTGTCAGTTACGAGGGAGAATCAAAACCAGTCCAGGAACTCGACAATCAGCTTGAGAAGCGCGACTTGGTGTTACAAGAACTGAAAAAGAACTTGTCTTCCGCAGCAAACCGAATGAAGCAATTTGCAGATCGCAAAAGTAGGGATATTTCTTTTCAGGTTGGTGAATGGGTTTATTTGCGTCTTCATCCTTATCGACAACATACAATGTTCAAACGATCTGTCCACAAGCTTTCCACAAGTTAGTATGTACCATTCCAGATTGAGACACGCATTAAACTTGTTGCTTATCGTCTTCGGTTGCCAGAGGGTTCTAGAGTTCATAACGTGTTTCATGTTTCTCTTCTCAAAAAAACATGTTGGGGCAGATACACCTACATGGGGATCTTTGCGTCCAATCCGTTCGAATGGAGTTCTGCGATTAAAATCACTATGTCTGCTGCGATTTCGCGATCCGGAACATGAAGGTGAGCTGTTTTAGGAGGCTTTGGTGCAATGGGAAGATTTACCGTATGCAGATGCGACGTGGGAGAAGGTTGCTCAACTATTCCTAATCTGAATCTTGAGGACATTCTTTTCCAGGAGGGCGGTAATGATGCACCTTCAGGAACGGAGTCAAGCGAAGCTGACGGTGAAGAGACAGAGAATGAAGTTGAACCAGGAGTTGTTGAACCAAGAAAATCAAACCGGCAAAGAGTGCCAAACCGAAAGTATGATTGAATCAGTTAGTTGCTATTTAACTTCCTTATTTCTCTGATGAATTTCATTTGCACAATAAGAAGAGAATTGGTCATCCTTGTGTTAAGGAACCATCTCTTCCACTATTTCTAGTTTCCATGTTTCTAGGAGTTGATACTCCACGCTTTGTAATTTGCTATTTAAGTTCATGTATGCAATGAGAAAAGGTAGACTTCTACCACCAAAAACAAACGTATTATTGAGATTATTCTTGAATACAATATCTGGAGACAACATGGAGAAGTTCCTACGCTGGAGAATCAGAGCGTCTGAAGTTAGGACATTGTTTAGGAGATGAAGAACATGAGACATGTCGCGTCAGTACATAGAAAAAACTTATTAATAGTTTGCTGGGCTTCCGACTGGGCTGAGAATGATGAAAAAAAGAAATATAGGGCCTCATTAGCTGCACGTTGGATTTTTAACCTAATTTGTTGAATTAAAATACATACATAGATAGGCTGAATGCAGCTCATATCTTTTTTTAGTATAATATATATATTATTAGAATTGAAGTTCTTTGCAACCGCCTTCGAACAAAACAAAAAAAATTGCAATTGCTTTTTCATAAAAATATATAACTTAACGAAAACAAAGGATTATTATATACTAATCTAGTTTCAAAAGGAAAGGTTTAGAAACAAAATAAAACAACATAATTGGAAAATTAACAACAATCCACAAACTTATAGGGGTAAATAGAAGTATGTGCATAACTCTGATCTGAAATTGAGACATCCAGGCTCGAACTTAAGTGATCGTCTTCTTTTCTCTTCTCTAGAAGATACTTATTATTGACTATTCCACTGTAACGTCCCGACCACCCACGGTTAATGAGCCATCCATGTCCGCTATCTCGGTCTGTGGGCTCTATCCCGTCCAACGGCCGTGCGTTAATTTTTTCCAAGGCTCGAAATCATTGTTTACTGACCTTGAAATCACCACCCGACCTTTTCCCGTGTTTTGACTTCTACCACCAAAAACAAACGTATTATTGAGATTATTCTTGAATACAATATCTGGAGACAACATGGAGAAGTTCCTACGCTGGAGAATCAGAGCGTCTGAATTTAGGACATTGTTTAGGAGATGAAGAACATGACACATGTCGCGTCAGTACATAGAAAAACATATTAATAGTTTGCTGGGCTTCCGACTAGGCTGAGAATGATGAAAAAAAGAAATATAGGGCCTCATTAGCTGCACGTTGGATTTTTAACCTAATTTGTTGAATTAAAATACATACATAGATAGGCTGAATGCAGCTCATATCTTTTTTAGTATAATATATATATTATTAGAATTGAAGTTCTTTGCAACCGCCTTCGAACAAAACAAAAAAAAATTGCAATTGCTTTTTCATAGAAATATATAACTTAACGACAACAAAGGATTATTATATACTAATCTAGTTTCAAAAGGAAAGGTTTAGAAAGAAAAGGAAACAACATAATTGGAAAATTAACAACAATCCACAAACTTATAGGGGTAAATAGAAGTATGTGCACAGCTCTGATCTGAAATTGAGACATCCAGGCTCGAACTTAAGTGATCGTCTTCTTTTCTCTTCTCTAGAAGATACTTATTATTGACTATTCCACTGTAACGTCCCGACCGCCCACGGTTAATGAGCCACCCATGTCCGCTATCTCGGTCTGTGGGCTCTATCCCGTCCAACGGTCGTGCGTTAATTTTTTCCAAGGCTCGAAATCATTTTTTACTGACCTTGCAATCACCACCCGACCTTTTCCCGTGTTTTGGCTTCACTCGCACGGTATCGCAAATCACTTTTCGATAGGTCACCATTCTTTCAATATTCCAGCTCAAGCACGATTAACCGTGGAGTTCTAAACGGATGTGTGATGGAAAATATAAGTCAACTTTGGTGACATAGGTAGCCAAATCAATTCTCTTAAGCTTTTTCATATATCATAACTCGGGATGTTAAAATTCACCCCTTCTCAAAGAATGCAACGTCCTCGTTTCACCCCACGACAGGTCTCAAGACGCCTCTCGGGTCAGAACCAAGATTGCTAACCAGCTCTAATAGCACTTGTAACGCCCCGACCGCCACGACTAATGGGCCACCATGTCCGCTCTCTCGGCCCGTGGGCCCCATCCCATTCGATGGTCGTGCGTTAATTTTTTCAAAGCTCGAAATCATTGTTTACCGACCCAGCAATCACCACCCAATCTTTCCCCATGTTTTGGCCTCACTCGCAGGGTATCGGGAATCACTTCCCAATAGGTCACCCATCCATTCACTACTGCAGCTCAAGCACGCTTAACCCTGGAGTTCTAAACAGATATGTGACAAAAAAGATAAGTCAACTTTAATGATATAGGTAGCCAAATCAACTCTCTCTTTACCCTTTTTTATATATCACAATTCGGGATGTTACATCCACTTTGTAAGAAAATCTAAAGATAGAGCTTGAGCTCTATACAATCTAGAGCTTCAACTTCATAACCGAAAATTCAAAACAATCACATCGGTAGAATTCTTGAGTTTGAGACGATCTTCAACTGCATTTCATGCTCTTGAAATGAAATGAGACGATCTTGAACTGCATCTCTCACATTGTGACAATCAGACTCTATATGTTTGGTTCATTCATTAAAATCTGGAATTGCTTGAATATGTATAGCAGCCTTACTATCGCAGAACAACTGCATAGGTTCTTCGTGATCAACTGCCAACTATGCCAACGGTCATTTAAGCCTTTAAGCTCCTTTAATGCTGCAGCCATCTCTCTATACTCTGCTTCTGCAGAAGAATGCAATGCGACATTGTGTCTTGTTTCTTCGTCCTCCAAGAGATGGGAGAGTTACCTAACAACACCACGAACACAGAAAATGAACTACAAGTCTTGGGACACGCATTCCAGTCAAAGTAACAAAATGCTCGGACTCGCAAATCACTAACCACGTTGAGCATTACTCATTGTTTAGGAAATCCCTTCAGATAACGCAATACTCTGACCGCTGCATCCCAATGCATCTCTCTTGGTGCATGCATTACCTGAGACAACACATGAATTGAATAGCACAAATCTGGTCGAGTTATAGCAAGATACACGAGTTTCCCCATCTGAAGCGAACAGGGTTCTTATACAATGGTCCATCATCAGCTAGCAATGTACGAATCTGCTCCATTGGAGTAGACACTGGTTTGCAACCCAACAGTCCTGCTTCAGCTAGAATATCCAGACCATATTTCCATTGCGTGAGAAACGTTCCTTCTGTTCCTCGGGCTATCTTTATTCCGAGAAAATACTTGAGCTTGCCAAGATCCTTCATCTTAAAAAAAAGTATTCAATTACAATTTAAACTTTGTCAACATTTCCAAATCGTTTGCTGCAAAAACGAGATCATCCACATAGATTAGAACTCATAGAACATTGCTTCCTTTATGTATGTAAAGAGAGAATAATCTGAGTATGAATGCTCAAAACCAAACCTTTTAAGCGCACTTGACAACTTCGAAAACCAACATTTTGGGGCCTGCTTTGAACCATACAATGACTTTCTCAGACAACACACCTTATTAGGACTGTCAGTATGAAAACCTGGAGGAATTTTCATATACACTTCCTCCTCGAAGTCACCATGGAGGAAGGCATTGTGAACATCCATCTGATGCACCTCCTAGTTCAATGCAACTTCTACTTCCAGAAATGTTCTAACAGTTGTGAGTTTTTCAACAGGATCGAAGGTCTCGTCATAATCTTCTCCTTCTACCTGCTTGTTTCCACACACTAGTAGCCTCACCTTACGCCTCTCCACTGTGCCATCCACATTAAACTTGTACTTGTATATCCATTTTGAAACAAGCGCTTTCTTTCGTTATGGTAAATCAGTGACATCCCAAGTTCTTTGTTCTTCTAGAGTAACTACTTAAGAGGACATGGCTTCATTCCATCTCGGGTCAAGCATTGCCTCTTTATAGCTACGAGGCTCAACATACTCTGAAATAGCTGCAAGAAAGACTTGGTGTTTCTCTGAGAAGACAACATCAATGACATATGCTGAGATCGGATAAGAGATTTTACTTGGAGCGTTTAGGACACTGAGGGAGGCTTGGGATGAACTGGTTGATCGGTGTGTTTATCGGAATTACAGCATGCATGGTATGTGACATAATCTCGAAGCTTCACAGAAGGCTTAAGAGCGCGGTGTCCTCTTCCATAGGTCTCAGCTTTGACAACTGGTGGTGATGGTTATTGTTCCTGTTCTTCCACAACTTGTAGTACTGAACTCGGTTCTGGTGTTTCTTATGGAACCAAACTTACTACTTCTTTACTTTGATAAACAACTTCCTTGTACACTCAACAATGTTCCATATTCTCCCCCAGGGATCAAACATTGGAAGCTCAATGACAGGTCCCTCTTTATCATTAGGAGTATCTGGACTCAAGAAAGGATAGATGACTTCATTAAAGACTACATCCCGAGACACGAACAACTGATTGGTTTCAAGATCATACAGCTTCCATCCTATCTTTCCAAACGGATACCCAACGAAAACACGTTTGCTGCTTCACTCTAAGAATTTATCTTTGCTACGCGGCTGCTTATGAGCAAGGCAGAGCCAACCAATGTCTTAATATATTCGTACATAGGTGTTCTTCCATGGAGAAGCTCGTATGGATTTTTTCCCGTAACAAAGACGAGGGAGTTTGATTAATCACATGTGCTGCAGCCAGTACGCTTTCTCCCCAAAACATGACAGGAAGACCAGCTTGAAGTAACAGTGACCGTGAGACATTTAGAATATGGCGATGCATTCTCTTCACACTTCCATTCTGTTGCGGTGTAACAACACACGAAGTTTGATGCACTATTCCATTCTCATCGAAGTATTTGGAAAGGCAAATGAATTCTGTCCCATTATCAGACTGAATTGTCTTTACTTGTCGTCCAAACTGTCTCTGTGTGTGACTACAAAAATTTGGTAGAATTGTTTTAACTTTCGTTTTCTCGAGCAACAAATGTATCAACACTGCTTGTGAGCCATCGTCTACAATTGTGAGAAAGTAAAGAGAACCACACGATGAAGGTGTACGATACGGATCCCAGAGATCAATATGAACCAACTCATAAGGAACTGAAGCTTTATTATAACACTCAGAAAACACCCCTCGAGTTTGTTTTGATTTGAAAAATATGACAGCCACCAAACTTATATGTATTCTCATTAACACCAGAGAAAACGGTAAAAATCCTAAAACACCATAAGACGGATGTCCCAATATGCGATGCCAAAAAGTCTTGTCTTTAGCAGCTTTAACTTTGTGTCCTCACACCGCTATTACATCCCGATAAACATAAACATAATCCCGTTCTTCACCTGCTCCAATCAGGTTCCTCGTAAATCGGTCTTGTAAAATACACAAAGTGTCAGTTAACACAGCTAGACAACCACTTTGCTTCAACAATTTTGCAACAAACAAGAGTGTGCAGTTAAGATTCAGCACACACAAAACATTTGACAATGTTATGTTCTTCGACAATCTGAGTGAACCAGATTTTGTAGCCGACACTTGACTACCATCTGCGAAACTCACCGGACACAACACCATGTCCTTTATGTCCGTCACAGTTTCACATCACCTGTCATGTGGTGAGAAGCTCTTGTATAAAGTACATTTCCACCTGTTTGTCTCTTACCGTTTAGCTTGTTAGGAACCACCGACGGTGTCTGTGACTCGAGAAGGGCCGTCAAGAATGCCTAGTGCTCCGAGCTCAGTACATGCATGGAAGCTGGTTCAGCTGATGTTGCATTCGAACGGGGTTGAGTATAACCTCTGCCCATGCCTCTGCCACGACCATCTCTATCACCTTGATTACGCTCAGTCCACCAGTCAGGGAATCCAATGATCTGGCAGCAGTACTTCTTCTCGTGACCTGGTCTTACACAGTGAGAACAGACCACACCACCAAGACCTCTTGCTACAACAGGAACAATTGTGTTTCTTGCAGAATGCTCTATTGTTGTTCCCTCTGTTTTCATCATGAAACCAACTTCGTCTTGTTTTGTATCAACTCCAGACGATATAAGACGTCTTTCTTCCCTTACAAATCTTTGATAGACTGAGTTGAGATAGGAAAGGGGTTCCATACCGATGATATTGGTACAGACATTCTCGAATCTAGCGTCATCAAGTCCCATAAGAAACATGTGAACCTTTTCTTCCTCGTAGTCCTGGCTTATCTTGTCTGAAGCACCACATGTACACTTATGAAGAGGTTTGTAACTCAGCAATTCCTCCCACGTCGTCGAGAGTCATCCAAAATAATCAAGGACGCTAGATCCTTCTTGCTTACGAGCGCTAACTCGGCTTTCAATTGATGTACACGCACTGCATTACCAGTCAAAAATATTCTCTTGATATCTCTCCACATCTTGTACGCATCAGGTTTGAACGCACAGTTAAACTGACCATAGAAGAGATTGATGCTCGTATCCAACCCACAATCATCGTGTTCACCGTCTTCCACAGCTCTGCTTCAGCTGGTTTCTCTTTCTCGCCCGGCATAACCAACGTTCCATCAGTGAAACCCACTTTGCGCTTGGCTCGCAGCGCATTCTCAAGCTCAGACGCCCATTCAGCATAATTTTCACCTGTTAACAAGACTGGTGAAATCGACATGCAGGGATTATCTGACGGAGAAAGAAAATACGGTGAGATCATGTTACTCTCGCTACCACCCGCAGCAAAACATTTATTCCTTGTGATATTCTATTTCTCAACGAGAATATTTGGATCTTTCTTTAGTTAAGCTCTGATACCATGTAAACTCGCTGAGAATAAGTATTTGGGAAAAGCTTGTTCTTCATTCACGTTTGACACACACACATATATACTCCATCTACTTGTTACAAGATAAGTCCAACCTCATGATTATCTTCAACTACTCAACCTTATCGTAATACACATCAGGTATATGGAAGTATATTGCTTAACTGACATAACCAAATTAACCACTCTTAAACACCAACCGTACAAACAGAGAAGAAAGAGTCCAAAAAGACACAGCAAGGGCAAAGCACATAAATGCATACTCAGTCGGGGTGAAACATGTGACACAGCATATGAGTGTTGTGAGATTAAGGTTTTGAGTGAGTGTCGTTAAGATTTATAAAAGAGCTAATTCTTATTATTTGAGTTACTGCAATCTGGTTATTGAGATCGAGATTCTATAGCGACCTCATGTACAACAACATGTAGTGTTGCAGAATTTCTATGTGTCTCGGAGGTTCAAGTAGATAGTTGACATCTTCTTATATAGAGATGGATAACTGCAAAACTCTACAGAGTTAACTTATTTAGATATCTCCCAAATAAGTTATATTTTCTTTTTAAATATCATTTGGATAGTTTGGGAACCAATCTACTAAGATAGTTTGGGAACCAAGAAACTAACTTCAAGTTTACTTCCAACATCCCCCCCCCCTTTAAACTTGAAGTTATATTGCTTCACATCTTCAACTCTAATAAGAATTTTCATTTCCTTGAATTTGATCTTTCCCAATGCCTTAGTCATAATATCAGCTCTTTGTACAGCCCCGGGTACGTGCTGCACTTCAATTAACTCATTACCAACACACTCTCGTATAAAATGGTATCGTTGATGAATGTGTTTACTACGACCATGGAACACATGGTTCTTTGTTAGAGTTATGGCCGGCTTGTTATCTATCTTGATTGTCACCTTCTCAGAATCCTTTCCAGTTATCTCTCCTAAGAGTTTTTGAAGCCAAATAGCTTGTTTAGCTGTATCAGTTGCGGCCATAAATCAGCTTCGCACGATGATAATGCAACTGTTATTTGCTTATGAGAGCTCCAAGTGATTAGACAACCGGTAAAGTGAAGACATGCCCGGTTGTGCTTCTTCCATCATCCTCATCCACATTATGACTGCTATCACTGTACCCCTCAACTCTTATTTCATCCGACCGACCAAACTGTTGACCATACGATAACATTCCTTGTAGGTACCGCAAAATAGCCTTCAAAGCCGCATCATGAGACTGTTTGGGAGCTTGCATATATCTGCTTAGGACCCCAACAGTAAAAGAATGATCTGGCCGAGTGTGCAACAAGTATCTGAGACATCTTATGTTTCTTCTATAATCCTTCTCGCAAACGCTTTTCTTTTCATGCGCCTTTGAAAGCTTTAAACTTGGATCTATCGGAACATGAATTGCAATATAGTCTTTCATCCCGGCTTCAGCTAATATCTTCACAGCATATCTCTCTTGTCTTAGTATGAACCCTTCTTGATGCTGAACCACTTCAATCCCGAGGTAATAAGTAAGCTTCCCTAAGTCACTTATCTCGAAGTTTTTGGCCATCCCTCTCTTGAAGTCAAGTATATGATCAAGACTTGTCCCTGTGGCTAGTAGATAGTCTACTTATACTGCAAATAGAAGGATGTGTTCTTTCTCTTGTCTATGATAAAGCGCAGGCTCTTTAGAACATCTGAAAAAACCCAAGCAGCCAAGAACTTTATTGAGATTTTCATTTCAAGCTCTCAAAGCCTGTCGCAAACCGTAAAGTGTCTTCTTCAATTTGTAAACTTTGTTTTCTTTTCCTTTGATCACAAATCCTTCTGTTTGAAAATACATATACCTCCTCCTTTAAGTCTCGATGCAGGAATGCAGTTTTGACTTCTAGATGATGAATTTCCCAACCTCTTGAAGCTGCTAGAGTGATAAGATACCTCACTATCTCAATGTGAGCCACTAGTGCAAAGACCTAATCAAAATCAATATCATGCCTCTGAATATAACCCTTTGCCTCTAACCTTGCTTTGTATTTGCTTATACTCCCATCAGCGTTACGTTTCACCTTGAAAACCAACTTTAAACCAATAGCTTTTTCACCAGCGGGAAGATCGACCAACTCCCATGTCTTATTCTTTATGATTGAAGCTATTTCCTATTCACACGCATCACACCATACTTTCTTATATTCTGCTTCGTCATAATCCCATGGCTCATCATTAATGCTTAACAGAAGACGATCACCATCAAGTTCAGCCATCAAAATATAGACCGGTTTCTTTCTCTCCCTTGTGGACCTTCTCAACTCTTCTTCATTATTGTTATTGCTGATACTTCATCTTCTTCTTCAACGTTTGGTGTCTCCTCGTTTTGATCAGATATGTTTGTATTGTTGTCTTCTTCATCCATATTCTCGAGAACTTCATCATCTCTATTGATTCCTTTATTTCCAAACTCTCCAAAAGTAATGTTGAAAGTTCCTTTACTATTTTTGGTTCCGTTTTTCCAGTTCCACATTTTGCATTCATCAAATATGATATCTCTGCTTACAATTATTCTGTGGGTTGTAGGATCATACAACATGTACGCTTTCGATCCGGGTTCAGTTTTGAGATGGACAAGAACTCGTAATTGATCGTCTAACTTCTTCAAATGTGGAATGTCTACCTTGGTGTAACCAATTCAATCAAAGACACGAATGTTTTTTCTTGCTCTTCAATGCCTCATACGGTGTCTTACCAACAAGAACCCGGGTCGCTACTTGGTTAATAAGATAGGTGGCATGACGCACGGCCTTTCCCCATAGATTGTTAGGACACTCCATAGCCTTTAGTATACTTCTCGTCATTCCTAATAGTGTCATGTTATGACTCTCTACCACTCCATTTTGTTGCGGTGAACAGGGAGCCGTTAAGTGTCTGATAATGCCAGCAGTCTCGCAGAATGATCCGAATTCAGTTAAAATAAACTCTCCACCACAATATGTTCTGAATATCTTGATAGTATTTCATGTATCTTCCTCAACAATAGCCTTGAATTTTTCGAAAGCTTCTCCCTTCTCTTTAAGAAGAATTGACCACATGTAACGTGAGTAATTAAATATGAGCACAAATATATATCTCTTTCTCAATGATGTATGAGGTGTAATAGAGCTTCTGTTGGGGTCAAAATCAGTCATGGCAAAATCAACGGCTAAAATCCTCTGATAAATTGTGCTTTAAGCAAATATAAGCTGAAAATGTCAGCGAAACGAATTGGCATAAGCCAAACCTATTTCCATAAGGATACAAGAAAAATTTTGTATATTTCATCCAGGACAATGAATGAAAAAATTTCTATCCAAAGATGAAATGACCGGGAAAACTTTCTTGCAGAAGGTTCTTGCGAGAAATGACAAATTTTACGAAACAGTCTTTCGTTGTTGGGGTCAAAAAGGGTCACAGCGGAACCGATGTCTAAAATATAACACGAAAATGTTGCCTCTCTTTCAAGTAAGAAAGAAAACAAGGAACCATCACATCAGAACTTCTCGTCGCCCTGCATGTCTTGTCCCGACTAACAGACCAAGCCGCACAACCATAGAAACAACTATGCCGCCTCCAAGTTTTGTCGCACGCGGGGAACTAGACATACGCAACTTCTAGTTGCCAATCAACAAGTCTATTCACACCCGGGCGACTAGACTCGCAACATATCTAGTCACCCATGGGTGACTAGACTCTGAACAAAGTCTAGTCGACCATGGGCGATTATACTCTCAACAAAGTCTAGTCACCCATGGAAGACTAGAGACTCAGCAAAGTCTAGTCACCCATGGGAGACTGGACTCTCAGCAAAGTCTAGTCACCCATGGATGACTACCCGCACAAAACGTATAGTCGCCCATGGGCAACTAGACTCTCAACAAAGTATAGTCACTCATGGGTGACTAGATGCACACAACGTCTTGTCGCCCATGGGCGACAAGACTATCAGGAAAGCCTAGTCGCCCATGGGCGACTCGACTCTCAACAAAGTATAGTCGCCCACTGGAAACTAGACTATATCCTCTTCATCACTCTCTGCTTTAGGTATCTACTAGACTAGTACTTGTTTCGTCTCGATTAGAAATTCCGTTGAAGTTTTGCGAGAAAAATTGCAAAGACTTGTTTTCTCGTAAAACTTCAAGTCAATCGTATAAAACAATAATAGTTAACTTAAACACCAATGTTATCTCATCTATATAATTGGTTTTATTATTATGCAGAACTAACGATACCCAAACCAATGTCGTACAAAATTGATTTCTCGAAAATAAAACGTAAAAACGTTTAAGTCGCAAAACAGCCCAGAAGGGGTCTAAGATGCAACAAAGCCCCGCTTGCGATTTCAGACTAGAATGAGCCCAACTACTATGACAGTCTAATTATTTTCCACAGAAGATAAATGTCGAGTTTTGATATAATTATCCGTGGGAGGATAAACTCGAATCGAGGGTAGAAAAGGAAAGACGACCGACCTTGGAGGAATATATAAGAGAAGCAAAGTAGAGGGGCGTTGACAAAAAAGAAATCTCAGAAAAAACTTAGCACTTTAGAACCATATGCATTATTCTCGACATGTTTGGTTTTCTATGTCTTGCACTCAATTAATATACGAACTCGCAAAGCCTGTTTTTTTCTCTTGTTCAAACTCTTTAAGTGAACTACGTTCGGCTTGATCCTCGATGGGGGTACATAGACCTCCATTCATAAAGTACAGTCCGAAATCGATCAAAACCTTTTTCTTATCATTTTTTGTTTTTTGTTATTGAGCTGCGACTCAACTAGGTTTAAGGTTTTAGGCGGCTAGAACTAGAAAACTTCTTTACAACTCTTGCGGCCGAAGCTTTTAAATATGTTGTAACAATCGCTATGCCCTTACGAGAATTTGAAATAAAGATCAAACTTTTCTCCATCCAATCACTTAACGACCACCGCTCCATCAAATCACTTAACGGCAAAAAGGACAATCCGCGATTCAGTATAACCCAGAAATATAAATCATACAAGAAACTCTTTACAACAAGACTCAGTCCTAGCAACCAAACGGTTAACAAAAAACTTGAACTTGTAGAACTTGACCAAGTTCTATATGTTCCACAGTTCACTTTAAGCCCGTAACATTTTACCCATAAAACGCGACATCTAAGGAAAAACTCGTAACAAAACATCTAGACCTATGCGAAACATTCCTTAGCAATTACACTAAATAAATCTCCGAGGTCCGACTCTTCACAAAGCACAGTGAAGAAAGATGCTTCTTCCCAGGGTCAAATTTACGCGACCCCTTGGTCATAATTGCTCGATCACAAATCAAAAAATCTAACATCCAAACAGAAACAACAAGTTTGGCTGCGAACAGCCGCAAACAAACCAAAATGTTTCTATGCCTTAAGGTCAAAACAAAACCCTTGTGACACCACAAAACATTTTCAAGCCCGCAACATTTCAAGCATGAAATGTGGCATAAAAATCAATCTTTAGCATCGCGAGACGTCGCAGACGCCTGATGAATCGTTTTTCGACAAAAATATCTTCCCCGATAAAAACACCATCTTGAAAGACCAAACAATCGTACACACTAACATCTTCTCAAACATTTATCCTTCGCAAAGACTCAAAACGGTAACATCTACCATCATGTTTGTTGCTGATCACAACAAACTCTAAACATCCTAAACATACTAAGCCATCTCCTCCCATAGAGATAACTCTTAGACATCTGACACAAAGATAATAATGGACTATAAAAGAAATCCAAAATTGTCAGCACTTCCAGATGACTTCAAAATTGTCATTCGAGAGATGCTCGGTTCATAATCAGTGCAATTCATATAAGCTGACAACTTATCACAGGTTCAATTTTAAGACGGAATCAGGTCAAAAACGCAACAGGTAACATAAGTCAAAACAATCATCGCAAACCCTAAACTGTTACTAGGCGTAGGTCTTTCCTTAAAACTAGCACACTGGTCTCAGACATCTCAAGGCATAGTATCAAACTGATACAAGATCCCAAAACATGTCTCTTCGTTGATATTTGCGCGTTTATGAGACTTCTCGAACACAAGCCTTCGGATATTCTCATCTTACACAACGAAAAATGTCACGATCCGCTGAGCGTCATAAATAAGATGAAAACTTATATTCTTTCTCTCATCTCCGTGTTTGGCAACTCTCTACGTTTTTAAAAGTAGACAATCCATAACTTCACAAATCCAAAACAAACAGCCTACAAGGCTAGTCTCAAGGCCGGCGAAGGTCCAATACAAAATTCCATCGGCAGAAACATGCTCCATAAAAACTAAACAATAAAGGGGACGTAGGCAGCCTTCATAAGGCGCAACTAAAATCTATCAACTTTCGAAAAAGTTGGTTTTGGCAAAGGACCTTTTTAGCCATTGATTCCACCTAACACGCCAATCACTACCTCACAAAAAAATTACATGTAATATCTTAGAAACTGGGCGACTAAATGGTGGGGTCAATATCAGTCGTGGAAAAATCAAGGGCTAAAATCCTTCGAGAAATTGTGACTTGAGCAAATATAAGCTGAAAATGTCAGAAAAACTAAATGCATAAGCCAAATATTTGCATGAGGATACAAGAACAAACTTCGTATATTTCATCGCAGATAAGGAACAAAGAATTTCTATCCAATGATGAAATGATCGGAAAAAAAGTTCTTGCGGAAGATTTTTTCGAGAAATCACAAATTTTACGAAATAGTCGGGTCAAAAATAGTCACGGCGGAACCGATGTCTAAACAATTATAGCGGAAACGTTGTCTATCTTTTAAGTAAGAAAGAAAACAAGAAACCATCGCATCAGAACTTCTCGTCGCCCTGCATGTCTTGTCCCGACTAACAGACCAAGCCGTACAACCATAGAAACAACCACGTCGCCTCCAAGTCTAGTCGCACGCGGGGAACAAGACATACGCAATGTCTAGTCACCCACGGGCGACTAGACTATCAGCAAGTCTAGTCGCCCACGGGCGACTGGACTCGCAACATGTCTAGTTGCCGATGGGAGACTAGACTCTCAATGAATTCTAGTCGCCCATGGGCGATTTGACTCTCAACAAATTTTATTTGCCCATGGGCGACTAGACTCTGAGAAAAGTCTAGTCGCCCATGGGTGACTAGACGCACACAACGTCTAGTCACCCACATGCGACTAGATCATATCCTCTTCAGCGCTCTCTCCTTTGGGTCTCTACCTGACTGGTATTTGTTTAGTCTTGACTGGAGTTTCCATTGAAGTTTTGCGATAAAAATAGCAACAAATTGTTTTCTGGTAAAACCTTTGAGTCAATCGTATAAAACGATAACGGTTAACTTAGCCACCATTGTTATCTCGGCTATAAGATTGGCTATATTATTCCTAGGAACAAACGATACAAAAACCAACATCGTACGAAAAAAACAGATTTCTCTGAAAGAAATTGTAAAAATGTTTTTCACAAAACAGCCCAAAAGGGGTCTAAGACGCGATAAAAACCCGCTTGCGATTTCAGATGAGAATGAGTCCAACAACTATGAGGTCTATTTAATTTTTGCAGAAGATAAATTTTAATTTTTGAGATAATTATGGAAAATCGAGAAGATAAGGAAGATTTCCGTGGTAGAATAAACTCGAATCAGGGGCAGAAAAGCAAAGACGACCAAACTTGGAGGAATATATAAGAGAAGCAAGGGAGAGGGGTGCAGACATAAAAATATTCTCAGAAAAAAACTTAGCACTTAAGAACCATTGGCATTATAATAGACATGCTTGGTTTTCTATGTCTTGCACTCGGTTACTAAACAAACTCGCAAAGGCAGTTCGACTCTTGTTCAAATTCTTTAGCTGAACTACGTTCGGCTTGATCCTCGAAGGGGGTAGGTAGGCAGCCTTTCATAAGGTCAAGTCCGAAAGCATGCAAAACCTTTTTCATATCTTTTTCATCATTTGTTATTGAGCTGCGACTCAACTAGGTTTTAAGGTTATAGGTGGCTAGAACTAGAAAACTTTCTTATAGCTCTTGCGGCCAAAGCTTTTACAATCTGTTGTAACAATCGCTATACTTTTACGAGAAATTGAAATAAAGATCAAACTTTTCTTAATTCGTTTTTTTTATCTTTTCATATTTTCTGCGTTTATTCGATAACTTGTCGTTGGCTCTTGCAAATAATCCGGACCTCAAAGAAAGTAGGGTTTTCTTTGCTTTCCTCCGCTCACTAATATCGACGGCGCGAACTTCGGTTCCCATAGCTGTAAAGATCGCCATGTATCAAGTCAAGTACTCATTCAGCTCGGAAAGTGGTCGCTTGCGGGAACGAATTTCTTGCTTGTTTCCCAAGTATACACGAAGAACATGTATCTTTTTAACCGTTATGTTAGGAATACCAATGACTAATCCTTTCTTGATCATTTTACTCATCGAATCACTACCTTTGTGTCCAAGACGTGCATGCCACTTAGCCGAATCACTAAGAGTAGTAGTAGCTTGAAGACATAACGGATCAATGATGTCAATAAGAATTTTGTACAACTGATTATTTGATATTTTTGCTCAAGTTGTCAGCTTTCTATCATTAACTCGTAGTATAAGGTATTCATCTTTAATTATAACATCACATCCCGATTTGTGGCTTGTTCTAGGCTGATAATATTGCTCTTTAGGTCTAGAATATAGTAAACATCCGCTAAGATCTTTTTTTGCTCCGTCCTTGCTACAAAATAAGATCGATCCCTTGCCTTTTATATCTATACGAGAGTCATCTCTAAATCGTACCTTTCCAGTGATTTACTCATTAATAATTTTGAAGTAGTGCAGTTCATGTGGTTATTAGCACCATTATCTAGATACCAAAAATTGTCTGCACTAATCTCAAGATCCTTCAGATTGATATTTTTCTCACTCAAATAGACGACCTTATTCATCATTAACTCCTCTGCCTCTTGCGTATCATTCTCCTTTTTCTCAATTCCTTCATGTAGCTTAAGTAATCGATCAGGACATGTGGACGCGTAATGAACGTTCTTATCGCAACGAAAGCATGTGATCTTTGATAGATCTATCTATAACGATCATTGTAGCGGCCCCTATCATTGTAGCGGCCTCTCCACGACCTTCACCTCTGTAGTATCCATATTTTTCACGGTTAGTAGAGGTGTAGCAAGAATCCATGTTCGCATACATAAGCTTCTGATTATCTTGTCTTTCTTCTTCTTCTTTAGCAACACGCTCTTCATATGTTTTTAAACGTCCAATGATATCCTTAAAGTTCGTGGTCTTTAGTTCAAGAACCTGTTCCAGCGAGGCTACAATATGAATACATTTATTTCGATCAAGACTCGAAAAAATTTCTTAACTAGCTTGGACTCTTTAATAGTTTCTCTTAGAGAGACTGATTTCGACGAGATTTCTGATATTCTCCCAACAAAGTCATCTAATTTTCACCATCTTTCATCTCCATTCTGTCGAACTCAGACATGAGGTTCTGAAGCCGAGCTTCCATAACCCTATATGCACCCATGTGTCTCAATTTTATGGCTTCCCAAGCCTTCTTTGTTGTATCCAACTCCCCTACTCATAATATAAGTGTCTCAGGTATGGATTGGAAGAGCAAAACAGTTGCCATGTTGTCCTTCTCATCATCATCTGATTCATGTTCAATAACGTCCCACACTTTATGCACCTTGAGCAAGACCTTTCTCCTTATTGCCCATACAGTGTAATTCTTTGTATTGAGCATTGGACAACTTATGGATGAATGTCCGCTTTCCTTAGGTTTCGATGAAACCGTCGTTATATCTCCCTTTGCTTATGTCGACTCGCAAAGAAGATCATATCCTAAATAGCTCTGATACCAAATATAGAATCTCGATAACTATATTGCAAGAAATCAAATAATAAGAATTATCTCTTTTATAAATTTTAAGGAAACTCACTCAAAAACTTAATCTCACAAAACTCATATGCTATGTCACATGTTGACATCTTCTTATATATAAATAGATAACTCCTAAACTCTATAGATTTAACTTATTTAGATATCTCCTGAATAAGTTTTATTTCCTATTTCAAATATTATTAGGATAGCTTGGGAACCAAGCTACTAACTTCAAGTTTAATTCCAACAGTTGCGACCATTTGTTGTTGTCATGAAGCAAAAAAAAAAACTGACCTTTCCGTAATGAAATAGATTATTCGAATCAGAGGACAGTATGTTTTGGAATGAGAACTTTCACTTCGCCCATGTAATCTGACGACACACAACCAGCCACACATACTGGTGAGCATGAAGCCAATGTTTTAGAACTTGAATTGGCAGAAATTCTCCATATTGTGATCTATTAGGAAAACTACTTTTTCTACGTTAATGATGCTTTCCTGAAGAGAAGAAAATCAGATTTTGATGTTACAATAAATATGGGTAAATTATTAATCCACATAATCAATATATGAACCCTAAACAGATTTTCGCTTCAACTCGTTTTTGCTCTTAAGTCTCTTTGCTTTTTTCAAAGTTGATTCGCTTTTGTTAAGTGATCCGACGCTCAACTCGAATACGTAGCAATTTTTGATCGTTATTCCGAGCTTCTGTATTGGTGGTGGAAAGAAAGCTTCTCTCAAAACAAAAACATGATCCCCATTTGTGTAAACAATAGTCAATAGTGAAAAGACCATCCATCAGTATTCCTAGTGTTGACCCATCCCAAGAGAAACAGTTGAGGCCCACAAAGTAAAAGAGTGAAGCCCGCACGTGAACGGTCATTACTCTACATGTTCATCGAGGTACCTCTTACACATGCAACCTGACAAACGTAGCTGTCAACTGTTCAATTGATTACTGTGCTACCGCGAGTCATAATGATGACTACGAGAACTTGTATAACATGAAGGAGAAAATGAGTCTATAAAAGGAGAAGTAGGAAGAAGAAGAATGGGGGGGAGAGCGAGAGAGACACTACGAACTCGAGAATCATTTACTACATATTCTTATCTTAATAACTCAACTTTATATTTCTCTTCGGTTACGGTTTAAACACTTCAATAACGGAATCTTTCGCCCTTAGCTTCCCTTATTGTTTAATTAGCTTTCAAACCGGATTACTGGTTTTAGTATTCAACAATTGGCGCCCACCATGGAGCCTTAAGATTCATAATGCACGAAGTATACAAGCCACTTCAAGAAACCCATAATGTCAATATATTCCAACGGAACAGGCGGTGCCTCAACTACATCAATAAAGCACCTAAGAACAGCTTTCCGCTGCCGCACATCGATTGTTTGGAAGAAGCGACGGCCGAAAATAAGATCATGTCCTTCATGGATGCCTTTTCCAGTTATAACCAGATCATGATGAATCCCGACTATCGCGAGAAAACTGCGTTCATCACAGATTGCGGCACATATTGCTATAAGGTAATGTCATTCGGTCTGAAGAACGCAAGAGCAACCTATCAGCGACTTGTCAACCGTATGTTTTCTAAACAACTCGAAAAACTATGGAGGTTTATATTGATGATATGCTCATTAAATCTTTCTAAGAAAAAGAGCACGTCGTCCATTTGCATGAATGCTTCAAGAGGTTGAACCTGCAGAACATGAAGCTAAACCCGGAAAAATGCAGATTTTTTGTTGCATCTGGGGAATTCTTCGGATATCTCGTGACATATCGAGGCAAAACAAATTAATGCATTGATTGAATTGGCATCTCCGAGAACGAAACGAGAAGGGCAGAGATAAACTGAAAGAGTCGCAGCACTCAACCATTTCATCTCCCGATCAACTGATAAGTGTCTCCCCTTTTACGAAACTTTGAAAGGCAACAAAAAATCGAGTGGTCCATAGAATGCGAAAAAGCTTTCAAACTGTTAAAACATTACTTGACCACTCCTCTAGTTCTCGCCAAACCAATGGAAGGAGAAACATTGTTCCTGTATATCGCGGTATGGGCAAAAACCGTAAGTGGCATACTCATCAGAGAAGAACGTGGAGAACATAAGCCATTTTTTTACGTAAGTAACACTTTGTTAGACGCCGAAACGCGATACCCGCTAATGAAACAATTAGCACTCGCAGTAGTAATGGCGGCTCGGAAATTGAGACCATATTTCTAGTCACACGCAATCAATCCTCACCATATTCCCAATCCGTACGTTTCTACATAGCGCTAGTCAATCAGGAATACTAGCTAATGGGCGGTCAAACTAAGCGAATATGATATCGAGTATCGAACGAGAACAAGCGCCAGTCGCAAGTCCTTTCTGATTTCTTGGTCGAACTTCCCATGGAGGGTTCACAAAACCAAGAAACGAACTCGACCTGGGATCACCACGTACATGGATCTTCATCCAAACAAGGATCAGGAATCGGGATTCGGCTAACTTCACCAACCAGAGAAGTGTTGGAACAGTCTCTTTGGTTGGTCTTTCACGCCTCAAACAATGAAGCCGAATACGAAGCACTTATCGCCGGATTACGATTAGCTCACGGGCTCAAAATACGCAACGTCCATTCCTACTAAAATTCTCAGCTTGTCGCCAGCCAATTCAGCGGCAAGTACGAAGCTAGTGACGAAAGAATGGACTCATAGCTGAAACTCGTCCGTGATCTCTCCCAGGAATTCGACCAATTCGTTCTTACGCAAATCCCATGTACGGAAAACGCGCCAAACGATGCTTTGGTGGCCTTGGCATCAAGTTTGGATCCAGGACTTAGACGAGTAATCCATGTCGAATTCATAGAACACCCAAGCATCGGACCACCAATCGTCGCAAACTTAATCAACCCTCAAGATGTCGATATTGACGAAATTGACAACCAATTTGAAGAAAATGTGGAACAATCTGAATACGGCTGCGACAAACCATGGTTGGAAACAATTCGAGCATACATCGCCGTTGGAACACTTCCTGCAGAAAAATGGGCGGCCCGGAAATCAAGACCCAGGCCACACGATACATCTTAATGGACATAGAGGTCTACAAAGGGAGATTTTTTCTGGACCACTTATGGCATGTGCAGAAGGAGAAAATGCTCGAACGGTCATGGAAGTATTCCACTCTGGATCTTGCGGGAATCATTCCGGCGGAAGATCCCTCGCAATCAAGATAAAACGCCACATTCACTATTGGCCAACAATGGTTCAAGAGTGCAAAAAAATAGCATGGAAACACGCACCAACAATCCACCAGTCCGCAGAGGTCATCCCTTCCATTTTGTTGCCCTATCCTTTCATGCGATGGTCAATGGACATCGACGGTCCCTTGCATAACTCAAAGCAAAAACAGTTTCTGCTAGTCTTAACAGACTTATTCTCAAAATGGGTGGAAGCAGAATCTTACGCAGGCATTAAAGACGTTCAAAACGAAAGCTTTGTCTAGAAAAATATCATCTGTAGAGATCATCTGTAGAGATGGAGTCCCATACAAAATCGTAACGGAAAATGGATCTCAGTTTATTTTGACTAGATTTGAGGCGTTTTGCGAAAAGTGGAAGATACAATTAACCAAATCAACTCCTAGGTATCCACAGGGAAACAACTAAGCCGAAACCATCAACAAAACTGTCCTAGACGGCCTCAAGAAACGTTTAGATGCCAAAAAAAATCGATGAGCGAAGGAACTCGAAGAATTCCTTTGGTCCCATCGAACCACTCCACGACGAGCAATAAAAGAGTCTCCTTTTTTCCTCGTCTATGGGACATAATGCATGATACCAGATGAAGTCGAATTTCTCGGATTGAGAAGGAGGCTGCCTCTCGAATTGGAAAACCTTAACAACTCGATGCTACTAGACGATGTCAACCTCATCAACGAGCACCGAGATCAAGCGCTCATACAAATCCAGAATTACCAACAAACTGTCGCGCAATACTACAACTCAAATGTTCGAAATTGTGGGTTCAGCGAAGGCGACCTAATTCTAGTTAAAGTTTTCCAAAACACTACTGAACTAAATGCGGGAAAACTTGGAACAAACTGGGAAGGACCTTACAAAGTCATAAAGGTCGTCTGAACAGGAGAATACGAAATTGCTAACATGCAGGGCGTCAAAATTCCAAGAACCTGGAACGCGATTTACCTCAAAAAATATTATCACTAAACAATCACATCGCAACCAACTGAACTACGATACGGCTTGATCCCGAAAAAGCACATAGGCAATTTGTCGCAAGACGATTTCAGCTATCCCCCCCCCTCTGAAAAAGGGGTGGGGTGGGTGGGTACATATACGTATACTCGTATACTCCCAAGTTCAAAATATTTGCTCAGGTACTCGATATGTTTGAAACTTTTTCCAGCAATAAGAAAACGCAATACGGCTTTTAAAAGCCCTGTAAATCTCTTATATCATCAAAATACTCGATCTCGCAACTTGCCTTGCTTAAAGAAGCCGAAGTAGAAACTGGCGATCATACTCAGACAATGCTTCAAGTCCGCAAACGTTTTTAACGCAAGATGCGGCATAAGAAACTCAACCTTCGACACATCGAGACGTCACTAATGCTCGAAGAATTGTTTTTTTGTCAAAATTTTCCAAACGGAACCCTCGTCTCAAAAACTCAAAACAGTCATACGCACTAACACCCCCTCAAACACTTATCCTTCGCGAAGACTCAAAAGTAGTAATTTCTACCAATATGTTTGTTGCTGATCACAACAAACTCTAAACGTCCTAAGCAGACCAAGCCATCTCATAGAGATAGGTCTCATACATCAGACACAAGGATAATTAGCGCTATAAAAGAAATCCAAAATTTTGGTTAGCACTTCCAGACGACTTAAAATTTTTCTTTTGAGAGATGCTCGATTCCTACCAGACAAGTCGTATAAGCCGAGACCTATCGCGGACTTTAAATTTGGTACGAAATCAGGTTAAAATTGCGACAGGTAATCTGAAAGCCGATTAGTCATTGCAAACCTTAAACCGAGAGTAAACCTAGGTCATGCCCTAAACCCAGCACACTGGTCTTTAAAATCTCTAGGCATGGTATCGAATTGATACGAGATCCCAAAATATGTCTATATTCTTATATTTTAGCGTCCTCATAAATCTCGCAGAGTTAAGTTATGCGAAAAACCCTCGAAAAGAACCACAAATTTTGCAATTCACCCAGATTCAGATATGAGATGACAACTCGTAATCTTCCCTCTATGCTCCCACGAATACTAATACGCTCTTAAAATACAAAAAAAATCATTTGAAAGCCGCAAAGCGGTAGGGATTCAAAGCCACAAGAGAAAAGTCCCAAAATGAAAATACGGCCACGCATGGCCGGAACAAACATAAACCATAACATAAAAAACAACATAAGTCTTTAACAAGACTGCAATATCTCTCATCCTTCAAACACAGAAGCTCACCTTCTCCCACCCCCTCGTCCAAGTTCGGGGCCACACCATCTCCGCCTTCCTCGACCACGAGACCTTGCCCCTCCAGGTTATCCAAGCATGGCGGAAGGATGCATTCAGACTTCAGGCCATAGAGGATCAGATCGAAGTCACCCTCCACGTCCGCCAGCTCCTCTTTACAAGCAGAAAGCTTGGCCTCCTTGGCCCGCGGAGATGGGGGTGCTTCGCCCTGAAACAACCAAATCTTGCCCATCCCTCCTTCGATGGACGTCAGAGCCAGGTATCGATTATGAACCATCACCAAGGATTCAAGTGAATTGGAGATCCTTTCCGAACGAGCCTGAAACTCGGCACGAAGAGCGTCTTTATCTCTTCAATCCCGCAACTCGTCGACCCTACTCTGCTTTAAAGTTGGCGCTGAATTTGACGCACCTCCGTAGCCTTAGTCTTCCTGGCTTTTTTAGCCTTAAGCAAAGAACTTGCAGTCTTCCAAAGACCTCGCTAGATCTCGCCAATCCGAGTCTCAAACTGAGATACTTCAAGAGATTGAGAGTCCTTGGTAACTTTCAACTTTGCCTCGAGCTGCGATGACTTATCATGTGACTCTGCCAACTCTTTCGTAAGACGTTCCACCTCTGATCCGCAATCATTGATCATCCCATCAATCAAAGACACACACTGCAAAAACAATATGGCAATCAGAGAACAACAAACATAATCACAAAGAAAAACTCTTGAGACAAACCTTGGCACGATGTTGTGGCATCAGGCCCAAACAAGATGCTCCTGCTGACAAAGGACCAAACTCGACGCCCTTGGTGCATCTCCTCTTCTTAGCTGCATCAAGAATAGCACATGGCCTTTTACGACCATTCGATGTAACAGTTGGAGTGGTGCCAGGAGTGTGCAGTCCCAAAACGATTCTCTCTTGGCAGGAGGAGGACGCATCGACTCATGAGTTGGGTCGGATTCAACAACGGGTATCATAGTCGTAGATAAACCCGGCGGTTGGGCTATGGCCTAAATCACAGACACAACCGCGATAGTCGCCCATCCATCAGGAGCAACGTTTGCAAGGCGATACCTCGATTGAGGAACCCAAGGCGTTAGTTGGAGTATGGAGATTAGGCGGGACAGTATGTGTTGGACTGACCACCCCCTTGGCGTCACTGCAATCCATCTCATCCTGAAAAGAGAGGAACTCTGCAATATGAGTCGGAATGGCTTCGGGGGCAGGGGAGTCCGATGTACTCGCATGAAGGGCCTTGCTCATCTCAGCATCACAACTCTTCTGGCCGATACGGGAAGAAGACATCTTTGCGGAAGGAAGCTTTTAAGAAAGAAGGCAAAGAAAACTTAGATAGTAAAGAAAGTGTGGAGAGAATGAAGAATAAGAGTCTGATACTTATAAGAGAATAAGGGTGACGCAGTTCTCCGCATTAAAATAATCGACAAAAATCATTCGAGGAAAATCTTTCCTAGTCGTAGATTTCGATTAACACATCACTCACCCGCAAGAATCGCGCGCGTAACTTGCGAGCTTTGGGGATAACTGTTGGGGTCAAAAATGCTAATCTTGAAATCAACGTCTAGGATTGCATCTCTTACAGAAGATTTTCTCAGAATAATTTCAAGAAAAGGTCCTAAGCAGAAAACTCCAGAACAACAACCAAGTCAGAAACACAGACAATCTCAAGTTGGATCAACAAATCCAACTCACCCAATGGCAAGATGGACAAACGACATCCAATTCGCCTGATGGCAAGTTGGTTGTGCCTCATCCAACTCGCATGATGGCGAGTTGGATTGATCAATTCAACTCGCCTAATGGCGAGATGGATCAGCCCTGTCCGACTCACCATCAGACGACCTGGACCATTCCTCGCTAATCAAACCTTAACTTCTCCTTTGGACCTTGATTAAATTGTCCCTTGTTTTGTCTCGATTGGAGTTACCACTAGAACTTTATGATAAAAACTACAAAGATTTGTTTTCTCGTATAAGTTCAAATTGGTTGTATAAAACGGCAACAATTAAATTAAAACCTTAGTTGCCTCAACCCTATGATTAATTTGAATTATTATAGAATCGGCATCGTATCAAAGGTTTTCTTACGAAATAAATCGTAAAAACATTTAAGTCAAAAAACGGCCCCAAAAAGGTGTAAAACGCGGCTAAGAGCCCACTTACGATTTTGGACAAAATCCAGCCCAAGGTTATTATGACGGTTTATCTATTATTCGCCGGAAAAGATAAATATCAAGTTTCAAAAGATAAATACGAAGATCGGAAAAATGAAATATTTCCGCAAAGCCATAAACTCGACCTAGTGGCAGAATAGGAAATGACGACCGACCTAGAAGGCATATATAAGGGAAACTAAAGTAAGAAGCGTTGGGATCCGAAGATTTATACTCAGAGAATTCTTGTTAGCTTAGAAGAACTTAAAACTTAGGTGACTAGAATAGCAAGGTTATACTTAGAACGTTTTTCCGCTTATGTTCAGCGATTCTCTTTTTAGCACTTCTTTATTCATCATGTTTTTGGTAAAATTTTGTAGTCATGTTCTTATCAATCAATAAAACGCCTCCGTGCAAATTACTATCGATATTCTGTTATCTTTTTCTTTTTCGTATTCGTGTGTTTACGCAGATAATCGGGGTCCTCTGAAAAAATTAGGATTTCCTTACTTTTTTATTTTACGGAAATTGACAGTGCGAATTTCGGTTCTCACAGCGGCTATTCAGCATCATCAATGTATCCTTTAATTTTTCAATCTATTTTACATTTTGAATTAACTAGATCAGGTCGAGACTGACTCTTAGAAAAGATCTGATAGACCTTCGTTTTATTGGTTTACTATCTTATTATTACGTTTTTAGGCTATTGGATTGAATCCTTAAACCGGGTTTGGAAAAGTCCACCATCAAGATTTATGATTTTTTAAAATCCGGTTTTAGTTTAAACATTACGTTTTCGTTATGTTTGATTTCTTCGGTCGCTTTTATTCTGCATATCCCACCAATCAGAAAGATGTCAGCCTAATAATAAAACATCGTTAAGCATGCTGCTCTAGGCACACCCGCATATACTAACAAAGTAATTAACATCAATAAGACGACCCAGTTTCATATTTCTTATTCAATACTAGGGCTGAGACTTCGGACATTTGGGTCGGGTTTGGATAGGATCCGATCCGGTCCAGGCCTTTTAGATAATACCCAATACTCACTTAATAGATTTTGATTCGGGTTTCGGGTTGGGACTACCCCGGACGGTTCCAGCTAACTGTTTATTATGTCAATCATATATATTTAAAAATAAAATAATTTACATATAAACTGAAGTGGTCCGGGTACCCATTTTTACTTATTTATTATATTTATTATTTTTAAGGAAAAGTGAATTGAAATCGTATATATATTAATAATGTGTAGTTAACTAAAAAAATAAAGTAGCCTAGTGGTATTACACTTGTCACTTTGCCTATTCAACCCGGGTTTGACCTTCGGAAATACAAATCTATGTTTTTAAGTATAGAATTTGGTTTAAAAGAGTACCCATTCAGTTCCGGATAATACCAAAACAGAACCGTTACCATGGATAATCAACACTAATACCCATCGGATAAATTGACTAAGACAAAAAGCAAACCAAACCGGTCCATTTCGGGTTGGATCCGGTTCGGGTAAATGTTTCCAGTTAAAGTCCCAGCCCTATGCAATACCTAATTTTTGTGTGGTTATTTATTGACTAGGCGCGACCAATTTTTTTTAATATTTAAATGGAAATTTGTAAATGTAGAACAAAACAACAAGTACATTTTTCCTATGTGTAAACCCAATTAAACCCTTAGTTTAAGCCCAATTTCATTTTTTTACATTTCAAATACTTAAAATAAAAATAAGTTAAAAGTTAAATAAATTAGAAAATAAACAAAAGGGGGGAAATTTATTTATCCCCAAAATCGTTATCGAATAACCCTAATCCATCTTCTCCTTTGGCTCTCGAGAGAAAACATGAGAACTTCTCATTGTTTCACTTCATTGTGGCTGGTGTTCCTTCTTCCCGCTAGGACTCTTCCGAACTTCTTCTTCTTAATCGAAGTCTCAGACACCTCGTGCTCACTCTGCCGCCTTGTTCTCAAGTAACTCGCCGGAAACTGAAGCTTGTGCCTCGCCGCTCTGAAATATACACTTTCAGCTCTAGTTTCAAGCAAAAAAAAAAGAGCTTTACATGTTTGTATAAGGACTTGTGATTTGTTTTGCATATCTTTCTGTTTTCTAATTTTAGTGTTATTATCATAGTTTGAGTATGATAGGTTTCGAATCTAGTTCATGTGAATTATTTAAGTGTCTATGTTATCAAATTTTAATACTTTTTGATGTGTTTCATCGCCTAGGTTAGTAAAGTTTCATACTCTTTCATGTTTCTCATCGCTTATGGTTTAATTTTTTTTTGTGGTCACTTAATTTTTGTATTACTCTTATACAGTTCATAAATCTTTGTTTGTGTTGGATATTTAGAATATATTTCGTTACTCTAGAAAGAACAAGATTTTCAGTTTTTTTGAGATATCTCCGGTTACTGATGTTGGAATGAACTCGTAGTGGGTTGGGTGAGACAAAAAAACAGTTTTTTACACTTCTAATGTCTTTGTTATGTCTCGCTATATTGATTTGCAATGAACTTGTATTATGATGCCTTTGTTTTATGAGTATTGACTGTGGCGATTGTATTTGTTTCATTGTTCCCATGTACGACGATGGATCAATTGCCTGAATGCCTATTCTAAGAGGGAACCGAAACACAAGTTAAAAAGGTCAGCAACAGTTGCTGAGCTACCATCCTTGATATGGTGAAAAGGTTCATTCCAGCAGAGTACATGAAAGGCTTGGGTCATCCGCTCTTTGCTCAAGTTATGGTCATTAATGAACATAATATTCACTATTTGGGGAAAGTGATCCACACCTTTGTTTGTAAGCAGCTTCTGACCGCACAACTTCATGAGTTGTAGTTCCATTTTCCTAGGAGGCCTCTGAGATTTTCAATACAAGAATTCTATGCCATCACTGGTCTGAAATATGAAGACGAGCCTGACTTGGAGAGTGAAAAATGGAGAGATGATAAAGGTTTTTGGAGTAAAATGCTAAATAAAAAAGGAATATATTCCTAAAGCAAATCAAGAAGGTGCATTTGAAAACTTGTGATACGTGGTTTCATGTTGATAGGCTGAGGTTGTTGTATTTGTGTGTGATTGATGGTATGCTTATGGCGAAGGTAGAGAAGGTGTCGATCCCACACAAGTACATCAAGCTAGTGATAGATTTCAATAAGATGAGAAGTATATGTGGGGTCTTCACTCAATTTGTTAGCTAGTGAGTTCCATAATCAAAGCTAGGTATAAACTGAAGACGCATAACAATTATGTCATAGATGGATTTTTGTAAGACTTCAGATTGGGTTTATGTAGAATATTCTAGAAATTGGGTCTCTTTTGGGTCAGAAACTCAGAGAAGACATCACCAGCGTGAGATGCAGTAATTGCAAATGATCTGCTAAGGTTTCCTATGAGAATATTATTAGCATAGAGTCTGATTTTGGATCTAATGTAAGTTCTGATTCATTTTTAATGTGATTGAATTTCGTTGTTCTCAATGTTTGTGTCTTGACCTTGTTTATTTGTTTATGTTTTGTAGGAGGATGTGTTTCCATTCATGTCTTCCATTGGGAATTTCAATGTTATTGTTCAAGATAACTTCGTACAAATAGATGGGATGAAAGATGAAAGAGCCGATTTAATCCTTGATGTATGAATGGAGTAAGCATGTATGGGGCTTATCAGGAAATTGTACAACCATATGTGTACAGTTCTGATGAAGATGATACAGAGGCATAAGAGGTTGGTGAAACAAGTGAGAATGGAACGGAAGAGGAAATAGAAACCGCCCATGTGTCTGTTGAAAAAAAAAAAAGAAAGAACAAGTTTCAGGTCTAAGTCAAGGAAGAAGAGGTTACTCTGCCAAAGATCATCAGAAAGATATAGAGAGCTTGAAGAAGAAATCAAGTCATATATTCAGGGTGTTTTAAGTCTTCTTACTGCTATAGCGGTTGAGGTACACGAGACAATTGAATACCGGTTTACTAAATTTGAGAAAAAGGTCCTTACGTCTCAGAATCCTAGTCCTTCTCGTGCTCCTGCTCCTTCTCACACTCATGGTGCTACTACGGCTTCTCCTCACACTCCTGGTGCTACTTCGGCTTCTACTCACAATTACACTCATGCTCCTTCTCCGACTTCTACTCACACTCACACTCATGCTATTGCTCCGGCTTCTACTCACACTCACAATCCTCCTCCTTTTCGCAGTCGAGCTCCTGCTCCTTCTCGCAGCTGAGCTCATTCTCACACTGCGAAATATCTCAAGTTTACAATATGTTTTCATCATGAATGACTTATATACACTTGATGGATTGTTGTTTGAGTTTATCATCAGCTTACAATCATTTTATGACCGCTTATAATCAGCTTCAGTTTAAAATTGATGGCTTATTGTCTGAGTCTATTAGGTTTGAAATAGCTTAGCTTCAATTCTAAATTGCAGTCACAATAGCCGAGCGAAGACAAGGCTAAAATCCAGTAACATGGCTAAATAACTCTGTCACATCCAAAAGAACAACATGGCTAAAATCCAGTAACAATACCATAATGAAGTCAACACGATAACGATAGCAGATTGATAACAGCTCTAAAACCAAAAACAACACCATAATGAAAAAAAAATCCAAAACAACGACATGGCTAAATAGATCTGTCACATGTAGCCATTTTATGATTCTCTTGGCCACATTGACTGCATTTGCATCTCTTTTTCGCATGAGCTCCTTGTGATGAATAAATCTTGTGTTCAATAATTTTGTATCTGGTTTTCTTCTCCTTCCTGCTCCTCTTTTTGTTCCATAAGGTAGCACATCAAGGTTCTCAACATCCTTTGGAACAACCCAACTATCCTCAGGAACACCTATTGGATTGATGGTTTCTTGATAAATTGTTCTCCAAGAGGAATTAATGTACATGTCATCCGTAAGTGAGTGTGGATCTCGGCCAACAGTGAAACCAGCCTTAATAGCATGTCTACATGGAATTTTTAGCAGGCTGTTTCCGTCATGAGCAAGTCATTTTGTCTAAATCAACCATGCAGTCGATTTTATCTCCATGAACAAGAAACCGATTCTCGTTAATTGGCGTGACAAGAAACATTTTACCCTTCTCAATCCGCCTATCGATTGTTTTCTCGATGGCTATAGTTAATGGCAGTGTATGCTTCATTCTTAATGTTCGACGTTGAAAGAACCAACGAGTCAGCATTTCTCTGATGATATCCAACAAAGAAATAACTGGATACTCTTTTGGTGAGCGTAAAGTAGAGTTTATTGATTGAGTCGGATTTGTCCTCTTGATGTCATACCTTAATCCTGAAAAATAACAGCGCGCCCACTTTGTAACATCTGCCTCTGTTAAATCATTTCTAATGGTTGGAATAATATTGCGCACAACTTGGAATCACTTATGAAAATCGACGACTCTATAAGCTTTAGAAGCTTTTTCAATCAATCCATCCACTCCTTTCCATGGAAATATGTGCCGACACTATTCAACAAATGGTGAATGCAAATTCCATGTTGAGAACGAGGATACACATTTTCAAGTGCCTTAGCAATCGAGCTATTCATGTCTGACACAAAAGCTAGAGAATGTTCGTTTGCAACAACAACATTTAATTCTCTAATAAACTAATCCCATGAACGATCATTTTTTGAGTCCACAACCGCAAATGCAATAGGATATAAGTTAGATTTTTTGTTTAAAGCTGTAGGAACAAGTAATACCCATTTGTATTTTCTCTTTAAAAATGTCCCATGAACAACAAGAACTTTTTCAATGGCTGTGTGAAATCCTCGTACTGATTGCCTAAATGAAACGACAATAAATTGGAAACTACCATCTACATCGGTTACATAAAACATATGTGTTCATGGATTAACTTCTCTCAGCATGTGCAAGTATTTTGGAATTTTTCCTAAAAATGTTCTCGGGAATACCTCTAACTACATTAATTGTAAATTCACGAGCATCCTATGCTAAGGATTTAGATATCTCACATCCATGCTCCATTCTCAAAATCTGAACGACATCCTTAGCTTTGGGACCTTCTTTCACACCTTCATACCTATGCATTATTAGATTGCCAATAGTTTTTTCAGAATTAGTCCAACTACCTTTTTCCTACTTGATGCAGCACATGTAAGAGCAGCCACATATTTTTTGATGATGAAATATGTGGATCATGATAACCCCACATCATGAACACTCCAGTTTCACTTGTAGTCAATGCATCGGATATACCAATGTTTTGTATCCGACTTCACAACTTTGTAATCAAAGTTATGCTATATTTCTGAGATTTTGAATGTTGCTTTCAACATCGATTTGTTCTGAAACATTTCATCCATCTTCACAACATCCGTCAAAGAATATCGAACACTCTTTCCCATGTTTTCTTCAGCCTTACTTAAGTTGAAATCGTCTTCTTCTTCTTCCCAGTCGTTCGAGTTACAATTGTCTTCACCATTCTTATTTTGTTCAGACAAACAACAAAAGTCATCTACTAGTGCAAACAAGGAAGATTCACCTCGCTCTCTCAAATGCGATTTAGATGCCTCCTTGTCTACTTCAATGTTCACCTTGTCGCTCTTTCCATGGATGGGTGAAGTAGACACACACAACCTTGTTTAATCTTTACCCCGTACATATGTAAGAAACTTTTAAAGTTGTAGATCATTCCATGTGATAACATGGAGCATTTTGCTGTATTGATTAACTCCAGAGATAGATAGCTTACTTCAAGGTTGACAAGGCTTTGATCAAATTCAAAATCCTCAAACACCATAATCCTTAGGTCTTCAAAGGTAAATGTTGATTCCACAACTAATACTTTACCTTGTTTTCTTTTATTAACAACACATTCCCATTCTGTAAGAGGATCTGATTTCCACAAACCACAATAAAAGATAGATATGCATCTTCTTCAACAAGAAAAACAAAAAACTTGGGTGTTTTTTTTAAAAAAAAAACACTTTAAGAATGATGAACAAAGAGATCCCATGACCAAAGAGTTAGCGATTTAAAAAAAATAACTTAGGAAACACAAAAATTTGGAAAATTAATAACAGATTTTGGAGATGTGTAAGAATATCTACATTACGAATTTGGTAGAACATACATATTGTCGTGTGTATACTTTCGATACACTGGTAGACTATGTAATCATGTAGCCGTAGAATATAGTATTTATGTAGATAACGCAATCATAGCGCCGTAGACTATTGGTACATGGGCAGATTTGTGATTTTGTGGTAGTAGATATAATAGTTCACTAAATCTACAGTAGTTTAGAGAGTAGAGAAAATGGCAGCCAGTTTATTCTGCGGTGGAGTAATATTAACCAGCAAGTAGATATTGTGGACTACATGCTGCAGATCTTAATGTAGTTATTTGAAACTACAATCTACGAGGTCGTAGATTATGTTTTATGTTATCCATAGATCTAAAAATGAAATTATGTTCTACGAATATTTAGTCGACCAATATATTTTCATATGATTGTTTATTGTTTATATACATTATGTATATTTTTATATTTTCTTGACTCTTAAAAAATTTATATGGATTTTAAAGTACGCCGAGGAGACCTTTGGTCCAAAATAGAACAAAAAGAGATTTATGATAAAGGGACAGTGTAATTATTTTTTGCTCTATTTTAGCAAAATTCTCATATTTAAACTATAATCTCGTCGTAATTTGGTGAGTGTATAGTAGTATTGGAAATTTGGGTCATTACATGCGGATCCCGCCATGTTTGGTGCCGCGAGGAGGGTACAGGTCGACCAATTTAAAATTTTAACATGCGGGTGCGGGTTGAGTCGACTTTAAGCGGGGCGGGTGGTTGACCGAATTTGAGTTGTGGGTATCCGCCAATTAGTAAAATTTAAAAACAAAAAAATTGTAAAAAAAATTCATAAAAATATATAATTTTTTAAAAAGTTATAAAATTTAATTATAAATGTATAATTTATATTATTTTTATATAATTTTCTTTAAAATAGTTAATATATAATAAACATACTTATTTTATTAAATTTAATATTACTCGCGAATTTTTCGGGCTGTCCACAAATCTCACCGGGGCGGATGCGGGTATACAATTTTTTTTTGAAGGTTATACGGGTTGAAATTTCTAATTAGACAAAAAAAAAAGTTTACCTGTAGGTTAGCGAGTCAAACGGGGCGGGTTGACCCGCGAACCCAGCACTAGTGTATAGTCTGTAAGTGGTGTTGTGGTGTTTGATTAAGTTAGGGTTTCAAGATGTACTTTTTTTTAGAACTGGCGTCAAGATGTAATTTCGTAGAGATCTATGACTCAGATTTTAATAGAAGACAAGACAACGTCGGAACCATTTCAGGTTCTAGCCATTTTTTAACATGAAGAAGATTATACTCATTATTATCAGATTAATCTGGTTAGATCCAAATCGCCAGTGTATGTGATAAAGAAATACAAATATATTTTTTGGTAAAATATTAAATATTATACCAATTTTCAATTTGTTACAGAAAGTGGAAATGTATATATTTTCGGTAAAATGTTACAGAAAATACAAATATTAAACCCATTTGTTTTTGGTAAAATGTTAAATACAAATATTTGTGAATACATATCTCGTCGTTGTGTAAATTACGTCATCCTGATGTATATAGCCTTTGTTTGGGATGTAGAAGCACCTCCAAAGATGCGCCATCTTATGTGACAGGTGATAACCGGATATCTGGCGATCACTAAAAATCTTAACTATAGGAATATGAGATGTGATGATTATTGTCCTAGATGTATGGAACTAGAGGAAACAATTACTCATGCCATTTTTGAGTGTCCTCTAGCGCTGTAAGTTTGGGCTTTATCATTGACGCATTCGGGTCAAAATACCTTTCCAATACCTAGTATCTATGCGAAAATGGATTATCTATTTTGGAGAAAGGAAAGAAGTAATGCAGCTGACTCACACAAAGACTCTTATCCTTTGATAATTTGGTACATCTGGAAGGTCCGGAATGATAAACTTTTCAAGGGGATTGATAGAGACCCATGGAGTTAGTTAGATATGCAGAGAGCGAATGTTTGGCTTGGTTTAATGCTAATGAGACGATACATCAAAACCTACAAATGCACAGGAACGAGGAGACACAAATCTTAAGTTTGGAGAATATCTGCATGGTAGACGGTTCTTGGACCGCCACTGATCAGTATAGTGGTTGTGGATGGGTGTGGAAGAACCGTAATGGAAAGATCGGGCTCATGGGAATGCGAAATCTGAGGAGGCGTGAGATGGTACTTCATTCTGAACTTGAAGCTTTTAAATGGGCAATGGAGTGTATGCTTCAACATTCGTCATATCAGCGTTTTGGTACATACTATAAAGACATTATCGCAATGGTGGAGGAACAGCAAGCATGACTGAGTATTGCAACGGAACTGGAGGCTATAAAGATGTTTATAATCTGTTTTCCAAACTTTGAGATATGCCACACTCCAAGGGTTTACAATGGAATTCCAGACGCACTAGCCAAAACGGCACGATCGTTTCATAAAGATCTTTGTTTTGTTGGTTGTTTTATTCTGATCTGGCTTTTTTGACTTTTTCAATTTTGAGTAATAAAATAGCCGTTTGATGGGAAAAAAAAAGACTAGTCTAGTAAAAAAAATCTGAACTAAAGATAAAGAAACGAATGAGGTTTAGCTGTTAACTCCTTTTTCATAAACGAACAAAGTTAAAAGAAAGAAAAAAGGAAAAAGCTAAACGTGTTATCAAAGGTGTACTATTTTACCACAGTTGACTAGATTAAAAAATAACAGGGAACAAAATTAAAGAGTGATAGCCTTAGGGCTGGGCACTAATACTTGTTACTCGGTCAATACTTAGTACTTGACTCGTACTTGGTTTGAAAAAAAAGCAAGTACTTGGCGTTGTCAAGGCAAGTAACAAGTATGCATATCTTACTATTTGCAAGTACAAGTAAAGTATTAAGTATCAAAAAAAATTCGTTACTTGTTTTATTACTTGTTATTGATTCTAAAATTTTATAACACTCCTTAAAATACTTGTTTTACTATTGATATTGTAATAAAACTCATAAATAATATTAGCATTTTAAGTATTTAATGTAATATATGCTTATTTTAGTTGAATTATATACACGCATTAAATCAAATAACTTGAATAAATTAAGTAGAGTAACAAGAATATGAAAAAAACATATTTATATGTTTTGCTACATTTAATTTAAAAATTTTAAAATGTAAATAAACAAGTATCAAGTATTACCAAGTAACTTGTAAGTATTTAAAATATAGACAAGTCATTGTTAAACAAGTACTTGATCGAATCAATTATAAGTACAAATCAAAAATTCTAATACTTGAACAAGGCAAGTCAAATAACAGGTAGGACGAAAAACGTAAGTACCCCGTTTGCGCTCAGGCCTAGATAGCTTGGTTTGTTGAAGAAAAAAAAAATCATTTGTGGCTCATACTTTACCGAATTTAATAAATCGAAAAACATGTAAGTGGCTCCTCGCATGATGAGAGAAGCATCTTAGACAATTTTCTTACGTACCAGCCTTCACCTAATCCTAAGAAATAAGATCGTAAACGACAAGGCCTAGATAGTGACGTTATTAATGTAATACACAATTATATTAAATTAATCACGAAAGAAGATAATATAATAACGATTCCACATCATAATAATATTTTTACATACGCATGCTCCGTCCTGTAAATTAATCAGATATTTCTTGCCATCGTCCTCGATAGTATTTTTACATACGCATGATCAGTTTTCTGTAAATTAATCAGATTAAATTTTAATCCGTGCTTTCGTTGACAAATTTACTAACTCATCTGTTTGTTTGTTAATATGTTTAGGCATGTGTGTACTGTTTTTGATTCGGTTCCATATCATTTTTGTTTTGATTTTGCTTTAGTTTTGGTTCGGGTGTGGTTTTTGTTTTTCTGGTTCACGAAATATATGACCCGTCTGGTTATTAATAGATTTGTGTTTAATTTCGATTTGGTTATTTTGATTATCAATATGGTTCGAATAACAATCTTAGGAACGTGATAAAAATTTTGAATTTCTTTTGCTTTTAGTTTTCCTGTTTTTCAAATAATTTCAAAGAATTTGGATAAAATTACATTTTAGAGTTTTTGGATCAAATATAATATAACTTGGATATATTTAAATATACCATATAAAATATTCATGTGATTTGGTTCAATCGAAAAATTAGGATAATTTTTATTTCCGATAAAAAGTAATAGGGAAATCCGGTGTTTGGCTAATTTGGTTGTAAGTAGTCTTTTAGGATATTTAAAAATTTGGAATTAAATACAATTGATATTTTTTATAGCTATGCAAACTGTATTTTAAATATTCTGGTTACTAACTCGGTTTTAGATTTTGCTCCAACTTTGATGTCAGAAATATAAGAATAGTTCAGATATTTGTGGAAACTGATTTAGTTTTGTTTTCATATTATATTTCAGTTCGGTTTTCAGTTCTCAATTTATATGCCAAAGCCTAAAATTTTTTTATCAATTTGTCTTGTATTTGATAAATGGGATGACTATTTTAAACTTTTTTTAAGGATATATTTTTTTAAGAAAATATTAAGGCTGATCATAATAAACTGTTGTAAATATTCACGTAATAAATATATTATAAGTATTCAATGTATATAACTATGAATTTTTAATTAGATTACTATGTAAAATATATTTTATATATTGGAAATATTTAGTAAATAGTGAGAAGGATGTTTTAAAGTTGTTACATATTTATTAGGTATCAATAATCTATGCTAAAGACAATATTTTAGTTTTAATGTTAAATATTTAATCTAGATTTGCTTCTCTCTAAGTGGGGGTTATTGGTCCTTTGCTACGGATTTTTCTTAGTTGGTGAAAATGGTATCGGAGCCCCAGGAATGGCCGGCATTTGCAGCTTATCTAGACGACATTAAGGCACTGAGAGAGAGCTTCCACAGTTCAGAAATCATCCATATCTCACGAGCACATAATTCAAAGGCGGACAGTCTTGCACGCAGCGCGCGAAAGCAATCTTCCTTTGTGCTTCACATGGATGTGGAACTACCAATTTGGTTTACACAGTCGTAGAGTCTGTAATAAATTGACGACAAAAAATGTGGGGGTTATTGGTTCATGTATTTTAATAGATTTAAAAATTTAAACTAAATCAAGTGTTATTAGTTCTATGTTTTTAAAATCCATATTGAAATCATGTGTTATTGATTTCATGATTTATAAATTCTAATTTAAATCAAGTGTTATTCAATCGTTCGGACTTACTAATGGATTTGTATGAATTTTTTTTGTTAAGAATACAAAGACTTAAATCTAGGGAAAAACCTCTGAATTTTGTAAATACTAATTAAAATTCATATGTTAGATTTAAAAATCAGTATATTTTACATTGATTTGTAAATATTATATGGATTTATAAATACACCAAAGTACATAAACCATTAACTTTAAACAAACATTAAACATCTCTTTTGAAATCAATATAGTAATTACAAATCAATGTAAAATATATTAACTTTCAAATCTAACATATGAATTTTAATTATTATTTATAAATTTGGAGGTTTTTCCTCGGATCTGAGAGGCGTTATTGGTTTATGTATTTTTAATGTATTTAGAAATCCATATAGTATTTACAAATCAATGTAAAATATTCTGATTTTCAAATCTTAAATAGAAATCTTTATTTGTATTTACAAATCCAGAGGTTTTTTCTCGAAATTGAGTCTTTATTTTTTTTACAAAGAAATCCATAAAAATCCATTCAAATCTATTATGAGATCAAATCCATTAGTAAATCTGGATGATTGAATAACACATGATTTAAATTATAATTTATAAATCATTGAACCAATAACACATGATTTCAATATAGAATTTAAATCATAGAACCAATAACACTTGATTTAGTTTGGATTTCCAAATCCATTAAAATACATGAACTAATAACCCCCACTGAGTCTTTGTATTTGTAACAAAGAAATTCATTCAAATCCATTCATTATGAAATCAAATCCATAGTAAATTCAGATCATTGAATAACGCATGATTTAAATTAGAATTTATAAATCAGGAAATCAATAACACATGATTTCAATATAGATTTTAAAATCATAAAACTAATAACACTTGATTTAGTTTGGCTTTCCAAATCCACTAAAATATAAGAACCAATAACCCTCAAACGGTCATTAGAGCCTCTCCTCTCCTCCTCTCTTCCGCTCTGCTTCTTCTGTCAATTTTGGTGGTCTTGTCTCCTCTGTCCTCTCTTTCTTTCTCGGCAGAGGTTGAAATATCTTGGGATCTTCTTCGTTCCAGATCCAACGGTTTCTGTGGTAGATATGAGTTTGTGCATGGCGTTGTGAAGAGGTTTGAGGATGGCTTCTTCCTCGTCGTCTCAGTTTCTCAATCTTGCCTAAGAATCTGTGACCAGAGTGTTTCTCATTCTTGGATGGGTTGCTTCGAGCCTGGAGGAACATGAGTCGTCGAACTACCCTCATAGGGTTCACCTATGCCATGTGGTGGCGGCAACTATTTTGGGGTTGGATCTTGTGGTTTTTGGATCTTGGGTTTCCCTTGCTCCTCTTCGTGATCCTCTGGTGGTCTACAGAGGATGCGTGATGAGTCTTTCTCAGGTTGGTTGTCGACTTCCTCGTAGCAAGCTTCGCTGGCGGCGCGTGTTGGTGTTGTGCTCTCTTTCAGTGTCGATTTCTTCTTGGTACGTGAGCTTGGTCGCTTCTCCTCAAAGTTGGAGTGGGTTCGCCGGTGTGGCGCTCCTCGTTGCAGGCTCTTTCTCATGTGTTGTCATCTTCACGGTAGTGGCGACTGGCGTGGGAGCGACTGGTTCATCTGTTCGAAGCTTGGTATCAGTTAGGCTATCAGCCTAACTTATTGTTAGACGGTTGTTTATTCCGTATGAGGTGTGCCCTTCCAGCCCCATTTCTTTATATGGGACTTGGGTTAAATGGGTGTGAACGGTCACGGCTTGGTGGGTTGGGGCAGCAAAATTCAGCTTACCTCTCCAAGTACGGCATCATCGACTGCAGACTCCTTCTCGTGCTGCCGAATAGGTGATGTTTGATGAGCTTGTAGGTCCGAGATTGCGTTTCTTTTCGGGTGCTTTGACGTGTGGGTTGCTAGGAAGCTGTAAGCGCTATGTGTTTCAAGGTCTGAGGGCGCATTTCTCTCCAGTGGCTCGTGGTAACATGGTTCCCATTCCACTCTTGCCTCTCTTAGGGTCCTTCATTGTTTCGCTGGCTTTCGGATTAGATCGTGGTTTTTGTTGCTCTTGTGTAAGTCAAACTGTTGTTAGATTATCTATTCAGATTTTGTTATTGCATTCTACTACTAGTTTTTCTGTATCTTCTGCAAAAATTAAAAACTTTAGTATAAAATTTAACATTTTACGAAAAAAATGAAATAAGTGTAAGATCTTTGTAGGTTGAAATCCTCGAGTTTGTGTGGTCCTTAGTTGAGTGGAAGATTATTGAAACTCATTCAAGTCTTGCACGGAAATATAAACAAATATTGTCTAGTATATAAGTAGTGTTTAACTTTGTTTAATATAATGAATTTGGGGATAAGTTCAAAAACAAATTCATGTAGAAGGTTAAAACTAAAATATAGAATATCATACTAATAGAATTGAGTTGTACATGTTATAAATAGAGGCAATGGAAAATGAAACCGATTAAGAGAGAAAAACACACACACAAACTGTCTTGAAACACAAGCAAATAGTCTTGAGACGCAAGAAACCAACAAGATGTTTGATATTGGGGCAATATGGGGAATAATGGGCACGACAATGACGAGTTTTATGTTCATTTGGGCGATGTACTCACGATACGTCCCCCGCCATATCCGATTCTATGTGGAGAAATACGCATACAAGATGATTGGATGCGTATCTTTTTACGTTCATATCAAGTTCAACGAGTACACTGACGAAGGTCTCAAAAGAAGCGACAACTATGACGCAATACGCAATTATCTTTCCACCAGTTCCGCAGCTCGTGCCTTGAGGTTAAAAGCTGACGAATCCAAAAACAGCAAAACGGTGGTGCTTAGCATGGACGATCACGAGGAAGTTGAAGATGTCTTTGATGGTGTGAAGGTGAAGTGGTATTCGAATGTGAATGTGACTCAGACGCAGTTTCGAGGCAGCTCGGGCGAGAGAAGGTTCTTTACGCTTACCTTTCATAGGCGACACAGAGGGATGATCATTGAGACTTACGTTGATCATGTTTTGAGAGAAGGGAAAGCCATTGGGTTGAGGAACAGAGAGAGGAAGCTTTACACTAATAACTCAAGCTCAGACTGGTATGCTTGGAGGTCAGGAAAGTGGAGCAATGTTCCTTTCCATCATCCCGCCACATTCGACACTTTGGCTATGGATCCTGAGCAAAAAGAAAGGATTAAGAAGGATCTGATAAAGTTTAGCGAAGGGAAAGATTATTACAAGAAGGTTGGGAAGCCATGGAAACGAGGTTATCTCTTGTTTGGTCCGCCCGGGACAGGGAAGTCGACGATGATATCTGCAATAGCGAACTTCTTGGAGTATGATGTGTATGATCTTGAGCTAACTACCGTGAAGGATAACTCAGAGCTAAAGAAGCTCTTGTTGGATACAAAAGGTAAGTCTATGATCGTGATTGAAGACATAGATTGCTCACTCGATCTTACGGGGCAGAGAAAGACTAAAAAGGAGGAAGATGAAGAAGACGATGAGGAGAAGAAAAAGGAGGCTGAGAAGAAGAAGAGGAGGGAAGCTGAGACACAGAGTAAAGTTACTCTCTCAGGGCTACTAAACTCCATTGATGGGTTATGGTCGGCTTGTAGTGATGAGAAGATTATTATATTCACAACCAACTTTGTGGATAAGCTTGATCCGGCGTTGATACGGAGAGGAAGAATGGATAACCATATTGAGATGTCTTATTGTAGGTTTGGAGCATTCAAGGTTTTGGCTAAGAACTACTTAGAGATTGAGTCACATGATTTGTATGGAGAAATCGAGAGGTTGCTTGAGGAAACCGACATGTCACCTGCCGATGTTGCGGAGACTTTGATGCCGAAGTCTGATGAAGAAGATGCAGACATTTGCATCAAGCGTTTGGTCAAGACTGTGGAGGAGGAGAAGGAGAAGGCAAGGAAGTTGGCTGAGGAAGAAGAGAGGAATAAAGCAGAGAGGGAAGAGAGAAGGAAAAGGAAGAAAGAGGAAGCAGAGAAGAAGAAGAAAGAGGAAGAAGACAAGAAGGAGAAAGTTAAGGGCACGGAAGTAAAGGGCTACCTTCATGAGAGTAATGGTACCAACTAAGAAGAAGATACGAGGAAAATAAGTGACCCATAATGTATTCTGTTTGTTTTGTGGTGTACCATGTAAGAATAATGTTATAGACTTTTTTTTTGTTATAGATTGTTGTTTTATATTTCAGTTAATGGATTATACCTATAAACTAAAAAATACATTTATATGCAAAAATAAAAATGGTTGAATTATATTGAGAAGCAAATAAAATTTTAAATTAAAATAAAATCAAGAAGTAATAGACAAAAGTAAATTTTTAATTTTTAATTTTTAATTATGTATGAACAATCTAAAACATCATTTATTTCAAATACAGAAAGACTAAAATACTAGAACTGGTGTGCCTAAGCCTACGCAACATATACTTCTCAAAAACTAAGGTCCTGATTATCGCTGATCTTTAATGGGGTTTTAAACAAAATAACTGTTTTAATTAAATCAAAACTAATTAAAAGGAAGATTACCAATTTGTAACTCGGGATTTTGGAGACCGATTTTTAGCGTGTCAGCAAACCATCAAACGTTTTTTATTTCTTTTTTCTTTTCTTTTTTTCACCGCATTTTCGTCTTCTCGTTTTCTCTGTCACAAGAAGGATCCAAACTGACGACGGACGACGACTTTGACGGTCTTCAAAACGTCTCCTCCATCTTCTCCATCAGAAGAAGGATCGAAACCCACCACAGACGATGACTCTCTCGGTCCTCACGGCGTCTTCTCCTACTTCTCTCGTCTTCTCCGTCAAAAGAAGGATCGAAACCCACCACGGAAGACGACTCTCTCGGTCCTCACGGCATCTCCTCCGTCTTCTCTTGTCTTCTCTGGCAGAAGAAGGATCTAAACCCACCACAGACAACGACTCTCTCGATGTTCACGGCGTCTCCTCTGTCGGTTCTCGTCTTCTCCATCGTCAGAAGAACGATACAAACCCACCATAGACGACGACTCTCTCGGGCCTCACGGCATCTCTTCCGTCGGTCTTTCAGCTCTCGCTCACGATCTCTTCAATTTGGAGATCACTTCCCAAGTATTTAACGTTTTCACCTCATCCTTTTTGCTTTCAATTTCATTCTTCTTTAACAGTGTTTTTGAAGTTCTTTTAGCTAGCAAACTGGTAAAGACCATCAAGAGTAACTCATATTGTTTGTCCTAGTATAAAGATTTAAACTTTGGCTCTATATTTTAGCTTTTCTCATATCACTGGATAGCAAGAACATAAATAATTGTGTTGAAGCTGGAAAGAGATGAAAGTTCATTGTGTTGTTAATTATGACTACTCGTGGTTAAGGGCGATGTGAACAGGCTAACTCTTCCAGTTCTTCGACAAGCAAACACTACTTGAGACTGTGAGGTAAGTGTGCAAAACTTGATATCATTTTCTTGCTTTTTTCTTAATTGCTTTCGTCTAGATAGTAGTTAGACTAATGAAATGATTGTGATGAATGCGTTAGAGTTAGGATACGGTTAGTGAATGCTTGTGATAAATGCTTGTGATAGTAGTTAGGTTAATGAATGGTTGTGATGAATGCTTGTTTTAGTGTTATATTAGGATATGATTAGGTAATAAATATGTTAGATACATGCCTACTCAGCTCAACTCAAAGAGTACAAACAATTAAAAACTCTGTATCTAACAACATCTTCTTCTCTTTTCATCTATAAAACCGGGTTCTTTTGGTCTTTCTTTTCATCTTCCAACATCTTCTTCTTTTCATCTTCGAACATCTTCTTCTTTTCATCTTCCAACATCTTCTTCTCTCTTCATTGACATATTAGGATATGGATTCTACGAATCCATATAGTCAGACCTCCAATTTTGTTGACCTTCTGAACAGTCAACAAGATAGTGTCTTTCCTGAACCCTTTCCTTATGAGAGTTTTTCACATGGTGGGGAGCTCCGATCATCACAACTCCTTGTGTTTAGTACTCAATGTACTGAATCTTCAAGCTTCTGTGAAGACTCACCTACATAGCGCAAAGAAGGAAAGAAATGGACTCCCTCAGGTGATTTAGTGCTCATTAGCGCATGGTTAAACACCAGCAAGGATCATGTTGTAGGCAATGAGCAGATAGCAGGTGATTTCTGGAAATGCATTGCAGCTAGTCCAAAGGTGAAAAGAGGTGAAAAGCGAGGCAATTCAGTGTAAGCAAAGGTGGCAGAGGATGAACAATCTTGTTTCCAAGTTTTGTGGATCCTATGCGGCTACAACATGACAGAAAACTAGTGGTCAGAATGAGAATGATGTTGTTAAACTGGCACACGAAATCTTCTACAACAATCATAAGATTAAATTTAACTTTCATCATGCTTGGGAGGAGGTGAGAAATGATCAGAAATGGTGTGAACTTTCAAGTAGTAAGATTAATGGAAGCGCTAAGAAGAGAAGGTGTGAGGATGGAGCACATCAGCAAGCTCTCAAGCAACTAACAATCTAGATGATCAACCAACCAAACGTCCTCCTGGTGTAAAGGCAGCGAAAGGAGCATCTGGTAAGAGAACTATAGTAGATCACCAGGCTGTCTTTGAGTTTCAGACAATGTGGTCTATTAAAGAGAAATACTTTCAGTGAAAGAGAGACTTTCGAAGATGAAGAAAAAAAGAGCCACTATCTGAATATGAAGAAGCTCTAAAGAAGAAACTAATTACAGAGATGTTGGGTAATTAGTGTAAACTTGTCTGTCGCATGTTTAAAATGAGGTCTTAGGGTCTATGTTTCATGTTATGTGGAAGAAATCGTGAAGAAGGCGATCTACGGTTATGGAATGAATATTTCTGTGAAACTCCAACATATCCTGAAAATCTATTCCGACGACGATTTAAAATGAACAAGCTATTGTTCATGCATATTGTTGATCGACTCTCCAATGAATTTGAATTCTTTCGACAAAAGAAAGATTATATCAGAAGTCAGTCTCTCTCCACTTCAAAGTGTACAACAGCCATTCGTGTCTTGGCTTATGGTTCTTCGGTTGATGTTATTGACGAATACCTATGACTCGGTGCAACTACTACTCTGTCATGTGTGGAACATTTTGTGGAAGGAATATCTTTATTCGGGGATGAATACCTAAGAAGACCAACACCGGCTAATCTTCAACGTCTACTTGATATTGGTGAGCATCGTGGATTTCTTGGAATGATAGAAAGCATCGAGTGTCTGCATTGGGAGTGGAAGAATTGTCCCACCGCTTGGAAAAGTCAATATTCACGTGGTTCGGGAAAACTCACAATTGTTTTAGAGGCGGTTGCTTCTTATGATCTATGGATATGGCATGCGTTTTTTGGACCTCCAGGTACTTTAAATGATATCAATGTTCTTGATCGCTCACCTGTTTTTGATGACATAATAAGAGATCAAGCTCCGCAAGTCATTTTCTCTATCGATGGAAGAGAGTATCATTTGACATACTATCTCACCAACGGTATTTATCCGAAATGGAAAAATTTTATCCAATTTATTCCAATACGACAAGAGCCGAAAGCGGTTTTATTTGCTCAATATTAAGAAGCTGTCCAAAAATATGTCGAACGTGCTTTTGGGGTTTTGCAAGCTCACTTTGCCATTGTTAAAATCCAGCATTTTTTTGGATAAAGTCATAACTGGGAAGATTATGAGAGCATGTATCATACTCCATAATATGATAGTAGAAGACGAACGAGATGTATATATTAAATGTGATGTTTTAGAGTTCCAAGAAGGAGAAGACAACGGAAGTTCATATTTGGATCTCACGTATTCTACAGATATCCCTACAAATATCGCTAATATGATGGGTGTTCGGATTATAATTCCGTGATAGACAAATGCATCAACAACTCAAAAAGCTGATTTAGTTGAACATATATGGCGTACATTTGGACGTGATGAGGACAACAACAACTCGAATGTTTCTTTCAAATTATTCTCGTTTATTTATTAATCCTTGTTTTTATGTTTTTATTATGTCGATGGAACTATCGAACGACACAAGTCTTGTTACAGAAAGCGTCCACATAGGCATTGGAATTCTCTTTCAAAAGAAGCCACATGGCATAAAATATAGTTTTACATTTTAAACATACAAAATAAAAATGGAAAAACTACATTAAACATATGTAAAATTATCATTTTTCACTAAAAAAGAAGACTTATCTCCATAATGTAACATTACCATTTTATAAAAAAACAAAAAACATTATATATAATTTTGAAAATAATAAATAATAACTTCTATACTAATAAAAGGGACCTTTTGAGGCTCCAGAAAGCATCCACATAAGCATTGGAATTCTCTTTCAAAAGAAGTCACGTGGCATAAAATATAGTTTTACATTTTAAACATACAAAATAAAAATAGAAAAACTACATTAAAAATATGTAAAATTATCATTTTTCACTAAAAAAGAAGACTTATCTCCATAATGTAACATTACCATTTTATAAAAAAAAAACAAAAAACATTATATATAATTTTGAAAATAATAAATAATAACTAAACATACAACATAAAAATGGAAATACTACATTAAACATTAAAGTTTTAGACAATATAAGAAAAAATAAATAATAGATAAATAATGTAAATATATAATATATGAATTATATATATAATAAGGCAAATATATAATATGTGAATTAATATAAAATAATAAATAAATACACAATTTTTTAAAATGTAAAAATTTCATTAAGCATTAAATATCTATTTTAAAATATTAAATATATATATTAATGAAATATATACTATAACTAAATACACAATTTAAAAAATGGAAAAATTACATTAAGATTTAAACATCTATCTTAATATGTACATCTATCTTAAAATATAAAATATAGATATTAAGTAAATAGAAATTATAAGAATTTGAAATACATAATATAAGGAAAAATAAATAATAATTAAATAATGTAAATATATAATACACGAATTATATATATATATAATAATAAGTAAATACACAATTTTAAAAAAATGGAAAAGTACATAAAGCATTAAACATCTATCTTAAAATGTAAAATATATATATATTAAGTAAATATACAATTTGAGTAAATAAATATTTTTTAAAAATGAAAAAGTACATTAAGATTTATACATCTATCTTAAAATGTAAAATATTGATATTAAGTAAATAGAAAGTATAAGAAATAAAAATCCACAATAAAAAAATAGAGAAAATTGCATTAAGATTTAAACATCTATCTTAAAATGTAAAATATAGATATTAAGTAGATAGAAAGTAGAAGAAATGAAAATACACAATATAAGAAAAAATAAATAATAAGTAAAGAAAAAATGAAAATAAAAATATTATATTAAACATTAATATAAATTTTAAAATATAAATAAATATATATATATATACACGCAAATAATAGTAATAATTAAACACATATTTTTTAAAAATGGAAAAATTAGATTCAGATTTAAACATCTATCTTAAATGTAAAATATATATATTAAGTAAATAGAAAGTATAAGGAATGGAAATACGCTATTTTATATAAGAAAATCTAAAAATGGAAATACACAATATATGTATTAGATACGTTTTGATGTATCATTATTTCTATTTTTAGAAAGCAATAAATTGTTAAATATAAATATCATCTAGCTTCAAGCTCACATATTGTTTCTAGAAACAAGCTTAGATCTATTGTATGTGTTTTAAGAGTCTTTTTTAGCTTTTGGGGGCTCTTAAATCACAAACTGGCAGACTGGGTTTCAAGTTCATCTTCATTAATAATATTTACATTCATAGCAACAAAAATGTTCGTCAACTATGAGCATATATCGTAGTACTACTAGAAGCAGCATTAGCTACTTTGAGACAAAGCTAACACAAGACCTACACAAGAGATGTCAAAAAGGCATGACTAATGAGCCCCCGTGGGTTTGCACTGTTCTTCCGGATCCTGTTATGTTCTCTGGCTGGGCCCCTTGGTCAGCCGCTCTGTTGGCTTGATCAATGGTTGTGCTGATTTTCTGGCTGTCCTAACTTTTATTCGTGTGTTAGAAAACTCTAAACTTCGCGGTTTGTTGAAAGTGGAAATCGGTTGTGATAAACAACAAGTTAGCATAAATGAAAGAGATAGCAGACACAAAGGTGAGATGGCAACCAATTCTTAAGCTCTTCGACAACATGTTTTGTTGTCTTTTCTTTTCCACTTCCGTCGCATATTTCATGTTTTGTACTTACCCTTCATTAAAACTAAATCTCTGACCTCCTCTTTCATTTTATTTAACTTCTTGTTTATAACAACCGATTCTCACCTTCAACCGATGATTGGTGGAAGGGTTTTGTTCGCGAGATCATTTTTTAAATAAATTTATTGTTTTTTTTTTGAAATCTCTTATAATTTAAATTCTACCTAAATGTATTATTTAACTAAGTTCCATGCCTATTTGACAATCATGCACATATTTTTGAAAAAAAAAATTATTATGGCTACGTTTAGTAGTCTTGAATCAAAAGGTTTTGAGTGCTTTAACAAATCAATTCAATCAAATTGAAAAAAATAAGAAAATAGAGCATGCTTTTGAGGAAAACAGAGCAAGCCTGGAAGCGATGAGGAACGAAGCAGATGACATGTGCTTGTCCAACGAGTCAGCGTTTCAGTAATTTTTTATCCATGGTAGGGGTAGATGAATTGGATGCATGCAAATATCCTTGCAGATGATATAGAAACGCAGAACGAGGAAGGTAGTGGTGTCGCCTGCAATTTCTTTCACAATAACGTCTTGTTAACGTCCAGCAAATCCAGGGGAATAGTGGTTCTGTTCCCAAACCCAATGGATGTAGTGGGTGTTGCCGAGAAGGACAAGATGTGTAGAATTAGATATCGAACTAACTTGTTTATTCTCATTGACGTGAACGTGTATATATACAACGTAGGTAAGTCGGCTAAACAAACCTAAACCTAACAAACCAGGATATCTTCATCCTTATCACTTGGAAGAGATATCACAAGAATATATGAATAGGAAATACAATCATTATCCATATACTATATTTTCGTAATACTCCCCCTCACGTTGGAGAGTGAGGATTACGAACACCCAACTTGGACAACAAGGTATTGACAAAGACTGATCACACACAACTTGGACAACAAGCGCCTTAGTAAGTATGTCGGCTACTTGATCATGTGTTCGTATATGACAAAGACTGATGAGACCATCCCGAACTGCATCACGTACGGCATGACAGTCATTCTCAATATGCTTGGTGCGTTCGTGAAAAACAGGATTAGAAGCAATGTGTATAGCAGCTTTGCTGTGACAATAAAAACGAGTGGGCGGTTGTTCGATACCCAATCCTTTCAACATTTTGCGCAACCACAAGACTTCTCGAAGAGCACCCGCCATCGCACGGTACTCAGCTTCAGCGGAAGAGTGAGACACTGTGTCTTGCTTCTTTGTTTTCCAATCAATTGGCGAGTTACCAAGCATAACTACAAACGCAGTGAGGGAACGACGGGTAATAGGACACACAGACCAATCGGAGTCACAGAAAATGGTTAGAGACAAGTCAGGAGACGAACTCAACAAGACGCCATGTCCTAACGTTCCTTTTAGAAAACGGACGACCCGGAGAGCGGCCTCTAGGTGAGCTTTTCGTGGAGTCTGCATAAACTGAGAGAGAATGTGGATTGAGTAGCTCAACTCCGATCGTGTGTGGGACAGATAGATCAAATGACCCAGAAGACGACGATATTGCGTGGGATCGGTGAGGAGAGGACTGCTATCAACCGCAAGTTTATGGTTTTGCTCGAGAGGAGTGAGAGCTGGACAAGAACCCAGATTTCCAGTGTCAGTGACGATGTCCAAAGCATACTTTCGCTGAGACAAGAAATTACCTTCAGGCCCTCTACTTACTTCAATACCCAAAAAATATTTTAACTTCCCCAAATCCTTCATCGAAAAACACTTTCCCAAGTACTCCTTGAACTTCTTGACCATATACGAATTGTTACCAGTAATGACCAGATCATCAACATAAATCAAAACATGAAGCACCACACCTTCCTTATTAAATGAAAACAAGGAATAGTCATCATAAGCTTGAGCGAAACCAAATTTGAGTAAAGCATCGGATAACTTTTTAAACCAACATCGCGGAGCCTGTTTAAGACCATAAAGAGACTTCCGAAGACGGCACACTTTGTTGGGATGTGAATGACGAAAACCAGGAGGAAGTTTCATGTACACCTCCTCTTCAAGATCTCCATGGAGAAAGGCATTATTAACGTCCATCTGGTAAACTTCCCAACCATTTGCTGCAACGATACGAAGCAAAGTGCGAATAGTTGCCATACGCACCACCAGTGCAAAAGTTTCATTATAATCAACGCCTGCTACCTGCTTGTTCCCGCACACCACCACACGAGACTTGTGTCGTTCGATAGTTCCATCGACATTGTATTTATTCTTATACACCCACTGGCTATCAATCGCCTTTTTACCTGCGGGAAGATCACATATGTCCCAAGTATGTTGTCGTTCAAGAGCTACAATTTCAGAAGTCATGGAATCGTCCCAAACTTTCACACCCACTGCTTCCTTGAAGTGACGAGGTTCAAAGTCAGCTGTAATAGCAGCTAAGAAAACACGATGTTGTGGAGAAAAATCTTTATCAGAAACAAAGTGGGTTAAGGGATACAGTGAATTACCTTGGACCGGAACCGATGACTCAGTGGAAAAAGGAAGAGGAACGTGAGGGGTACTTAACACAGGAAACACGACTTCACTATTGTAGGAGGCGAAGTCTTTCAGACGAACAGAGGGAACCTGTTTTCGGTGACCACGACCAAGTTCTTCGGCTATTGGAGTCGGAGCATGCTCATTATTTCCACTGGAAATGACGTCGTTATCAGGATGCTCTACATGTTCTGTTTGAGCCAGTGCTGGTGTAGAGTGCTCGTCATGTTCTGCTTGAGCCGGTTCGGTATTTGCAGAATCTGCCACAGTTTCTGCAGGAACAACTGGTGAAGCAGACGCATCAGTAGCCACTGACTCTGGAATGGTGCGAGCGGAAGAAGTGCTCCCCCTATCTACGGAAGGGACAACACACTGCCAGTCTTCATCGCAAAAATCAGTGCCATGACCTAATGTCGGGGAAACAGATGTCTTCTTAGTGTAAGGAAACACATCCTCTCGAAAGACAACATCACGTGAGACCAGAAACTCGTTCCTTTCTATATCAAACACTTTATAGCCCCTTTTACCGAAGGGATATCCCAGAAAGACACACAAACGACTGCGTTCACTAAACTTATCTTTATTTCTTGCCATTTTGTGAACATAGCAAGCAGAACCAAAGACGCGCAGCCGAGAGTAATCTGGTTTGCAACCGTGAAGAATTTCGTAAGGAGACTTTCCTTTGTGAATTGAGCTTGGCGTCCGATTTATGAGATAGGCAGCAGTCAAAATCGCCTCACCCCAAAAACTAGTTGGCAGCCCGGCTTGAAACAGCAATGCTCGAGACACGTTGAGGATGTGTCTGTGCTTACGTTCAACTCGACCATTTTGTTGCGGGGTTGCCACGCAAGAAGTTTGGTGAACGATGCCGTGTTCACGAAAATATGTAGACAGACACATAAATTCCGTTCCATTGTCACTACGAACAGTTTTTACCGGTTTGCCAAATTGTTTTTCTGCATAGACCAAGAAATTCACCAGAACTCTTTTGACTTCTGATTTCTCAAGAAGCAGATATGTCCAAACTGCTCGAGAAAAATCATCAACGATTGTTAAGAAGTATACTGCACCACACGTGGATGGAACTCGGTAAGGACCCCATACGTCAACATGAATTAATGAAAAACAATCTTCAGATTGATGAAAACTATCCGGAAAAACTGCTCGAGTTTGTTTGGCTCGAAAGCATACATCACAAGTATGAGAACTGACAGAAGAAGAAGAAAACATAGGTAAAGCCGAAAGAACTGAAAAACTAGGATGCCCTAAACGCTGATGCCACAATGTCTGATCTGCAGAAACATCAACCATGTGAATCTTTGCGGTAGACACATCCGTTAAGTAATAAACCCCATCACACTCCTCACCAGTTCCAATCAGAATCCTCGAGAAACGGTCCTGTAAAACACAAACTGCATCAGTAAACATTGCAAAACAACCCGTTTGTTTGAGAATTTTTGAAACGGATATCAAGGTGCAATGGAGCGTTGGTACATAAAGAACATTATGTAACAAAATTTTGTCGGAGATGGGTAACTTTCCCATACTTAACGCAAACGTCTTACTACAGTCTGCAAAACCAACCGAACACGGAGGTATTGCGACAACATCGCGAAGAAGGGATAACACTCCTGTCATGTGATGGGAGGCTCCCGTATCTAGAATAACATTACCAAGTTTAGCCTTACCAGACAATTTATCGGAACCTGATTTTTCTTGAATCATCTGAGAAAGAATCTTCCATTGATCTTGTGTAAATTCAGGAAAAGAAGGAGGATGAGAACTAGTGGCATGAGCTGTATTGGCGAGGCCACGACTTCTGCCTTGTCCACCACGGTTTCCACGTCCGCGACTACGACCAGTTGAGCCCCGCTCAGAGCGCTCGTTCCACCATTCTGGAAATCCAATCAACTCCCAACAGTCCTTCTTTTCATTTCCATTGCGACCACAATGAGAACATGTCGTCGCACGATCCCTGTTCCGAAGTATTGATGAGTCAGACTTCGATACACTTTGCTTGTCACCGGGAGAGGACGTTTCCGTCTGACGAGCCAAGAAACCAACAGCATCTTGATGTGTCATCTCACGACCGCGAGACACGCCCAACCTTTGTTCTTCGCGAATGACTTTCGAGTAAACTTCTCCAATGGATGGAAGTGGATCCATTCCGATCAAGGTAGTACACAAGGATCCGAAACGCGAATCATCGAGTCCCATTATGAATTGGTGCACCTTGTCATCATCTCGTTCTTTTGTCAATTCGTCAGCAGCTCCACACGAGCACACCGGAAGAGGTCGGTAGACGGCGTATTCTTCCCACAAAGCACACAAACGTCCATAGTACTCTAGGACGGTTTGACCTTCTTGCCGACACTGCGCTAGCTGAGCTTTCAATTGGTGAATCCGTACTTTGTTACCAACAGAGAACCTTTGCTTCAACCCTGCCCACAGCTGGCTTCCATCGGAGACAAACGTCACGGAGGACTTCACCTTAGGATCGATAGAAGCACGTATCCAACCTATAACCATCGAGTTCACTGCAACCCAACTATCATAATTAGGACTATCAACGGGCGGTGTCTTCACAGTACCGTTGACGAATCCCACTTTTCTTTTGGCTTGCAGATCATTCAACATCTCATTAACCCAGAGATTGTAGTTATCTCCGTTCAACATGACTGGAGTGATCATGGCTCCTGGATTATCAGAACCATAAAGGGTATATGGCGAAGGAAGCGACATCTCCTTTGCTTCACCAGATTTTACTACAGAACTTTCTGTTTCTTCAGTATTTTTTGGATTATCACCCGTCATTCCTACTCACTTTTTTGTTCAAACTTTGAACACAATAGGAAACAAACTTTGAAAGAGAATTTTAATGTGATCTAAGCTCTGATACCATGTAGAATTAGATATCGAACTAACTTGTTTATTCTCATTGACGTGAACGTGTATATATACAACGTAGGTAAGTCGGCTAAACAAACCGAAACCTAACAAACCAGGATATCTTCATCCTTATCACTTGGAAGAGATATCACAAGAATATATGAATAGGAAATACAATCATTATCCATATACTATATTTCCGTAATAAGATGACTTGCGACTTCCCATGCAAAATTACAGCAGAAGTTCATCTCCCACCTGTAGTGCCTCTTGTACTAATTTTCCATAAGAACAATTTCAGATATGAGGGAGCCACCTTTCTAATTCTTTTACTAGCACATTATGTGTTTTACTTCACCATGTGCAGAATAATTTTTTCATTTAAATTATATTGCTAAAATAAAATTTGGTTAAATTTTAAATTTTGTTATTTTATATCAATATTTTATATAAATATTCATTTAATTAAACATAAATTAATATAAAATATAAATCTAATTTATTTAAATTGTATTTAAGAACATATATATATATATATATTAAATTATAATATTAAACATATTTTCATTTATTTCTTTGGGTTAAGATATATTAAATCAGTTTGTATAAAATCAAGAAAATAATAAAAAATTATCAGAAGATAAAAGATAAAACTAAAAAAAAATTTTAAACTCGTAGATATCAAAAAGAAACAAATGGTATTAATAAAAAAGATTTTAAGACTATATAAAATTTTGAAATTTTGTTTAGTAATAAACATTGTAGAATTATAAAAAAATAGATGAAAATAATATTTCAAAATTTGTAAACATTATCATATTATTTAATGTTATATTTAAATATATTTATTCTAATGATGATACATCAGTTATTAGCATATTTTAAAAGTTTATTTAATTAGGATATAAGTTATTACCATATTTAAAAAGTTTATCAAAGTAAAAAATAAATATTAAGTGTAATTGTCTATGTCACCTTTTACCTTAACTCATGTCACTGTGTCACCATTTTTTGGTGAAAGTGAATGCGTTGATGACACGTGTCAAAATTACTTCACAAATAATTTCTAGAAAATTATAGGGTGGGCAAATAAATTGAATCCAAAAATTAAAACTGAACTAGAACGAATAAAAATGAATCTAGACCGATCTAAACTCGATATAAATACCAAATAAATCTTGTTTACAATATTTCGAGTTATGAGTTTTAATCGAACCGAACGCGAACCCAAATGGATATTCGAAAAACCCAAAAATTCAAAATCCCAAATAAACTTTTACCAAACCTGACCTCAACCTCTAATATGTATCCAAAACACACTAAGAATTATTGAATACCTGAAATAATTATAAATTAGATGAATAGTTAATTCAAATACTTAATCTATTATATATATATATATATATTAGTCGATATTAGTGTTTTTATGTTTTGACAATTGCATAAAGTGCAATTTTGAAGTTTAAACAATATTGTTGTTTTTAGGTTTAAAAAGTGTTTCTAATGTTTATAAAGTTGGTCGTTGTTAAATTTTATTGAGTTTAGTCAAGTATAAATTAATATTTTAAAAATCGATAATCTTATTAATATCAAGTTGAAAGGGTATACCCGGATAGAGGAAGACCGATGGGGATTCAGGGACCTACAGTGGATGCTTTAAAAGCTTTCTGCTGGAAAGTACGGTGTCCTCTCAAGATTAAACATTTTCTATGGCAATTGCTATCGGGTTGTATCGCGGTTAAGAAAAACCTACAGACAAGAGGGATAAAGGGTGATATTTGTTGTGACAGATGTGGTGCTGAAGAAGAATTGGTCAACCACATTTTCTTTGAATGTTCACCAGCACGTCAAGTTTGGGCATTGTCAAAGATCCCTTTGAACCCCGTAACTTTCCCTACAGGGTCCTTATTTACAAATATGGACCATTATTTTGGTGGGTTAACCCTAAGATGGAAGATCATCATTTCGCATAGATATTGTGGTACATTTGGAAAGGGCGAAACAGCAAAACTTTTAGTAATTTGGATGTGGACCCGAAAGACACACTCAAATTAGCGGAGACAGAATCCACTCTACGGGCGGAGGCCCAAATAAAGGTACAACAGGGTGAACCACGGCCAGGGGTAGTTGCGGCCCTACCGTCTATTCCAGGACGTTGGTGTTTTATTGATGGCTCATGGAAAGATAAAGATGTGTTTGATGGTCATGGTTGGTATAGTACTCTTGAAGGTTTTGTGGGTTTAATGGGAGCAAGAAATGTTCGAGCCAGCCTCTCACCTCTTCATTATGAGGTAGAAGCGCTTATCTGGGCAATTGAGGGTATGCGGAATTTGCGTCAGAATCAGGTTACGTTTACAACAGATTGTTCTTAGTTGGTGAAGATGGTTTCGAAACCTAATATTAAGACGCTTGGTCAGCCTTTGCAAGTTATCTGGAGGATATTAAGACGCTTCAAAGAACTTTCCACAGCTCGGCAATCATCTATGTACCAAGGACACTGAACTCACAGGCAGATAGTCTAGCACATAGTGCGAGAAAACAAACGTCTTTCGTTGTTCACATGGATACAAAGCTACCGGTTTGGTTCGCAGAGTCTATTTGAGTCTGTGTTTTGTCGATGTCAAAAAAAAATATTAATATCTGAAACTATTTTAAGTTCAATTGGATCTTAGACGTATAACTAAATTTGAACCAAAATCGACTAAACTAGAACAAATTTGATCCGGATTTTAATATTATTTGAATTGGGCTGAAATTCATAAACTAAAAAACCTTAATAAATCTGAACCGAAACCCTTTTAAGATCCCAATTGCCGACCCCTAAGCACATTCTAGATTCGGAAAAAGAAAAAAAAAAGAAAAACAAAAAGAGATATTTTAGAATATCTCATATGTTTGGATTCAAGTTTCATCTTTGCTTCTCTTCTTTCTTCTTTTCCTCTTTTTCTGCCTTACTCGAGCTTCGAACACGTCCAGCGTTTCACTATATTGTGCCTTCGCTGACCAGACGAGCTACAAGAGAAGGCGTTAGTAAATACAATATAAATTATTTAACTGATGCTTAAATTTGTGAGCCATGTTCAAATCATCTACGATTTCATTATAGCTGCTCACTAGAACATTGACCAAAAAAAACTGGTCACTAGAACCGTATACGGAGAAGTCTCATGAAAAATGAGTCATAAGGGGAGGAAAATGCCTATTACTACACGAATTTCATGGAATTAAAAATATTTTAAAATTCTTTACGAACTCGTAAAATCATGCACATATATATGTTGACCGTCAATAATGTTAGTCAACCGTTAATTTATCAAAACGACATCAATGTGGATAATTCTAAAAAGATAAAAATCAGCTACTTCTGAAACTCAAATTCAGGCACGAAAACACAACAATAAGTATCTTAACTAGTATATTAAAGTAACATTCTTGTATTAATTTTATAAACATTAAATTATATATACGTTTTTGATTTTATCAAATAAATCTTTATTTTTTTATTGTTTTAGTTTTTCAAATAAGTATATAATTGTTTATGTTTTAAATTTTATGTATCTTTATTTTATAAATTTAAATTAATTACTATTGCTGTAAATTACGTAAGTCTCTATGGATTTGCTCTGTCTTCCATATCCTTCTTTGATCTGTTCTTGCGTGTTTTCGTCGGTGACAAAACAGTCTTTTGTGACATGCGATGAGCTTTCGTTTCAGGTCAAACAACAAGCTCCACCTCTTCAGTATCCCGAGGTAAGAATATCACCCGAAACACTTTTGCATGTTACAGATCTTGCTTAGATCTAACATGTATCCAAAATATCTTTCCAGGTTTCCAGTCTTTAACTTCGTTGAGCTCCTCCACCAGACTCCACATTTTCCGTGAGACATCTGGTAAGAAGACTTTCTTATATCTTCTTGCATTCGACAGATCTATGTAGATCTGACACCATTGATGTTTCAGAAGTCGATTTAACTTCTTATTCATATTACCCTCCTTTGCATGTCCCAGATCTGAATTATTTCGTCTTTTCAGGGGTTAAAGACGAGTCTTTGGTGATGAGTCTTCCCTCAGATAAGTTTTCTTTCTTTTAAAGAAATCCCCCTTTTTAACTCTTTCGTAAAGCGTTTTAGTAAGTTACTAAACACTCATTTTTTTCTTTGCAGCTTGTAACTGATATAACGTATCTGAGAATATACGTTACTCCACTTGAACCGAGTATACTCTCGATTCTTATTATGCTCCAGGTGACCTTCTCCCTCTTTCTCAGATGTCTTCTGTTGATTTTTAAAATCTTTTGCATAAATACTAACCCTTGTTTTGTTTGTGTTTTGTAAGGATAAAAAGTGTCAACATAAATCACCTGGAGCTTCCTCTCTATCTTCAGTGGATGTTCAAAAGCTCACAACAAAGCTGGAATTTCTGACCAAGTACCATCTTTGTAAGAAAATCCGCCTGGTTTACATTAGTATGTATCTTCCTTAGGTTAATATCACTTGCTGCCACTAGGTCTCGTATGAAATGAAATTTGGTGTCTATATGTTTAGTTTGCTTATGATGAATTGGATTCTTTGCTAGAGCTAGGGCACTCTGTGAATCCCAATTGAGTTTAATATTGTCTAGTTTAAAACCCAATTCTGAACATAGACCTTTTAGCCAAATTGCTTCTTTAGCTGCTTCGTTCATTGCCATGTATTCTGCTTCCGTAGTAGATAGAGCAACAACTGATTGTAAACATGATTTCCATGAAATAGTATTGTCTCCAATCTGAAATACATAACATGTAACTGAACGTCTTATGTCCATATATGTAGCATAGCCTGAGTCTTAAAAACCTTCTAATTTGAATGTAGATTGTTTCCTGAATGTTAAATTCGAATTAAATGCTCCCTTTAAGTACTTTAGAATCCACTTGACTGCTAATTAGTGGTCCCTTCCTGGTTTACTCATGAAGCGACTAAAATAGCCTACTGCAAATGCTAGGTCTGGTCTTGAACCGACCATAGCATACATTAGGCTTCCCACGACACTAGCATAGGGAATCCTTTCCATATGTAGTGCCTCTTCTTTCCATTCTTGTTATGTTAGACTCTTTAGTTTGAACTGTGCAATTGTAGGAGTAACCACAACTTTAGCTTCATCCATTCCAAACGTTCTTAAGACTTTTTCCATGTACTTTCCTTGTGATAGAATCAATGTACCTTTATCTCTATCTCTTATTATATCCATGCCCAAGATTCTAGAAGCCTTTCCCATATCCTTCATTTCAAACTCACTGTTAAGTTTGTCCTCTAGGTTCCTGATAACATCCTTGTTTCCTGATGCTATTAGCATATCATCAACGTATAGGAGTAGATTGATTGCTTTACTAGTTTGGATATCCCTCATATAGACACATGGGTCCTTTCTGCTACGTTCAAACAATTGATCCTTCATAAACATATCAAATCGTTGATTCCATCTCCTTGAAGACTGTTTCAAACCATACAGAGATTTCCTTAACAAGCATACTTTATTCTCTATCCATGGTTTTATGAAACCTTCAGGTTGAGTCATGAGAATCCTTTCCTCTAAGCTTCCATGTAAGAAAGCCGTCTTGACATCCATTTGTTCCAGTTTGTAGTCTAGGTTTACCGCAACTAATAGCATAAGTCTTATAGAGATATGTTTCACAACCGGAGAGAAAATTTCGTTATAGTCGATTCCCTCGGTTTGAGAATAGCCTTTAGCTACTAGTCTTCCCTTATATCTCTCATCTTCAACCCCTGGGATCCCCGGTTTCAATTTGAAAATCCATCTGCATCCAATGAGCTTTGCCTTCTGTGGTTTTTCGATGAGATCCCATGTTCGATTTTCCTGTGAGAGTCCATTTATTCCCCAACTGCCCTTTTCCACTTCTTATTTTCTTTGATTTTCATAGCATCCAAATAAGATTTAGGTTCATCTATTTCCAAGTCTTCGACAACATTCAGCGCGCAAGGTACAAAGTTCCCATCCTCATATCGAGATGATGGTGTCACATTTCTTCTTCTTTCCCTATCTCGTGCAAGCATATACGAGTCATGCACATCTTTAGTGTTTTGACTCTCAACTTCGGGATCATGTTCTTTGTCACTAGAGCTACTAGAACTTTCTGTTGATGATTCTTCTCGACCTGGATCAGGTGAGACTTCAGACTCTGAAGAGTGAGATGGTCCCCTGATCAAATCATCACTGAAAGATACTTTTCTTTTGTTTTTCTTTACATGTTGATCACTACTCTCATTAGTAATCTTAGGATCATCTTATCATTTAACCATAGTATCCTTGTATAGTTCTTCCTCGTTAAAGACTACATTTATGCTTGTTCTGCATCGTCCTTCTTGAGGTATCCAAACTCTATACCCTTTAGCACCCATAGGATATCCCATAAAGACTCCTTTAAGAGCTCTAGGTCTTGTTTTCTCTTAGGTTATGTGAACAAATGCAGAACACCCGAATGTCCTAAGATGTCCCAACTCTGGCTTAATCCCCGACCATACTTCCTCTGGTAATTTAAACCCTAACGTAGAGTTTGGTGATCGATTGATCAAGTAGATAGCCGTAGAAGCTGCCTCTACCCAGAAACTTTGATCTAAACCAGACTCCATTAGCATACACCTTACCTTATCCATTATGGTTTGGTTCATCCTCTTTGACACCCCATTTTGTTGAGGAGTATAGGTGCAAGTCTTATGTATTTTAATCCCAGCCTGTTTGCAGTAATCATCAAACTTCTTATTACAGAATTCCAGACCAGTATCGGTCCTTAAGCACTTGATTTTCCTTTCAGTCTTGGTTTCAACTTTGGTCTTCCATTCCATGAAATTGGAGAACACTTCGTCTTTAGGTTTTAAGAAATAGATCCAGACCTTCTTTGAAAAATCATCGATAAAAGTTACAAAATACTTGCTCTCAACAAAGTTGTCTGGTGTAGACGGAGACCCCCAGAGATCTGAGTGAACATAGTCTAGTATTCCTTTAGTCACGTGTTTAGCTTTAGGGAAACTTTTCTTGTGTGACTTCCCAATTATGCAGTGTTAACAGAAATCCAACTCCTTCACTTCCTTGTCAACGATATATCCGTATTTGACAAGTTCAGACATGTTCTTCAGGCTCATATGACCGAGGCGTGAATGCCAAACATTAGTCATATTCCTTTAAACTCATTTAAGGTTAGCCTCTCTTTTCAATGCGGTTCCTTGTAGGTAGTATAGCCCTTGATGGTATTTACCTGATATAGCCTTTTATATCGACATCCCGCAGTCTCTAGCATTCCATAGGAAATTAAGTTTCTGCTAATCCCTGGCATATACCTAACACCTGTTAGAATTACCGTAGAGCCATCCATGTATAGGATTCATATTTTCCCAATTCCTTGGATGTTACTATGAGCATTATTAGCCATTAATACTTTCCCTCCCTTGAACTCTTCCAAGTCAAATAGAAAATTCTTGTCGGGTGTGATATGAAACGAGCAGCCTGAATCCATTACCCACTCTTCTTTTGTGTCTAAAGTACTACCCGTTAGGATTAGGGATTCCTTTGATTTAGCCGCTGCTACATTTGCGGAGTCTTGAGGTTTGAATGACGTCCTGTCCGGACACTCACGCTTCCAATGCCCCTCCTTACCACATATGAAACATCCCTTAGTGTTTTTACTGTTTCTGGGACGTGACTTAGACCTTCCAAATCGACTCTTTGACCTTCCTTTGTAGGTCTCCCCATTGTTCTTGTATGATCGCCGGTCTGATCTCCCTCTTTCAACCATTAGGCCTTCTCCACCGACCTTGTAAACATGCCACTCTCGATCAACTCCCTTTCCTTAGACCTTGCAGCTCCAGTAACCTCATTTAGGCTGAGGGTGTCTCTACCATACTTTAGGGTTTCCTTGAGTTGATCATATTTGCTTGGCAGTGAACTTAGCAATAGAATTACTTGGACTTCCTCAGAAACTTCAACTTGCAGATTGCTCAGATCTGCTACTAGTTTTAGGAAATAGTCCATGTTCTCATCTATAGTCTTAGAGTCAGCCATCTTGAAAGTATAGAACCTGAGCTATAGAATATTCGATTGGGCAACGAGGTCTTTGTGTATAGTTTGTCTAAGATATTCCACATCGCAGAAGCAGTTTCACAATGTTTAATCTTCCTTAGAACCTTGTTCACAACATTTAGCACAATCAGGTCCTTTGCTTTCTCTGAATTTTCGAATTTAACCGGATCTATTACGAGTGCTGATTCCACAATTCCAGCCAGTCCCTTTCCAATATCCTTCATGGTTGATTCGGGTTCTTCCTTTGTGTCCATCCCATCCTTTAGTAGCTTTTCATCCGTGAGAACAGACTTCAAGCTGAGTACTCCAAAGTGAGCAAGCATGCGCACTTTCCATAAAGAAAAATCACCCGTACCATCAAAACGGTCAACTTCAATACGAGTGTTAGACATCGCGTATGAATTTGATGATCTCTCTCTCTCTCTCTCTCTCTCTCTCTCTCTCCCCTAAGTAACCTTAAGAACCCGGAAGCTCTGATACCACTTGTAGAGATTTAAACTTTAGGTTTACTTAGGATTCAAGTAACCTTTGACCTAGAACTATAACTTGTAAATAAATACACAAGCAATTTAACGAGTTCCCGGCCTCTAACCGGTACGTCTCGTGGGAGATCTCTTGCTCCCAAAATCTACTAGATCAAAAGAGTTACTAGTAAACACCAAATAATTGTGCTAGATAGCTTGATTACAATAAGACCTTCTCAACTTAGCTTAGAGAATACAATCAACTTTAATAGATCAAATAGACTTAATTAAGCCTAAGCTATTTATCTTTGTTATTGTTTCCTTTCTCTTGCTTAATGACTTGTTGAATGATCTTCTGATACTTGTAATCTGGTGTTGTTATTGCCTTATGTGTTTTGTGTTTAACCCTAATCAAACACTAATCATACTTTATATATACATGTGTATGAGGGAATAAAGCTGGTGGTCTTAGGCCTGTGATTCTCTCCGGTCTACTTCTCAGCTCAGACGGAGATAGGTTTTGGTCCAAACTCTAACAATAAACAACAGAAGAATAGTTTTAATCGTCAGTTGTGGTCGTCTGTGGGAGATTATTAAATCGACGCTGAGGCGAATAAATAGTTTATACAGATACAAAATTAGTTGGAAACTTGGTTTGGTAAAACACTATATTTTATTAAAGCCCAATGATGAGTGTCCACAATAGTGGCATTGTTGTGTTGAATCAAACCATCAATAGTGACAAATAACACTACAAGAATTTAACTAAGCAACCATAAAAATCGACAATTTTCAGCATATACTACTAAGCAACCAGAATTAGCTAGTTTGAGACAAACCTAAAAAATTGACTCTAAGATTCCGACAATGGTGCTACCATGAGACTTGCGCAAGAGATGTCGAAAAGGCATGAGCTTATGCACCAAACCCCAAAACAGATAAGCCGTAATCATCTCCTCCTGAGTGACTCTAAGTGCCTTAACCACCACGAAGTTCCCGTACTCACTCCTTGCCAACCTCATCAACCTGTCTCCTTTGCACTCCAAAAGCTCTGCCACCACCACAACCATCGACTCCTCTGTCTCCAAAAGCTTCTCCACGATGTAGCTTCCATACTTTTTGAACGAGAGCTCTACACAATGGCCACCCAGATTAACTGCGATGTTATACGTGCAGTGCAAGTCATTCAGTTTAAGCACGTGTTGGACCACAAAGTTTCCGTAAGGATCGTGGCTTAGGAATAGCGCGTTGAGCGCGACTCGGTCTAGCAACTGGTTTCTGTAAGAAGGATGGTCCAAGTCGGTTATGACCTCGTTGAGAGCTATGCAGCCGTGTTGGTCACACGCAAGTTGAAGCGCGTGGATGAGCGTGTGTTCGTACATTGCAATTTTCTTCTCCTCGTCAAAAACGCGCATCCCCCGTAACGCCACGTAGGACGCGTGCTTATTGGTCATGACGTGGCGGAAGCGGTCCAAGATAGCGGCGCAGAACAAGTCGTCCACGTCATCTGATTTTCCCAGGAGTTTCTGTAGGCGGTTGGACCCGTTCTTGTTTCTTGCGATCTTCATGAAGAAACAGGAGTCTGACGTCAGCAACGACGCCATACTGTGAAGCGCTCTCCTGTCTAACGTTGAGATAATCTCTCTAAACGGAGCTTGTTGTTCATCGCTTTTAGTCATTAGATAAAACATGGAGCGCAAACGCGAGTCAAGCTCTTGATGAGGAGTCAAGAACCGGCTGGAGAATGAGTTGATTAGATGTTGACCGTTTCTTGGAGGAGGAACTGGGACGGGGATGCAACGTGAGCGATAGTACGCCGCTTCTATGGGCTCTGTTGCGGAGGGGAAACGAAGATGTTGTAAAGAATCGAATAGTGTGGACAGTGAGAATGGATAAGTGTTTGCCATTGTATATGCGTTGGTTTAATTGATTCTACGGAATGAAATTGGTCGGAGGAATATATAACAAAGGGTTTTTGTTGTGCGACTGTAGAGAACGAGAGACTGTTGAGAATCTGTGGAGGTAATCCTCCGTATTTAGAGTGATTTACACTCTAAGACATTTTTTTAGATTTTATTACTCTATACGATACTTTCAATTTTTAAGACACTTTTTCTCAACTTGTTCCCTTTTTTTTAACTAAAACGTAACTAAATGCAATTAGTAGGGTCCACTCATTAATTTCATCTTCCTCACCATTTTTAGCATATGGTAACGATGGTTCAAGCTTGCAACAAAAATGGTGATGAGGGAAATGGCATCGTCGCAAGCTTCTAGAGAGCTATATCGTCGGTTAAGGAAGCAACAGCGGGACAGAGCAGTCGGAGAGCTCAGTTGGCAGCGACTTTAAACCGGGAAATCTATTCCAAGTGGTCTCCTCCTCGCCGTGGTTATCATGCTCGTTACCGGAGTTATGGACGCCGAAATCATCGTTATCATTCACAGCTCGAAGAGAAAGCTTGATTGGAGCAACAATGGTCAAATTTTGATTATTTTCACATTTGGTCCTCCAACTTATACTTATTCTTTGATTTGTCTGAAACTTTTAATATGTTCAATTTTCTTCACCAATTTTTATTTTTAATTGTGCAATCTAGTTCATCCCAATTTTCCAAATTTGTAACAATGATCCATGTCATTTTTTATTTTGTTTATGCCCCATAAGTTTTTGATTTATAAATTAATCCATTTGATTTGAGCCCAAATTAAAAATGTACACTTTTAACCTCACACAAATACAATATATATATATATATATATATATATATATTACAAATGGTTAAAATGAGCTAAATGAGAAACTAATTATTATTAATATCATAACATATTAATGAGGTATGAGTTATTTCTTGTCTACATGTAATGATATAAATGAGAAGCTAATTACCATTAATTATGTTACTTAATTTACCAAATTTGTAGCTAATCTTTCCAAAATAACAATTGTAGGCAAAATTGTTAAATATTTTTTTAATCAAAACCAAAAATCTCCTTTTAATCACTATTATCATATACAATGATTCATATTTACACATTAGTTAACTCGTACAATGATTCACGTGTACACCGAAAGATTTTTTTTTACATACATTTGCAAGTTTAAATATTTGTACGGCCAATATCATCAACATGTACACATATATATCATTGACCATATGTACATTATTTTAAAAAAACTCACAAATACACAGGTAATTTTGTACATCAAATAAATTTTAACATACATTAGTAGTTTGAATATTAGAACAGCCAAATACATTGCTTTGTATACTTTTCGTTTTGATTTTATGTGTAAGTGTACATGTGTACAAGTTTACATGTGTATATAGATTTATGATTGGTCATATATGTAAGTATGTATATGTGTACATGTGTACATAGATTATGTGTGTACACGTGTACATCGTCAGAATGTACACATATATTTCATTGTTTACGTGTACAATTGTTTAAAAAAATTACATGTACACCAGTTCATTTATATATTACACTAGTTATAATATATGAGATTTTAATTAGTACATTGTTGGAGTTCATTTAGATCTATGTCTCACTGTCTAATTTCTTGTGGTTTTTAAGATGAATTTAAATATATATATATATATATATATATATATCTATTAATAATAGCAATCTCAAATAATATTGAAAAGTTGTGTTTTTTCAAAAGAATTTCATATAATGTTGAAAAATTATGTCTAAAAATCCAATTTAATATTGAAAGGTTGTGACTCTTCAAATGAATCACATATAATGTTGACAGGATATGTTAAGAAATCTCATGTTGAAAGTACTTTCACATAAATATTTAAAATTGTTTATATGAAGTTAATCTATTAATGTGAAAAGTTGTATCTCTTAAAAAATTTATATGAAAAGTTACATCTGTTAGTTTTTTGAAATGAATAGTTGTATTAATTTTAATGATCCTTTGACATGAAAAGTTGCATCTATTGGTTATATCTTTTCAAATCTATATATATTGTGCATTTGTGTGTTTATAACACTTCTTAATACGAATCATATTTTCTTTGCTCTCTAATTATTACCACAAATGGTTTTGCCGGGATAGTGTCTGTATTATCGACAATAATGTATGTTTATTGTGCAAATGTGTTTGTCTTGATTTTTTATATTAAGTGTTTATGCCCATTATTTTGTGTTGTTGTTCTTCTAATGTATGCATCCTTCTCACATCTTTCTACATTATTGATTTAATCTTATTTTTCCTACTAATTGTCTCGTTTATTGTTTACCCCTGTTTATTGGATTTGCCTGCAGGCTCACTTCGCAATTTATAAGTCGATGTTAATCCTTACTAATACCAAATCATTTAAACTAGACAGCCATTCACCTCGGAGAAATTGATTTCTCCGGCTTGGCCAAGGACGTTTGAGAAAGTCTCCTTCATCGTCTTCTTCTTCCTCTAAGTTGTCATATATAAAAATCTTTAATTATGTAATGTGACTTTAGTAGAAGCGTCCGATGTTAGTGGCATCACGTTTTTGTTTACGGGTTATCTTCTCTTTCATTTGTACTACATATTACTATGTTTATGTCTTTAGTAGAAGCGTCCCATGTTAGTCCCAATAAATATTGAAAGGATGTATCTTTTCATAAAAGAATTGTATTTTTTCAGTAATAAAAGTTGTGACTTTTTATAAGGAAAAACTGAAATATATTAGTTTAAAGTTGTATATTTTCATTTCAAAAACTAATAGATACAACCTTTCACGTAAATAAAATAAGAAATGCAACTATTCATATTGACATTAATTAAAAATTATAAACAATTATATGAATTATTAATAAATGAATATGAGCACATTAAAAATGAAATGAAAATGGATATGTTGTTCATTGATAGTGTAAAATGGTTGTATATGTTGTATAATGTTTGAAAAGTTGTGTCTTTTCATTTAAAAATTGAAAATTAGATTTAATTTTTTTGTCAAATTATGAAATGATTTGTGTATCTAAAATTTTGTGCCTTTTCATTATAATATCAAAGGCTGTCTGTTTTTTTTTCATTTTTAAAATGTATTACTTTTAAGAGTTATATCTTTTCATAAGCAATAGATGGAACTTATCATATTAAAAACTAATAAATGCAATTTTCATATAAAACTTAGAAAATTCAATTTTTATATTAATACAATAACATTTAGATATAAAACAATCATAAAAATTTATATAATATATATATAGATACGATTAATAAATAGATATGAGCAAAGTAAAAGTGAAAAAACGTAATTTTTCATTTCAAAAACTATGAATGCAAATTTCATATAAATCATAAATATTTATATGAAATATTAATAAATAGATATGAGCAAAGTAAAAAAAAATACACATATGTTCAAACAACTTGAGACTGAAGAGGTGTGAATGGATTGTCACCCAAGGGATGCGAACATTGTGTCTATGAAGAGGTACGAATATTTCACATCTGAAGGAGTGTGTGTGTGTGTGCCGTATCCGAAAGAGTGCGAAGGTGGCGTTTCCAAAGGGGTGCGAGTGTGTTGTGTATGAAGGGGTGCTAAAGGTCGATTTTGAAGGGGTGCGAACGTGTCGTGTCCGAAGAGGTGTGAATGTAAAAATGTGTGGTGAATGAAGAGGTGCAAACGTATTATCACCAAATGAATGCAAATGTATCATTAGAGAAGAGGTGCAAACTTGTCGTAACCGAAAATGTCATAGTTATATATATAAATAGTCATCACTTTTCAGATTTGTAATAGTTATTTTCTAATAGTAATTTTACAATTTATTTTGAATAGACACATGATTACTAAAAAACACCTTACTGCTTAATGAAAAAATACAACTCTTTAAAAACATATATTTTTAAAAAGACACTTATTGGGTATTTTAACATCTTTTAAAAATTTAATTTCCTTTTTTCAACAAAAACATACAATTCTTATTATTAATAGATTTTAATGAATGAAAGTAATGAAATACATAACATTTGACTTTACAATAAAAAGTCACAAAATTAAAGATACATATAATATTTAATAAACTGATAATTTTAAGAAACTAATTTCAGTTTAATAACTAAAAGACATGTTCACACCTCTTCAGACACATCACATTTGCACCTCTTCAGACACAAAATGTTTGCACCCCTTCGGACAAGAAATGCCCGCACACCTTCGGACACGAAAAATATTTGTACCTCTTCGGTCACGAAATATTCACACCTCTTCGGCCATGAAACGTTCGCACCCCTTGGTTGACAATCCATTCGCACCTCTTTGGGTAATGATTCGTTTTCACCTCTTCAGTTATGATATGTTCGCACCTTTTTGGTGACGACATGTTCGCACCCTTCTGGCGGCGACATGTTCACACTCATTTAGTGACGATCCGCTTGCACGTATTTGGTCATGATATGTTCGCATCTCTTTAGTGATTATACATTCGCACCTTTTTGGTAACGACATATTCGTACCTATTTGGTTCAGACATGTTCGCACCTCTTTGAGGTACCACAAAGCTATTAATATTTTCTAAAACAATATATAACTTTATAGAACAGATCTTAGAAAATCTTTGGTATTTTGTTCGATTATAGTATTTAAGATATTGTCACACTCTAAACACTAAAGAAATTATATTATTCCGGTAAGAAATGTGGAATTGCGAACAATGATGATAAGTGAGAAATGCAGAAGTGGCAAACAATATATAAATTTGTGAAAAGATGCAGTTTTTAAAAGGGTGTGTATTTAGAGAAGTGTTAGTTAACAAAGAAACACAAAGACACATTCTAAATTAGTAATTTGATGAAAGTATATATTTTTAAAAAATATTTTTACATTATTCAGTGCCGTATATTATTTTTTATTATGAAAGGATTTAGTAATTATTTTGTTTTTGAAAAATACAACTCTTTAATAGCTGAACATATTTTTGTGAATGAGTTTCTAAAAAGTTTAAATTATGAAAGAGTTTGGTGGTTTAACTTCTGAAAATTTACAATCTTTCTATTATGAAAAACAATGAAAAGGTTTAATAGTTAAGTTTTGTGAAAAAATATAATTGTTAAAGAATTAACACATCTTGTACTTAGTGAAACTATAATTTCATAGTCAAGATCCTAAATAAATCTTAGTTATTAAATTAAAGATTAATGATAAACTCCACCGTTAAATTTAATTTTTATTTTTCTATAAAAAATACTGACATCATCGTTTAGATGAAATAAGTTTTGTGTTAGTGAATATAATTATTAGTGATGAGCCAATGTCATCTTTGATGATAAATCATTGCATTGTTGTTAATTATAATATCTGGTTATAGACCATTGTAACTTTTGATGTTAACCATTACCACCCTTAGTTAACCATCATAATGTATGGTTATCAACATTTGCAATGTTTGGTTTCACCTATTATAATATTTGGTTTATTAACCATTGCAATCTTTCGTCATCTATATAAGAAATTCTGGGCATTGACAAATCACACAATCACGAATAGACTATAAAATAAAAAGATTAAAACATGAAGAACTCTATATGTTATTTTTGTTCTTTGCCTAAATTTGAAACTTTAGATTAAGAACCGATAAAAATTTAGAGTAATTTTATTCCACAAACACTTTATCTTAAATATTATTTAGAAGATTCAATAAAAGTCATTAATGACTTCAAAAAAGTAAATTCGTAATTTATAAATTTAATTTATTTTATTTAATTATTATATTAATATAATAAATATTGATGCTTTATAAGATTTTTTCTGAAATTAAAAATATTATTATAAATGAAAAAAGTTATATCAAAATAAATGAACATAGATTTATTACAATATTCAGTGTTAGACAATTTTTATAAAATGAATGCCCGTGCGATATCGCACGGGTTCTTTTCCTAGTATATATATATTACATTTGGAAATATGAGACTAAATCAAAAGAATTTATTTCTAAATCTAAAGCATCTAGGGTATAAATGAAATTAAACAAAATGAAAGAGACCATTTTGCAAAATCAGAATATATCCTTGCTCTAGATTGCACAATTGAAAAATTTCGAGATAAATTCGTGAACAGACTTGAACAAATTATAAATTTGAGACAAATTGGAAAGTAAGCAAGATTTGAGGACCAGATGTGCAAATAATCAAAAGTTCACCATTGTTGCTCCAGTGAAGCTTTATCTTCGATCTGCAATTTAAGCGACGACGATTCCGGCGGCCACGATTTTGGTCCAGAGCAACACGACCACCGCGATGAGGGGACGACTTGACTTGATGTGTGCGGACGAACTAGATCTCGCGGGTTGAGGTTGCCGACAATGAAGCTCTTCGGCTGCTCCATCACGTCAATACTAGCTTATCACGGACACCGTGGAAGAGAAGACCGTAGAGAAGGAAGAACAGCGCGGTGGATGGAGATCGTGGTGGTGGAAGATTCTGGTGAATAGGTCATCGACTAGGGGTAATCCGACATCTATAGTACGTGATGATGGACGTTGGCGCCTATACACTTTTACAGTTTTGGTGACCATTCTTTTAGAAGAGAATTTTCCGTAGATTTTTTTAGATGATAAAAAAGAAACGAAAAATAGGAAAGAGAATGGGGACCACCATAGTTTTGTTCTAGTTAGAAAAGTTAACGAAATTGTGCTAATGGTTAAGAAAAAGTGTCTGAGTAGAAGAAAGTGACTCATAGTGTCATTGGTAAGTGTAAATGTGTCTTATGGTGTAAATGTCTCGCGTATTTATAAGGCTACACAAGTCAGAGAGAATATTACACTCAGAGGCAGTTTTACACTTATTAATAACATAATAAGGCAGTTTCTGCTCCTCAGACACTTTGTCCACTTCCCAACAAACTTTTCACATCTTCCAACCACTAAAAACCCAATATTACCCTTTTTCTTACTCCCAACAAATATCTTTTTCTTTTTTTTGTTTCTCGTCAACTCTTCTCTTTCTTTCTCTCACCTCCGTCATCTGTTGTTCTAAAACATGGGTTGTTGAAGATGATTGTTCTTACAAAGGGGTTTTTTGTTTTGGTTTAATTATTACCGCCACAGATCTAAATAAAGCAAATCTCAAAGCACCATTGTTAAAAATTTCTTTTTATCTCAGATTTAACCATCCTTAATTTCAACATTAACATATTTCCGGCCAAATCTTAGATTCTTTCAGAACTTTAACTTCTCTTCAAGAACTCAATCTCAGATTTTTTTTTTGAATACATAGTTTCTCTTGTTCTTACAAAAAGAAAGTCTCTGTTGTTGAATTACACATCTAGATAATTAATGATTTATCTAAACATTTCTTGCTCTTTTACTTTTCTCAGTGAATTAGTGAAATATTAAGTCCGCGAGAGCGTACGACTTCTCACTGTTGGAGCTTTTGATTGTTTAACGCCTCATTGTTGGGATTATGTGACGTCTTTTGATGGAGATTAATCCATGTTTTGCATCTAGAGTTGGTGCATGTGAGTTATTGTGCATGTACTATTATCATACACTTAGTAAATGAACCACTCGAATCATGAATTTACTCTTTGATATTGTTTGAAAATACATTTGTATATATCTAAACAAAGAATATACAAATTTGTACATGTGTACAACAAATTTTTGTACACAGCAACACTTGTACACATCTACAGACATAACACAAACAATGTAAAAATATATGTCATATTTTAAGAACAAAGAAGTATTGCGGCTATAAACATACTTATGCATATTATGTTTACGTACACATTTCCATGCCAAATAGCCATGCTTATTTCGTTTAGCAGCCAAAGCTCCCATAACTGATGTTAAAACAACACTTCAGATTTTCATTTCCAAAAAAATAAAGAAACAATTTATAATCCCTTCAACAAGCTTGGATAGTTTTTTGATAAAGCTTATAACGTGATAGTATTTAAATTTTACTTTAATATTTCATTTTGGAATGAGTCTCAAATATATATTTTTGTGTATCTAGTAACGTTTGAATATCATGAGACAGAAAAAATGTATCAAAAGCATTGAGAAATAAAGAGAAATGTACAAAAACTAATGTATTCATATCATTATGGATATAATAAGGTTGAATTTTAAAAGTATCCATGTGGACACTACAAAAGGTGTACGAGAACTAGTGTATCCATGTAGACACTCTTTATCAGTCATAAATGAGTTTCACATTCTTCAACTTAATGTTCATTTTGGTTGAGTATTCATTGTAGATTGGTCTTTTCATTGAAGTGGAAATCTTTATACCAAAACATATACGTGTACACCAAGAATGTATAATTTTATATATATGTACACGCAACAAAATACTGTACACAGTAGTAATTGTACACATGTACAAATATATAAAAATAGTATAATATAATACATATGTGAATGTATAAAATTAAATGTGCTTGATGTAGTGGTAAAGTGTCTCGCTTTAGATTCTCTAGACGAAGGTTCAATTTTGCATTTTGCTTATCTTTTTTACAAATGGCAATTTCGTAATAAAGTCATCATCTTCATACTAGGGCTTCCCATTATTTCTGCAATTTATCTCAGTGTCGCCATAAATTTTTTTCATGCAGTCTTTATTTTTTTTTGCCTTTTTACCCTTAAACCTTACACATATTATATAGACTAAGCAATTAAAGCCAAAAAGACAAGTAAAAAACTTTTTTCATAATTTTTGAGTTTTAACGAATTACAATCGAAACTCTGTGTTTCTCCGCCAAGCATTTATCTCATCTCTGTTGTTTCCTAGTCACCACGTTCCAGCAGAAATTAAAACAGAACAAAAGTCAACTAAACAAAACACCAGTTACTCTCTCATGTCAATTACTCTCTCACATTTGCACTTTCTTACATATTTTGTGTCGCCGTTGTAGTTCCATCGATTTTTTTTCTACTGCACTTTTCATTTTGTTGCTACGGTTCAGAGATAAATTATAAAATGATATTTCATTTGTATGGTTCAGATTAAAACAATTAAGGAAAAAATACATTTTTTAATTTAAAATAAAAAAAGAAGGTAGCAAGACATAATAAAAAAAGAAGGTAACGAGAAAAGATTGTCGGTGGGGATATAAGTGTCTTTCACCACCCAAAAACTGCATTAGTAGTGGAAACTGCCTTAAAGTGTAATAAAAACTTAGAAATTGCCTATTTATGTTAATCACTCCAAGTCAGATATGTATTAGGAAAAGGAAAAGTTTTACTTTTAGGAAAAGAAAATATATGGCTTTTGATTGGTGGTGACATGAATTACACATAATTAAATTTGAGTTAGGAATATATTATATAACTCAAATATGTTAATAATCATGGGGAATTTTCAAAAATACCATTTTCCTTATACCACTTTTTATTTTTACCTTTATTAAAGAGACATTTTCAAAAATATCACTTTTAAGAGGCAATTTTTTATAAAATTAATTAGAATCTTAAATTTTACATTCGTAAACCCTACCCCACCCTTACACCACCCCTTAACTCTAAACCCTAAGTCTTAAATTAATTAACCCAAGGGTTATAAGTGTGTGTTTTCCTCTTGAAAAACAAGGTAAAAGTGATTAAGATATTTTTGAAAAGTGGTACAAGGAAAGTGGTATTTTTGACAATTTTTCAATAATCATGAATATATTTTTTTTAATTTTTGAGTTAATATTTGAGTTGTAATGTATTACTAAATTTTAACATGTGTTTAGAAAGCGTGGATTCATTTTTCACTTATTGATCCAAAATTGATATAAAATTACCATTATTCTTTTTTTTGTTTCAAATCTTAACAATTGAATTTTTTTATGTTTTTATCAATTATTTCAAAATGTGGTAATTGCTCGAAATAGATATCAAAATGATATACGTAATTTAATAGTATAGATATTCTTATTAAAGAACAATGTTTTTTCATTATTGAAATATAATAATGATATAAATTGTTGATTTAAAATTAAAAATGAGTTTTTACTGTCATATATTTGTATCATGTTTCTAACCATCAAATTGCACTATTTATATCTCTGTTCGATTTATAAGCTATTTTAATTCTTTCAAAACGTTAATATCTTTTCTGTTGACCATTTTGATAAAATTTGCATGTATTTATAACTTTTATTAGATAACATAATCTTTTATCTACATTATAATTATTTAAATAAATTCTATAAATTTAATTATGTATACATCAATATTTTATTTTTTCTAATTTATACATCTTTTTAATATTTTAATTTCATAATCTATTTTATTTAATTAATTGTAACTTATATTGCTATTAATATTCATAATATGTTAAAAAAATACATACATACTACGATTTACCCAACAAAGCGTTACCAGTTAATTATTTTGAAAATACATAAATTTATATTTTTACATCCAACTCACTATATAAATATAGAGTTTCTACCAGATAGTTTTTACTGCGAGTTACATCGAGTAACAACTTTCTGTAATTCAACTCCATTTCTATTACTATTTGTCAATAATCAAAACCTATATATAGCTATTATCAATTCGTTGGGCCCATTACCGGCCCAAACATAAACCTAATCCATAGATGTTTACTAATCCTAGCCCAAATAGGTTTAGGGTTAGAGAAATAGAAAACCTATTGCATGTTGGTTTTGGAGATTATCCTTTTTCTAGATTTGTAATCTTTCATTTTCTTTGGTCGGTTGTAATCCTTATATAAAGGAACCCCTTAAGCTTATGAATAACACAACACATTCACGATTTGCTCTCTCTCTCTCTCTCTCTCTCTCTCTCTCTCTCTCTCTCTCTCTCTCTCTCTTTTTCATTGATTTACAACACGTTATCAATACGATCTTGCTCCCATAAACCCTAAGCTAAAGCCATCGATAAACCCTAATCTTTTTCATCTCTTTCACCCGATAAGAACAAAGGCGGCCAAGAATTTCCTTTTCTCAAACCCGATAGAAGAAAGGCAATTCCGAGTTTATCCGCGAAGAACAAAGCTCGATCCAATCCGTGAACCAAGTTCATCCGCGCAACCCGAGTTTCGATGAAGTCCATGAATCAAGTTCATCTGAGCAATCCCCTCTCTTGGTAGTCCGATTCAATCTGATAAGAACAAAAGATGTCGAAACTCAATTGCTTTGTGGGTCGTTGTTAGGACCCCACAAAGCTTCTGTTACGTGCTCCTCTTGATTTGGCTGATTTTCCAGGTTGTATTCTTGTAAAAAGGTGGACAGCTCCGGTTCAATCTCAGGTTTCTCCTTAGGCGGCTTAAGACCAGGATTATCTCATGCTGGCTTTAATGGTCCAATCACCGTTAACCCATCAAAGACCGAAGTCAGAATACTTCATAGGTCTTATTTGAGTTGGCTACGTGCACAAGTAAAGTATGCTTCCATGTTTGCTTATGGGATGAGATACTGCTATTTCTCAAGATCAACCTGATTCTGGTTTCTTTTCTTCGGTGTCAACACTTCCCTTGTTGCTGGTTGTTTAGCCTTATATTCATGTTTTCTATAATAAAACATAGATGATTGCTGAATGTTTGATGCAAATCGTGACCGTTCTGTAAGATCATCAAACCCTAACCCTTCAACCTGGCTCTGATACCACGTGATACGGCCTTGGATAGGCTATCTTGACCATGAATCACTTGAAGGAAGTTTGGGGATGGGTACTTGAGTTTTAAGGCTCTTGGATGATGTATGATCTTCACAATAAGGTTATGGAATACCCTAAAGTTGTCTTGCTGAGGCTATCTACGAGTGTAACCTCGTAGGTTGATGCATGTTGGAAATCACATAAACAGAAGAGTTAACTTCCTGGTAATGATAGATGATAATGACCACGTGAATGGACAAGGTAGAGGTCTCCAAGAGACAAAATAAGCTAAAATCTTGATTATAATACTGCGTGATTACATTATTTGCTCAGCTTCAACTTATATAGAAAAAACAGAAAACATTAACTAGAAAATCTTAATTTTAATCCAAAAAGAAAATCAAAACCTATTTCTAAGGGGTTTAAGAAACAAAAAACATATTTCTAGTTGGTTTATAAAACACCAAAACCTAAATCAAGTTGGTTTACACCTAACTAAAAATCCCTAAGATATAAACGACCAAGTAAGGCTCAAGGTGGTCGATCATTTCTTCTCATGGGATGATAAGCCCCCCTTCCAACCAACTCCTTCCTAAGTTCGTCCATGATTTGAAAAAAGTGTTTAGAACCCTGTTGATGGCCTTTGGCCCATGCACAAGTAGTTGGCCCAACCAAGAAAGCACCTTGATCGACACTTTTCTCTTTTTGAGCGAGAAAGCCTTGTTTCGTCAATGTCCATATTCAGCCTGATCCATATGCCTCTTGAATTGAATAAAATGTTCATCATACACACTTGGACGTGCAAAGTGAGATGCATATCTGAGATTGAGCTTAAGTGCTTTTCTCTTCATTCCCATCTTGTTTCTCGTTTAGTCGGTTGCACCTTTATCGCCATGCTCAAGTTCGCCTAACTCACCTGTCCATGGTTCAATCAGCTCGTCCTCTCTAGACTCTTTTAGCTGGTTGCATATTCCTTGTTCAAGTTGTTACCAAACCGTATCAAGAGTTCTTCTTCTCTCTCTATCCAGAACTTCATAAATCATCCCAATTAGACCTTGAAACTGTCTATTAAGCCAAGCATTGATCAATAGCTTAGCTCGTTCTGTAACGCCTCGACCACCCACGACTAATGGGCCACCCATATCTGCTCTCTCGGCCTATGGGCCCCATCTCGTTCCAACGGTCAGTACGTTAATTTTCCAAAGCTCGAAATCATTGTTTACTGACCCTGCAATCACCACATGACCTTTCCCCGTGCTTTGGCCTCACTCACACGGTATCGCGAATCACTTCCCGATAGGTCACCTATCCTTTCACTACTCCAGCATAAGCATGCTTAACCCTGGAGTTCTAAACTGATGTGTGATGGAAAAGGTAAGTCAACTTTGGTGATATAGGTAGACAAATCAATTCTCACATATCACAACTCCGGATGTTACAATTCACCCCCTCTCAACGAACGCAACGCCCTCGTTGCACCCCACGACAGGTCTCAAGACGCCTCTCGGTCAGAACCGAGATGGCTAACCAGCTCTGATACCACTTGTAAGGCCCCGACCACCCATGGCTAATGGGCCACCCACGCCTGCTCTCTCGGCCCGTGGGCCCATCCCATTCCAACGGTCGTTATGTTAAATTTCCAAGGCTCGAAATCATTGTTCACTGACCCTGCAATCACCACATGACCTTTCCCCGTGCTTTGGCCTCACTCACACAGTATCGCGAATCACTTCCCGATAGGTCACCCATCCTTTCACTACTCCAGCATAAGCACGCTTAACCCTGGAGTTGTAAACTGATGTGTGACGGAAAAGGTAAGTCAACTTTAATGATATAGGTAACCAAATCAATTCTCTTAAACATTTCCAAATATCACAATTCGGGATGTTACACTTTCATTTGCTGGGTTCCACATCTTGAGTTGGAGACTGATCAAGTTGATCATGATCGCATCATGATATCTTTTAAAACTAGTAAATATTGAATCTTTCATGTTTGGTAGCTCTTGGAAATTTGAATTAGAGAATGTTTAATCATTCATGTTTTATCAGTAAAATCATTGTTGGTTTAACTATTCATCTTCTTTTGTAATGTTGCAAAGTTAAAATTTTATAGAGGACTGTTATGGTAGTGGGAATTGATAACGTGCCAGTGGTTTTTATAGAGATGGTGCTATAATGCGAATTTGAAGAGTTGGGGGCTTAGAACTGTCAAATGGGAGAGCTCACCATGGGCCGTTCTTGTACAAATCTAAAACACCGATAATAAGTATTTAAGTTGTATGGTTTTGAAAATTACTAGTACTCTGGAAGTGTCATGACCTGATTCGGGTTCAGTGATAAACGATGAGGACGAGCTGTTTAGTAGTATACTAGGAGGTTTCCTGCGCCATACGCAGTAATAATAGTTTTTAAAAATTATAGCTATATTAAATTTAAAATTTAATATATATATAATAATAATTTTAGATTTTAGTTTATCAATAGAAAAAAAAATTATTTTACATATTTTTTAATTTAATTTGATAAATTTTAATTTATATTTTCAGATTTAGTTAAGTTTTATTACAACTAATTTACTATTTAATCAATAAATTGAATAAAATTATCTGAATAAAAATATTTTATGTCTATTAATGGAAAATATTAAGAACTTCAAAAATGATTAGTTTTTTTTTTTTTACAAAAAGTTAAAGTAAAACTAAAAAATTTAATTATTATGATAGAATTATAATTATCTACAAATCTTTTTATATTAAAATTCTAAAGTTGATGTGAAACTTATTTTTATATTTATAGTCATATTATTAATTAAAATATTTATTAATGATAATATTAATAAGTTATTCTTATATTTTAATAATCTTACCAAAAAAAAACTTAATAAATGATATTACCAAAAATGTAAAACATCATAAATGACATTGTACATGTCATAATAAGGTGAAAGTCATGTCACATTTTATACTAAGCCATGTCATCATTTTTTTTTCAAATTCAATGTAGTGATGACATTTGGCAAATCACTTCTCAAATAATGTCTAGGGGATATTATGTTCTATTGCAAATGGAACTTGCTTTTTTGGTTTTTATTTTTCTCCACTATTCTTCTGTTTTATCTTTGGTTTGGTATGATGATATACTTTGACATTGGTTATGTGCTGTTTTCAGGAGTTTTGTTCTTATTTTTCTCAAAAGACGGGTGAGTACATATTTGGATGAGCCAATGTTAGATACATGGTTATATTTAAAAGTTTGGATGTGGTGACATATTGAAAAAATAATTCAAGTCGCTTTAAAGAGTTGTCGTTAATGACTTGTGATGTTCCTAGTATCCTTTTTTAGTCCTTTTCTTTTGATTAACGCTGCCGTCAAGCGTCCGTGACACAAAAACTCATGTATTTTTGTTGTTTTTGCGCAAGATTGCAGAGAAATCACTAACGCCGGCATTGATAATAGAAGACGCGCCCGCTGATTTTTGAAGAGAGTTGATCGCTAAAAAATATAGTGGCAGTTACGACTCATAACAACCCATACCAGCGACTACTTTAACTGTTACACCGACATTTTTTTTATTTCACCACCATTGTTTTTGGGGCTTTATTTCTTGCCGCTGAAATATCTATATATATATACTATAATAAAAGGGGATATGAGCTCCATAGAGCATATCCACGTATGCAAAGAAAATCACCCAATAAAAAAACTCCATTGTGACACATCATACACAAGCTAAACCCTACATATAGTTAACTTGGGCCACTTCAACTAAGCTTACACAATTTCAAGTTGCCCATTTTTGAAAAGCCCACAGCCCTTTCAACGCTAGGGCGACGACTCTTGCACTCACCCTCAACGTTCCAAACTGGAAATCCATCCGTTTGCAATTCGCTGTTACAATGAATTAATATCTATCCCCTCTAAGTCATTCAATCATGTTCTTGACTCATTCTTCGTGAGATAAGATATCCTTGCACCTCCATTTCTTTCTTAAGATCCCTTTGTAAATCTCACTTTCAACCAAAATCTAAAACTTCCGTGGAAGAACATAAAGCTATGGCCACAAAAATCTGTTAATCCTCCGGCGAGTCTCCACTGAACCTTGGTTCTCTAAATTCAGGTTACATATGATGAACAAATGGAGTCCCAATGAAAATTCCAATGATTCTAGACGGTTGAATCATCACAAACTTCACTAACTCAGGTACTACGTTCTAATCTGATTAGCCCTTCATCTTTTCATTATTGACAAAACAACCTAGAGTGATCAACGATTTCCAGAAGCAGTCTACACACTGGAGATAATGGTAAACAATATATTTTTTTCATTTCTATGAGTATAATATTTTAGTCATAGTGTAAAGATAAATATTGGTCGTGTCATGTGTGTTTTGACAAAGGCAAAGCTGAAGAAGAAACTGAAGATCCCACTGCCCAGGTTAGTTATTGCAATTTTAATCACAAGAACACCTTTCGTTTACACACCTTCCGACTTCTATCAAAAGTCTTTTTGCTACGATGTTAAACGTCTGCCTCTTCTTTTAGTAATATCAATATAAATAATATTTGTTATTTTGCTGTTTTTTATTTCTCTGTGAATGTAACATTGTAAATCTCTCAACTTGGTGTCAAGGTCAGAGAGAGAGTGCTTATACGGAATCTTGAGGGAAGTGATCAAAGCTCGGGTGACAACTCTCAACATAGCTGACATTGTTCACATAACCTTACCAAGTGAGTTTGGTCAGTGGAAATTCCATTATCATTTTGTTAGTGTATACGGACTGTTTGCATACAAATTGTTAGAATATCTACAATGACAGAATAATATTGGAGTCTCCACTAACACCTTTGTGTATGCCATATATTCTCCCTTTTCGCTTGAATCAAATTAGCTAGCTGTCAAATTGATCTCAGCCAAACAAAATAAAAACAGGTTCCACATTCAGGTGCAAGGTGAGTTAAGGAACAATGGAATTGGCGAAAGAGGATGGAAACCCTTCATTACGAGACGGAGAGGTTAGATTCGAAGAAGTTTAAAACTGAGATTAAGATTCAATCCTTGAGATTTATTTAAGAAACAATGTTTGCTAACATTGACACAGACAACAGTTGAACATCACATATGAAGAACTGAAGTAAGGATTATCCAAATTTGGATCTAGACTCACAGAGGCAGAAGTGAAGCAGCTCATGAATGCTGTAAGTTGGTTGAAACTATTTTTCTATTCCCTTATTTTGCTATAAAAACTAATGGGTCCAGGGAATTTTGTTTTTGGCTTATGTTGATAGGGACGGGCTAATCTTCCTAAAGCCTTCCAGAATTTGACAAAGACAGTAACGGGTAAACAACACATTTCTACTCGGCTCTTCCCTTCTTTACCGTCATATAAATAAGTAAGAGTATGAAGCCTTTGTATTTGATCAAAACTTTTGTGCATATGCATTTCAATAGACGAACAAGAAGCTGTGCTGGAGGAATATGGAATGGGAAATGATGCAACAATCAAAGAGGTTCCCTCAGATGACAATTCATTACGTGAGCTTAAAAATTTCATCATCATCTCTAGGTGCCGTTTCTGATTACTGTCTTTCTCCAGTTAAGAGTTCCTCTCACGGCAGAGCTTCACTTTGATTGAAGAGGTATTATCCTTCACTTTTTTATTTTTATGCTCTGTTTATGTATCACATACTTCTCATGTTATATGTCTTTAATATAGCATCTGCAATCTCTATAACATTATGGACGACAAATATGCTCATTTTGCATGACAGCTCTTACATGAGCTGTTAACTGAAGGTTGCTGATATGCCGAGAGAATACAATGATTTAATGAATGCGAGACGGAAACTGAACTCCTCACAAGAATACACATACACTTGGTGTATTTGATAAAAAAATATAATTAGTTTTTTTTTGTTGTTGGCGTATTATTCAGAGAAAATGAAAAGTTATCCGTAGGCTTTTTTTTTAAAGGTTAATATGTGATTAAGAAACTATCGATTGATTACTTAGGAGTTTTTAGAAAGGAGACAAGGAATTAAAAAATATTTACGGTTTGGTTTTGGGTTTATATATTACGCAAATTTTTATTGAACAAGGAAGATATAAACTTTTTAAAAATTCAACTAAAACAAAAAACAAACATTAACAAATAAATTTCTAACATTGCTTGATAAGGCTAATGTATAAACACAAAATAGTTGGTAATAGTATAAACATATAATATAATATTAAAATATACATACATATATATATATATTGTTTTATTGGTCTGTAGCATCACTCAATTAAGAGAAAGATGTTGAAAATACAAAGTCGTTGACTGATTATATAAATAGTTAAAAAAATTGGAATAGAAGGTGCTTTTAACCTTATAAACATTTTCGAGCTGTAACCAGTGGCAAATCTGCATAGGTTTTGGAAGGAGCAGCTGCCACCTTTGATTTTGTGAAAGTTGTTTAAAGACTCTTTAGGTTTCCTCTTTTTAATACTCTCTCTGTTTCATATGAAGTGTTATTGTATCGAAAATTTTTTGTTACAAAATAAGTGTCGTTTTATAGTTTCAATGCAAAATTTATTAAATTTATTATTAAATTTATTTTTATTGATTGAAATACGGTTAGATATATATGTCATGATGTCTTTACATTAAAAATATGTAAAATTAAATATTTTCTTAATTTATGTGCAGAAATCTAAAGTGATAATTAAAATAAAACAGAAGGAATATGTTATTTTGTAGTGTGAATTGATGAAACAATAACAAAAAATTGTAAAAAAGACAGAAAAAGATAGAAAGAGAAAGGAAGAGATATAAATAGATGTTGGCTACTTAACATATTTAGATTCTGTATTTTATACTTTATTGCCACGAATGAAAATGGGGCAGAATGAAAATGGATTCTAGATTTGAAAGATCATTATTGTATGTGTAAATTCTTTAAAATTCCTTTTTGATATGTAAAAATTATTATAGTAAAATTCAGATTATTGATTATCGTATATTTTTATAGATAGAAAGAAGATTAAGTAAACACAATATTTTGATATGCACTTTGAAAGTGCGAAAATATTTTATGAAGAGAAGATTCATTAACAATGTTATAAATGTTTTGTTAATCTGTAAGAACTTTGTCTATTTAAAACATTTTGCATTTTAATCATGTTTTTCAAACTTGACCCAGTTTAGCAATTGAAACGGTAAACCTATTGACCTGATATCTATTTCAGTTTAGGTTTTAACTTTTAAGAAATATGCATTATTTAAAAAGCAAATAACACCCGAAAAAATTGCTAAACCCTAAACCCTGAAGCTACCGGTTAAACCCATAGATGAGATATATGTATCCAATTTAGTTTAAATTGTTATTTTTTAAATTTAAAACTTTATTTTAATATCTACATTAGATATTTAAATACTTATTAAAAGTATTTTAATCATGTATGTTGTATCTCCAATTTGTTATAAAAAAATTTCAATTATTTATTTATATTTTTAATGTGAAATGGAAAAAGTAAGGAAAATAAATTTTAAAACTTTACTATAAATTAGTGTATAGACCTACCCGTAATATTAATATATTATGTGAATATTCTATAAGAATATATGTTAGAATCAAATAGTGACAATTTTTTTTTTAAAAATGCGATCAAATAAATGTGATATACCAATAAAATATATTAAATTTTCTTACACATAAATCATATAAAAGTGTATTATGACCCACGGTTAAACGTCCACAATATTATTGAAAGGGTTTTCTATTTTGATAATTGTATTATCAATTAGAAAATATTTGGCAAAAATCATGGTAGGCCTAATTTAATAATACTGGATCCATTTTTAGAAATTGAAGATTTTTTAGTTAAGTCTTACCATAATTAAGCTTATTTAAGCATGATTAGTTATTAATATTAATGTGTTAGACAAAATTATATAGAGTACAGTTTTTTTTTTTTAAAATAATCTACCTAGAATTAAGTTAGGTCCAGTTTTGTGCTTCTGTTATTGATATATGATCTTTTACCTTCCACATTATCAGTTAAAAATATTATGTATTTAAGATAATTATAGTGAAAAATCATCTCATATTTGAAGCTGGAAAAAGAATTTAAGGCCATGTTAAGTTTTTCTTTTCTAAATGCCAGGTTAAGTTCTCTTTCTTTTCCATATAATCTTCTAATATAGTGATTAACTTCATGACTTGATAGAAACATGAGTCACGGTACAATAGTTGTATGATATAATTTAAAAACAAAATAGTAAAAATAAACAATTAACTAAGTAAAATAATAAAAAAATTACAAAGCAGCAGTTTAAAAAGCTGATTTTTCTCTATCAAAATTCAAAAATTATTGCTATCATAAATTTTATTTAAACTTACACATATATTGTACTAATATATCCAAATAAAATATATGAAGTTTTAAGCCCAATTTGACACAAATAATTTGATGATTCAAAAAATTGAATTAAACAAAAAATATAAATAAACTAGCAAAAAATATTACTAACATTTTAAAGTTATTGATAAATTATCCAAATGACCACTAAAAATATGTCACAACAAAATATTTTTTTCCTGAAATTTTTAAATGAACAATCCCTATATTTTAAATTAGCTAATATCTTAAGTAAAATAATTAACATATTGGTGGATCTATAAGAACTACAGACATTATTGTAAAATCACATTTTCATACAAAACAATAAAAATAATTAAAAGTTTAAAATAGAAATTAAATATTAGAATACAAAAGAAAACAAATACATCATCCAACATAAAAAAAATAAGCAGAATTCTGCAAGAAAAAAAAGATATCCTTTTCTACCTTCATAATCCTTATTGTCATGTTTTTTTTGTTTAATAAAAGACAATTCTATTTTAAAACTAAAAATTTGATATATATTATCCATTTATAAAAAATAAAGTAGAAAAATTATTGAAATGTTAAATTAAACATAATTAAGAAAATAAAACAAAATAATAAAACGTAAAATAAAATATTTATATAATAGTAGACCGATAAATTCAAATAAATTAAAAAATGCAATCCGCGCGTAGCGCGGCCAAAATCTCTAGTATGAGTAAAATTCCAACTTAAACAAGATCAAAGTCTCAAACTCCAACTAAAACAATATTATGCTTTTATTTTCTTCCTTAGAGATAAAATAAAAATCTATTACCAACTTTTTGAAAGCAATGAAAAATTTTCTTACAAATATCAAAACTTGAATATTTATGGGTAAAAGACAACTCATATATTTGTTGCGAACATGACTACATACACCATTTTTTACTATATGTAGTCATGTTCGCAACAAATATATGAGTTGTCTTTTATCCACAAATGTTCAAGTTTTGATATCTGTAAGAACTTTTTTCCATGGCTTTCAAAAAGTTGGTAATAGATTTTTATTGTATCTCTAAGGAAGAAAATAAAAGCATAATATTGTTTTAGTTGGAGTTTGAGACTTTGATCTTGTTTAAGTTGGAATTTGATACTAATATTGTTTTATGTTTTATATTTTGATCTTGTGTAAACTTGAGATTTTGATCTTTTTTTATGTTGAACTATTTTGATGTTGAAGTATATACTTCCTCTGTTTAACAAAAATAATTATTTTGGTATTTTCACACATATTAAAAACATACATTAAATCATTATAATAAATGTATCGTTTTTGACGTTTTCAATTTTTAATGATTTCAACCAATAGCAACTCAATAAAATTAATTATTTTTTTGAGTATACAATATTTTCATAGAGAACACAAAAACAAATATTTTTGTAAAACAAGTTTTTTTCTAAAATATTTATCTTAATGAAATGGAAGGAGTATGTTACAACGCTGAAAATAAATTTTCCATAAAACATATCTAAAATTTCCTTATTTCAATAGTTTTAGGTGGTTAATATTTGTAACGGTTATATCCAAACACTTTTTACCTTTCTAGTTACAAAGTGAGAGACATCGTAAATTTGACATTTTAAGTGTCCTTATTTCCTTCTACCTTTTTCATCAAATTTAACAAAAGGTCTTATTAAAAATAATAAATAGAAATTAACAATTATGAATAATTTCTTTGTAATTTTTCACATCAAAAACGAATTTTTCAAACTTTATTTCTTTATTCAAATCAATTTCATTACAAATTTCTTCTTTTATAACTCATAAAATAAAATAAAACTCATAAAAACAAAAATAAAAAACCAAAAAAAGAAATCGAAAGTTCTTCTTCATATTCACTACGTAGATTCATTTTCCCTTTTCTGATACTATTGAAGATAAGCATTCGTCCAGTTGAAAATCCAAATTTTGAAATTAAACACAGTTTTGTTATCTCAAGCTCAAGTTCCCTGCCGAGATCAAATTTCCCTCTCAAAACTTTGCTCTTGATTTTACTTGCCTTTGTTGATCTTAAGGTGGTACGTCGATGTTTCAAGATCTCATATTATTTATTACTCCCCATTGATTTTGGACTTTGTAATTCTTGATTGGTTAATTCTGGAAACTTAGGATTTTTATTTGTCACGAAGATGATTAATTAGTTTCTGTTATAAATATTATGTGATGTCGATTAAGTAAATCTTAGATTTACTTGATTGTTACGTTTATTTGTTTCCCAAGTTCCACTTGGTTCCCAAGCTATTGTAATCATATATAAAGAACTCATTACTAATGGAATAAAACATACAAATTCATCTCTTCTCTTCTTTACTTACAACACGTTATCAGCACGAATCTCTAACGATCTTAAGCTAGTAGGTATAAACTTTTAGTTATGTTATATTTTTATTCTATATCCAAACTTTTTTTCAAACCATGTTTATTATCAATTCATGTTTTGTAAGAATGGATCTTGTCGATGTTTATAAGCTAATGCTAAATCTTATGTACTCTCTTTGTTAATCATATGTGATGCTTATATTTTACTATTGAAAATCATCACATTACTGCATAACACATTATTTATTTTCTTATAGAGTTACTATGATGCTTCTTCATTTAGTGACATGTTTAATATTTCATATATTAGTTGGTATATTCATTCGTAACCATGATTCATTCACTTGTTTAGTATATGACTGAATATTGTTTAATGCATATTGGTTAATTTATTAAGGTACGAGTGTTTAATGAATGTCTGCATATAATCTAATGTTCTTAATACTTAACATATAGTATGTCATCAAGTCATATGTTTCACGTGTTTAATTTACGGCTACATATTATTACGTTCGAAAATTTGACATAGGGATGTTAGATTAGTAATACAATTATTTATTAGTTTAGAAGATGACTTGTGAGAAAAGTTAATGCATTGAACATTGAATTTTGATACTGCCTTTTTTAATTTTTGTAAACAAATCTATGCATATATATTTTATTTACTTTTTATTAAAGATTATTGCATTTTTCTTATTTTATTTAAGAAATTTGATTATTATTTTATTGTTTCAATGAACTATGTCAAATTTTACTAGTCTTAAATTTGAAGTTTTTGATATCACTGGAGATCAATATTTGGCTTGGGCACTAGATGCTGAGTTTTCCCTTAGTGCAAACGGACTTGAGGATACAATCCTAGAAGGAAATAGCTCAAAGCCAAGATAAAGCAAAGGCTATGATGTTCCTTCGTCATCACCTCCATGGAAGTCTCAAGAATGAGTACTTGACTGTGAAAGATCCACAAATCATGTGGAACAACTTGAAGGAAATGTACAACCACCGGAAAAACTATGATCTTACGTAAAGCTCGTTATGAGTGGACACATCTGAGATTACAAGACTTCAAGTCTGTAAATGATTACAACTCAGTCTTGTTCAAAATTACCTCCAAGTTGGAGTTATGTGGAGAGAAAATCACAAAAGCTGATAAGTTAGAGAAAACATCATCTACTTTTCATGCAAATAATATTGTCCTATATGACAATACCGTGAAAAGGGATTCCAAAAGTATTCCCAAATTATATCTTGTCTCCTTGTGCTTGAGCAAAACAATGAGCTTTTGATGAAAAACCATGGACTACGTCCAACTGGTTCTGCTCTATTTCCTGAAGTGAATGTGACTGAATAGAGCAATCCAAAAAGTTATTGTCATATGAATGTGATCATCTAAAGCTCATTATGTATTTACATCTAAATATTACAAGACCTTGAGTTTGTAAATAAAGGTCAACTATGTTGGAAGCTAAGTTTTGAAAGTAAAAAAATTCTTGAAAAGAATATCAGTGATACAAAGATATTTTTACACAAATAATGTTGTCCAGATACATGCTTGAGAAAAGAAATTAAAGAAGCTTATAACTATATCTTGTCTCCTTGAGCCTAAGAAAAGAAAATGAGTTATTGGTGTAAAATGATAAATCATGTCTAATGGATTATATCTATTCTCTTGAAGAGAATATGATATTTTATATTGAGAAACAAAATTAACATAAATAGTATTGGTCAAGAAAATGATCTTAAAAGTGGTTGTAGACGTGAATGTGGATATAAATAAGGTCATGATTCAAAGAGTTTCTTTTTTTGGAATTCATATTCTCACTAAAAGTTGAGAAAATAAAGATGGTAATAAAGTAAAGATATTTATTCACCTAAAGACGAAAGAAAATTACCGTGACTACAATACAAGGTAATAAAGTTCATATAAAGCTCAAGAAGAGAATATATATGAATGCTCTAGAAGAGTAAATAAATATTAATGTATTCTCATAAGCCTCAAAAGTAAGAATGATCTAAGAAAGAATACATGACCCAAATAGGGTATATTATTGATTCTAAAATGAGCTTTAATTCGAGATTGATAAACATATAGTGTTATCATCTCAAGGGGAAGAGTTACAGAATCTCACATTTTATAAAAAGTTAAATATCTAGAAGATTATGTTTACACTAATTTGAGATTGATAAATCCTTCTTAAAGTAAGTCCGTGGAATTTTGAGACAAATAGTTCTGAGACAGTAAGAAAAGGAAATGTTAAATTCATTTCACTCACAAATATTCTTAAGACTCTAAAAGTATTTTATAGAAAGTATTTACATTCTCTTATATATTGTACTACACAAAGATTAGTGTAATGGAGATAAAAACAGTAAACCAGAAGTTGACAAAATACTTGGCATGAACCAGTTAGATTATTTTGGTTCAGTAGTGATGCGAAAATATACTTAAAAATTTATGTGTTTGAAAAACCAGAAGATTCTTTTGAATAATTTGACATATGTTGAATGCTCATAATAAAATGTAGTAATACGGTTTTCACCATCCAAATAAAGTTTTGACATAAATAAAGGAGATGTTGGTTTAATGATCACCCACCATGCATCTTTATAATATTGGTGAATTCACTTCTTAAAGTCTTTGACGACTATAGAAAAATCATTCGTATATGTATTAAACATCCTGAGCAACACTAATTCGCATCAAGCCAACAAGTAATCACTAATTCTCCCCATCATTGGTATTGAGTCAGAAACCAACCATTTTCCATCTAAGAATGTTGGATATGCGATATACACTCCAATTGCTCTACCACAGAGCTTTACTTAAGATGAGTTTTCAAATGAGATTTGGAATATATGTTGGATACGAATCTCCATTGATACTTAAGCATCTAGAGCCGTCCTCGAAGGATATAAGTAAGGCTCGTTTTGAATGCTTTAAAATTGAAGTATTTCCAACATAAGGAGAAGACAATAAACAGCTGGAAAGTAAAATGAGTTGGAATGAATTATCTATGATCTTCGGACTAAAGAGAATGTTGAATTAGAAATCTAAAAGATAATTCTATTACATAGCTTAGTAAAACAGTTGCCAGAAGCAGTTAATGATCAAGTCACATATACCAGCTGTAAATTCTCCAATAAAATTGATGTTCTAGAAGAACAATAACAAACTGCTAGTCACGCTTGCAGCGTGGTAGACATATTGGTCCCAAAGATAAAAATTCTCGTAAATGAAAAGGAGCATAAATGAATAATGGTCAAGAGGATATAAATTTTTGATCGATCACCATAAGAGATGTTAAACATGACTGAAAGAAATTCAGGCACCTGAGACAATGAAGAGATCTCAATAAGTTTTTTCATGTATTAAATAAAATGGAACCGATAAGAAAATCGACGTCGATGATATTTATGTATGCAAAGTAGCAAGTTATATGATGAATGAGAAAGAGAATCATGAAAGAAATTCTTTTAAAAGGTGTACACAAAGAAATGATTGGCCAAATCAGAAAGAAGTAATAGACAAAGATAAAAACTCTGATGAAAGAGATAAGTAATTGGACCAAAAGTCCATACACAAAAAGGTGGAATAGAAATGAGTCGTTGCACCAAAAAAAGATCAATATGAAATTGATATAAAGAGATATATTTTCATGTGGTAGATGCAACTACTTTCAATTTCCTTATCAGTCTGGAAATAAAATAAGAACTTGAATTATATGACCCAATGAAAAATGATAATCCCTAAAAGATGAAATCCATGAAAGAATGATGTTATCAAAATCATGTTCTCGGAAACTCTAGCTATTTGATCAAATTAAAAAAAATTCACTTTCATGGGATATATTAAAGGGCTTGTATATGTTTGGTTATGAAGTACCATACTTAAATGTTATTGAGTAAGTTACTAATATTTTCATGACTGAAAAAAAAAGTTTTCACATGACAAGAAAGAAAGTCATCATAATAACTTTTATAGTAAGAGCATGAACAATTCGTATGTACAAAACAAATGGTTAGACGACTGTATGTCAAGTTCATTCGTATGTACAAAAAAATGGTTAGACAATTGTACGCAAAGAGATTTGTTTTGAAGTTTAAATAGACAAAGAAATTATTTTCTATGTCAAAGGATAATTATAGACAAGAAGTCTAAAGACAAATAGAAATCAAAAGAGTTTATTCTATTTAAGCGAAATTCCCAAAAGAGATATATTTGATTGGAATGCACATCCTAAAGATATTGCTTCCAGGGAAAGAAATGTGATAATGTGTGGTTGTATTCTTTTTTCTTATCATGGTTTTTATCCCACTGGTTTTTTTTCACGACAAGGTTTTAACAAGGCAACAAAGAACACACAAATGATAGACTCAAAAAGAGGATTATTATAATTTCAAAGTTGAAATTCTATCACTGACCTAAAGTCTTTGAAATCAAGAGAATCGAAGAAAATGATCAAGTCATAGGAAGACTCATGCACTGTAGAAGAATGGCGATTTTCGTTTTACAAATTCGTTCAAGTGAAAATTCGACTTCTATATAAATGAGGGGAAGTCATTACGCGCTTCACTCTTTTTCTCTTAACTATGGTTCTTTCCCACTAGGTTTTCCTTGTAAGGTTTTTAACGAGACAACATCCATGGCGTTTTGAAAGCACTTTGATATAATGGACATCAAGGGGAAGTGTTATGAATATTATGTAATGTCCATTAAAAAAATCTTAGATTTACTTGATTGTCAAGTTTACTTGTTTCTCAAGTTCTATTTTGTTCCCAAGCTATTTTAATCGTATATAAAGAACTCATTACTAATAGAATAAGACACACCAATTCTTTACTTACAACAGTTCTTGATTTTTTATGTAGTTGGTGAATTTTTAGAATATGGTTTATGGGCTTGCTTTAATGACCCTTTATTGCAGCTTGACTTCACTTCCCAGTTAATGAAAAATTAAGGTTTGTCTCCAAAATTATTGATGTCCCTCCTGTGCAAAATGGTTTTGCTAAAACTCCTTTTAAAAATCATCCCATCTTGTTCATCTTCCTCAATATTTCTTCTCCAACTTCTGGAACTATGCCTCTACTTCTAATGAGTTTGTACAAACTTTGCACATCATTATCTTTGCACAATCTTCGCACAGACGACTTGATCAAACTCACTTATGTTTCTTTCTTATTCATTCCAACACTCCCCCTCAAGCTTGACCATATCAGATCCTTGGACAAGCTTGGAACCTTGAAGAAGCTCCCTCATTAAAAACCTTAGCAAGAAAACTCATTTGAGAGAAAACCAACTAAGAAAAAGAGTAGAGTTCTTCAAAGCCTAGGGATTGGCCAGTGAGTCTAAGGAACTTCAGATAACTCATGGTGGAGTCCTTAGACTCTGGATCATGGCCAAACTTATGGTGAAAGGACCTAGGGACCACCAGGTTATGCTACAGAGATCTCCAAGTACCTACAACATAATACAAAAACACTTGCATCAATTCTCAAAGCATAAACCAATCAAAATTTAACTAAAAGAATGAAATGGTTACTCCCCTTGCATTTAGTGTGATGAGAATGGTGAGGGGTGTCCTTTGGACACTTGAATCCTCCATTTGAACAAATATAGGGCAATAGACGACTTGGACCTTTAGGATTGCTCCCCATTACCACTCCTCAAGCTTGATCCGGAGAGTATAGGTGAAGGACCAAGCTTGGAAGTGAGCAACACTGAACTTGAACAAGGAGCACAGTAGTACCAACACCTGCTCTTAACCCAACTGATCCACCCTTGATCTCTGCTCGACTGCCTTAAACCACCAGTCTTTCTTGTGGGTCTCTTGAACCAGGAGCGCAACAACCAAACATCTTGCGCTTAAGTCAACCAGTTATGCACACAAGGTGTCTCTCCATAGTCAGGAATATACATCATGCGTAGGCTCTGAATCAAACAGGAATATACATCATGTGTAGCCTTTGAACACATGGGCAAAGCCTTCTTCTTTGTCTCGGATTGATGATGGACGGAGCACCTCTTGTGTACCTGAAACATCACTCAAACTCTAGCAAGAATCTGACCACACACTAGGATCAGACCTTGATAACTCACCAAGTCTGATCCCACAGTTAAGTAAATGCAATGAAAATTATCTAAACAACTCATTCAGTTCAAATCCATGCAAACCAATTAACTAAATGCTCAGTTATGATAACTCATCAAAAACAAGACATTTAGACTATTTTTATGATCATATTTAAACAATGATATGTTCAAATGACAAAACCAGAGACTAGACAACTAAGCTAATCACCTTAACCAACATATGAATGCAATACAAGATCATGAAACTCTCCTAGACCTTTAGCAATGCAACATGACAGAAACTGAGATTAAACAACTCACCTAGACAAGAGATAACACAAATAAATTATTCTATGACCGAAACTAGACGTAACCATGCTAGCAAACGTAAAGACTCCTAGAACAATAAACACACAACTCCTATCATGGGGACAAAAACTAGGTTCAACAACTCTAGCAAGTTTAAATAGTCCCAAGGATACCAAACACACCACTCAGCACAACCAGACATAACTACACAATCCCTTATTAAGGGTTAGGAGGTTAACTTACAACCAAGGAACCTGAACTGGTTCCTTGAACCCCCAAGGCACACACTTCACTTGAACTAGACAGATTTGGAGTTCGAGTTTTCTACCCCATTATATTTCCTTGTTTGTACTTTTCCTTTGAACCACTCATGCTTAAGACCCCTACTTTCTTCCTGATTACCAGGCGCCACCTTCGGGAACACAGTGAGAGACTCCATCTTGGAAAGAACATGAAAATTGCTTGTACATATTTGGTTTGGAGTTTTGCTTGCCAAACAACTCCAACCCCTTCTTTCTCTAGGAGATCTTCTTCATGCTGAACAGAAGGAAGGATGATAGAACTTGGGAAGTCTCTAGACACGCCGTGGTTGCAGTCTTCTTCCTCTTGAAGATATTGAACAGCCAACAAGACAGAAACATCTCCAATGGTTTGAAACATCAATGAGGGTGAGAGATTGTGCTTGATTTGCGGAAGCTTTGTGAGTTTCAGGAGCTTGGGAGCTCTGATACCATGTGAGAATAGAAATAATATGGCGTGAATGATTGTGTGAGAGAGTTTGGTTAAGAGAAAACAAGAGAATAATTGAGAGACAAGAGTATGAGGCAGAATTGCCTAGAATGAGAGAATAAGAGATTTTAGTGAAGATTGAGAGAGTTTATGAGTGTCAGGTCGTGTGACCAGAGAGTAAGAAATTTGAGAGAGTGTATGAACTAGAGAATAGGAGAATTAATGAAGGAGAGAGTTAACTCTCACTTTAGAGAGTATTGAGAGATTATAGAGAGTTTAAGAGAGAATCATGAGAGTGTTTGAGAGAATAGAGAAACCAGAGTATAAGGGAGATTGAAATGAAACAAGAGAATGGTGAAGAAGAAAGAGGACCCCCCCCCATTCATCTTAACAGTTTCGTGATACATGAGGTGTGGCTTTATAGCCAAAATTACAAGACAAACAAACAGATTAAACAACATAAAATTAGAGAATGAGTAAACAAATAATATTGTGAGGAATCAGAAGGGGCAGACTGGCTCGTCCAGAATGAGAGGTCCTAACAGAACTCTCCTTCTGCAAGACATGTGATCCCATTTGAATTTCAAACTCCTCCTTGGGCTCCAAAGGCTACAACTCGTCCCTTTAGCAGTTTCTTGGCCGAGATGAGAAGACCCGGACTTTTCACTTCGCTGATCTTGATCTTGATTCTTTTGCACAAACTCTGCACCAAAGATTATATTCAACCCTTGTTTTGCACATTGATCTTTGGGTGTTTCGAGGCTGACCCGAACTTTGCACATCATTATCTTTGCACAATCTTTGCATAGACGACTTGATCAAACTCATTGATGCTTCTTCCTTATTCATTCCAACACTCCCCCTCAAGCTTGACTATATCAGAGCCTTGGACAAGCTTGGAACCTTGAAGAAGCTCCCTCATTAAAAACCTTAGCAAGAAAACCCATTTGGGAGAAATCTAGCTAAGGAAAAGAGAAGAGTTCTTCAAAGCCTAGGGATTGGCCAGTGAGCCTAAAGAACTTCAGATAACTCATGGTGGAGTTCTTAGGATCTGGATTGTGGCCTAACTTGTGGTGCAAGCGTGAACTCCACCACTTGCACACACCATCATCTCGAAACTCTTCTTAAAGCTGATTGTGTCTCCCCCTCTCTTCTGACTACTCGCCAAATTGAAAGGACCTAGGGACCACCAGCTTCTACTACAGAGAGCTCCAAGTACCTACAACATATACATAAACACTTGCATCAATTCTCAAGATATAAATCAATCAAACTTTAACTCAACAAATGAAATGGTTACTCCCCTTGCATTTGGTGTGATGAGAATGGTGAGGGGTGTCCTTTGGAAAATTAATCCTCCATTTGAACTGATGTGAGGCAATGGACGACTTGGACCTTTAGGATTGCTCCCCATTACCCCTCCTAAAGCTTGATCCGGAGAGTATAGGTGAAGGACCAAGCTTGGAAGTGAGCAACACTGAACTTGAAGAAAGAGAAAAATAGTACCAACACTTGCTCTTAAGACAACTGATCCACCCTTGATCTCTGCTCCACTGTCTTAAACCACCAGTCTTTCTTGTGAGTCTCTTGAACCAGGAGCGCAACAACCAAACATCTTGCGCTTAAGTCAACCGGTTATGCACACAAGGTGTCTCTCCATAGTCAGGAATATACAACATGTGTAGGCTCTGAATCAAACATGAGTATACATCATGTGTAGCCTTTGAACACATGGGCAAAGCCTTCTTCTTTGACTCGGATTGGTGATGGACGGTGAGCACCTCTTGTGTACCTGAAACATCACTCAAACTCCAGCAACAATCAGACCACACACTAGGATCAGACCTTGATAACTCACCAAGTCTGATCCCACAGTTAAGTAAATGCAATGGACATCATTTAAGCAAATCATTCAGTTCAATCCATGCAAACCAATTCACTAAGTGCTCAGTTATGATAACTCATCAATAACAAGAAATTTAGGCTATTTTTATGATCATATTTAAACAATGACATGTTCAAATGACAAAACCAGAGACTAGACAACTAAGCTAATCATCTTAACCAACATATGAATGCAATACAAGATCAAGAAACTCTCCTAGACCTTTAGCAATGCAACAAGACAGAAACTGAGATTAAACAACTCACCTAGACCAAGATACACAAATAAATTATTCTATGACAGAAACTAGACGTAACCATGCTAGGAAACTTAACGACTCCTAGAACAATAAACGCACAACTCTTAAGTATCATGGGGAAAAAACTAGGTTCAACAACTCTAGCAACTTTAAACAGTCCCAACGATACCAAACACACCACTGAACACAACCTGACATAACTACACAAGATCTAATTAAGGGTTAGGAGGTTAACTTACAACCAAGGAACCTAAGTTGTTTCCTTGAACCCCCAAGGCACACATTCACTTGAACTTGACAGAGTTGGAGTTCGGGTTTTCTACCCCATTCCATTCCTTGTTTGTACTTTTCCTTTGAACCACTCATGCTTAAGACCCCTCCTTTCTTCCAGATTATCAGGTGCCACCTTCTGGAACACAGTGAGAGCCTCCATCTTGGAAAGAACATGAAATTTGCTTGTACAAACCTGGTTTGGAGTTTCGCTTGCCAAACAGCTCCAAACCCTTCTTTATCTAAGAGATCTCTTTATGCTGAACATGAGGAAGGATGATAGTACTTGGGAAGTCTCTGGACACGCCATGGTTGCAGTCTTCTTCCTCTTGAAGATATTGAACAGCTAACAAGACAGAAACTTCTCCAATGGTTTGAAACAGCAATGAGGGTGAGCGCTTCTGCTTGATTTGCAGAAGCTTTATGAGTTTCAGGAGCTTGAGAGCTCTGATACCATGTGAGAATAGACAGAATATAGTGTGAATGAATGTGTGAGAGAGTTTGGTTGAGAGAAAACAAGTGAATAGTTGAGAGAAAAGAGTATGCGGCAGAATATCCTAGAATGAGAGAATAAAAGATTATAGTGAGATTGAGAGAGTCTATTACTGTGAGGTCATGTGACAAGAGTAAGAGATTTGAGAGAGTGCATGAACCAGAGAATAGGATAATTAATAAAGGAGAGAGTTAACTCTCACTTCAGAGAGTAAGAGAGATTATAGAGAGTTTAATAGAGAATCATGAGAGTGTTTGTGAGAATAGAAAAACCAGAGTATAAGGGAGATTGAAATGAGATCAGCGAATGGTGAAGAAGAAAGGGGACCCCCCCCCTTTCATGAGAGTGTTTGTCAGAATAGAGAAACCAAAGTATAAGGGAGATTGAAATGAGACCAGAGAATGGTGAAGAAGAAAGGGGAACCCCCCCCCATTCAGCTTAACAATTTCGTGATACATGAGGGTGTGGTTTTATAGCCAAAGTTACAAAACAAACAAACACATTAAACAACATTAAAACATGGAATGAGTAAACAAATAATATTGTGAGGAATCAGATGGGGCAGGCTGGCTGGGACCGACTGGGTTCGTCCAGAATGAGAGAAAATGACAGGTCCTAACAGTCCTCTCCTTATGCAAGACATGTGATCCCATTTGAATTTCAAACTCATCCTTGGGCACCAAAGGCTACAACTCGTCCCTTAGCAGTTTCTTGGCCGAGATGAGAAGACCCGGACTTTGCACTTCACTAATCTTGGTCTTGATTCTTTTGCACAAAATTTGCACCAAAGATTATCTTCAACCCTTGTTTTGGACATTGATCTTTGGGTGTTTTGAGGCTGACCCGAACTTTGCACATCATTATCTATCTTGTGCAAATCTTGTGCAAGATAATCTTTTTGTACAACCTTTGCACATCATTATCTTTGCACAATCTTTGCATAGACGACTTAATCAAACTCACTGATGTTTCTTCCTTATTCATTCCAACAACGTCAGCAACACTGTTATTGCAACCCGAGATGTCCCTATGTTTACTAGAAAAAAACAAAAGTGTAATGGAAAACTAATTTGCTCAGTGAGTCTAGATTTACTTACAGTTAAATCACCATTCCCATAGTCATCATGCATGAGTAAGGATATAAACATTAAGAATAGCATAAATCAGTCAAGTAACCCAATCATAACCACTCCCATACAAGTGATTAGATCGTCACTGGTTAACCTCACCCTACACAATCCAACACGTTCTCCTCACATCAACTCTACACACAAAATCTACAAAGCTGACTGTATAAGCATCACTTTTATGCATCATCATGTAGCCACACGGTCGAGGGTAGCTAATCCTATCACCATATCTTGTCCATAATAATTTTGGTATGGTCCCATGTAGATCACATCACTAGGGTGGAAAGCTATCACGACACTCCTCCTTGAGTGTCAGAGTCCCACGAATCATTCCTCAACATAAGTTGACAGAATTATGTGGCTATATGGACTAGTCCTGGTATAACATGTTTGAAGCCTAAATGATACAACACAATCATACTAACACATGCATCACATGATCAATATATCACAAATATATTATACCTCTAAGCCAAGGTCCCAACGATATAACCCAATATCTCTCACAGGTGCATTAATGATAATCATCATATTACTAAGCTTGCAATCTTACCATGCATCTGATCACGCATCAATCAATACTCTTGTTTTGTAGGCGTTAGCCGCAAATTCAACAATCAAAATTGTTAATTGAGTATTTGATATATCAGGGTTTTTACTAGTTCTTGACTATGATATAAGTCTTCTTTTAGTGTATATTATATATATTTGGAGCCGTCTTAGGATCTTTACATATCTAGGTACGTTTTGGGCGACTTTGTGATTATGAAGCAATTGGGAGCTAGAAGAGATTTGATGCTCAAACATACCAAGTCGGGGACCGTATTTTCACTTGGTGTTGTCGGTGACACCCTTCTTGACCAAGAAGCCGACATGAAATCCCTAGATGTGTTTTTACATATATATTATATTTTTAATCCATTTTTTTTTAAAATAGAGAGCTTTTGGCGAGACAAGCCAGACCTCCTTCAGAAATCGAATTCTAATTTTTCTCACTCTAATCTTTAATGGAATTTATTAAGATTATGATTTGTATTTTAAATAATCCGCCAGTTAGATTTAGGGTTTTCAAAAGATGAATTGCTGGAATGAGTTATTAGATTAGGTAAAATCGCATTTTTAACCTCAAAAGTGAAAAAAGGTAGCACTTTAAACCTCCATGGTCAATAATTCTTCCTTCAAACCCTCAAACTATTTATTCTAACATAATAAACCTTCGACTTGGCCTCCGTCTTTTCTTCGTCGGAATGTTTGACGGAACAATATACTCCGTTAACGGAACAGTAAACAGATGTTTAAATTAAATAAAAGGTGTTAAAATTCCTATGTTTTTACGGTATTATAACTTACGGGAATTGGCCAAAAAAATCCCAAATCAAAAAGGGGATCTAGGGTTCTTGAGAGAAAAAGGGAAAGAGAAATTTTTTCAGAGAGAGATCAAAAATCAAAGGGGGAAATCGCATTTTTCACCTCAAAGGTGTAAAAAGGTAGCACTTTAAACCTCAATGGTAAATAACTCTCACTTCAAACCCTAAAACTATTTATTCTAACATAATAGACCTTCGACTTGGTCTCCGTTTTTTCTTCGTCAGAATGTTTGACGGAACAGTAGACTCCGTTAATGGAACAGTAAACAGACGTTTAAATTAAATAAAATGTGTTAAAATTCCTAATTTCTTTTACGGTATTATAACTTAACGAGACTTGGCCAAAAAAATCCCAAATCGAAAAAGGGATTTAGGGTTCTTGAGAGACAAACTGAAAGAGAGATTTTTTCAAAGAGAGATCAAAAATCAAAGGGAGAAGAAGATAAATCGAAGATCATTTGATGCTTTCTTCAGAATCGGTAACATTAACATCTCTTATGAAGTTCAACAAATTTTCAATTTTTTGGTATAGTGTTCAAATCTATTTAAACTTTTTTTAATTTTACAGTGAAGGGAAGATGATTACTTTGAAAATCCACTTCGGTGGATGTATGGAAAAAGTTGGTGAGGAAGATTATGTGTTTGAAAGAGAGTTGGGAGTGAGGACAATGCTTTGGGAATTGTATGACATTTCATGGGGTAAGGTTTTACAATTCAGTAGAGAAGAAGCAAAAATAATTGCTCCGATAAGATTCATATGGTACAAAGAGGATGGGAAGGAGATGAAGACAGTGAGTTATTTGTTTGAGGATAATCCCGATGATATATTCCTCTTGATATGTCTAGGGAAACAAGCTTCTGAGCTTGAATTGTTCATTGAATATGATATTTCAGAACACAGTGAGCCGGTTATCAAAATGGGTTGTTCACAAGATGATGAGTATTCAGAGAGTGATGAAGAAGTCGAGAGACCAAGGAAAGAAGAAGAAGCTGAAAAATCTGAAGATGAAATGCAAGAGAGTGTGGATGAAGAAGCTGAAGAACATGTTGTATATGAGAATAAGGCTGCTCGGGCTGATATTGGAGCTGATGTTGTTGAAGATGCTGGAGATGGTTCTAAATATGATAGGTTTAGATCTGTGTTTAATGAAGGTTCGATGGCCAAGCCAGATAAGGAAGCTTATAAGAATGTTGAAGAAAAAGAAACAGCAGATAGAGAAGCAGCTGAAAGTGATGAGGAATGTGTGTTAGAGGATGAAGCCGATTATCCAGACACTCCAATAGGATATGAGGAAGAGTGGGAGCAATGGGATAATCCAAAAGGGAGTAGGAATAGAAAATCAAAGTTTTATGGTGATTTGGAGAAGGAGCCATATATATGGCTATTCCAAAAGTTTAACTCAGGTTTAAAGTTTAAAGATCAGCTTCTGAGATACTCTTTGAAGACACAATATAATGTGAAGATGGCGAAGCCTGAGTCAACATGATTGCAGTTGTTTGTTGCGGTGAGAAATATAAGTTTAGAGTATACTGCTTGTTTGAGTCACCAATTAACAAGTGGATGGTTAAAAGTATGCCAGATGCGCCACAACCATGAGAAATCAAGTAGAATTTTAATGTTAAACCAATGGGTCATTGCAGGACTTTTTAGAGAAGAGATACGAAGGAATATAAGCTTGCAGGCATCTGTGATCAAAGATACAATTAAGGAGCGATACAACATTGTTGTTCCCCTTTCTAAGTGTTACAGAGGAAGGCGAATTTCTTTGGACTCCATTTTAGAAGCGCAAACAACTCAGTTTGGTAAGTTGTGGGACTATGAAGCAAAATTAAAGCGAACACATAGCGATATTAGAATTGATCTTTGCACCGTCCAAAAGATTGGTGTGGAAATATTTCATTGTTTCTATATCTGCTTTAAAGAATTTTGTACTACTTGGAAGAAGTGTTGGAGGCCTGTTATTTGTTTAGATGGATGCTTTCTGAAGTGGGAGTTGACAGCTGATTTTCTTGCAGTTGTTGGGAGAGATGCGGACAACATGATGTATCCAATTGCATGGGCAGTAGTAAGGGGTGAGAACAAAGACACTTGGGGCTGGTTTGTGAAGAAGCTGAAGATAGATCTGGAATTAGGAAATGCAGACAACTTGACGATCATTTCAGATAAACAGAAAGGATTCGTCATTGCTATTGCGGCTGAACTTCCAGATGCTGAGCACCGTATGTGTCCAAGGCATATATATGCAAATTGGATAAAACAAGGATATTCAAGGTCAGAATATAATAATATATTTTGGGGGTTTGCCTACAGCTTTATTGAAGAAGAGTATGAAGAGAAAATGGAGTTGCTTAACGCTTATGATCAAGGGGCTTATGACGCTTTACTAGCAACAGAACCACTTAAATGGTGTCGTGCATTCTTTAGTGTGGAGTCGCATTGTGCTGATGTTCACAACAACTTATACGAGAGTTTCAATAGGACTATCAAAATGGCAAGATTGAAGCCTGTCATTAATCTCCTAGAGGATATACGTAGACAAGCAATGAGAAGGATTTCACAAAGATTTCTGAAAGTTGAAAAGTGCAACACAGTGGTGACACCAATTACAATGGCAGTGCTAGAGAAGGCTAGGGTTGCTAAGCAATATTGCTCGACATTACGCAGCAGCAAAAGTGTGTATGAGGTCAATGAGTTTGAGTGTGGTTATACAGTTAACTTATCAACTCACCAATGCGCATGTCGAAAATGGAATCTAATCGGTATACCATGAATACATGCGGTGTGTGTCTTGGATGATAATGAAGACAATCCAGTGAGGTATGTAGCTTAGTATTATTACACTGATGTATTGAAGAAGACATATGAAGATAATATCAAACCTGTGAATGGAGACAAGTTCTAGAAAAAGACAAATAAGCTTACAATAGCGATTCCTGAATTTCGCAAGCCACGAGGACGCCCAAGGACTAGAGATAGAAGAAAAGAACCATTTGAAGATCTACAAAATCTAAGCAAATCAACAAGATATAGAAGAATTCAACACTGCAGCCGATGCAAGCAAGCATGGCACATAAAAAGTGGTTGCAGGAATGAACCAGTGATTCTGGAAGGCCCAAAGAACCGACGCGGTCGACCTCGGAAGCATCCAATTGAGGTAAAATGTTGCCATATCTGCTTATCTTGTACAAAATAATAAGCTTCCTTACACCTTTATGTATCAGGAGCATAACAAACCACCACCGAAGCCAAGAGGAAAAAGGAAAGCTCCATCAGTTGGAAGCAACTCGTAGCATGTACCATCAAACGCAGTCGGTGAAGTTGATGTAACGTCTAGTGCTCCTCAACCTTCATCTTCAACAAATCAATTGAAGACCCATGTGAAGAAGGCTCCAAGAGGACGACCATTGAAGATAAAGAAAACTGCAAACATCCCACATGGTGTTGGTTCTTTTTGGAGTCCTTACACTGATCGCCCTTTTGAAATGTTGGGAACCGGATTTATGATAGGTCAAACCTTAACCCACTTCCTTAAGAAGGCCAAAGCAACCAGCTTCATGAAGACCAAAGCAACCAGCCTTCTACAGATGACTAATGCCGCTTTTGAAGTGTTTCCAAGTTCTATGAACGAGTTTAGTTCTCTATTATTATCTGCTTAGTCGGATTTTGTTTCATCTTTATGTTCATTAACAACTTATGTTTATGCTTATGTTTTGAACTTTGTATTGTTAAGACTATTATCTATCGATTTCTATCACCTTTTCCATTGTTTCAGTTTCAGATTCAAACTTAAACACAACAACAAAACATAATAAACCTTCATGGTCGAACATAAGATTCAAGTCTTACAAAACACAACAACAAAACATAAAAATAAAAGTCTTACAAACACAACAACAATATTATAAGATTCAAGTCTTATAAACACAACATCTATACATAAAGTCTTACAAAGCTATGCAATTTCATAACAACCAAACTGAGAATTCCATAAAGAACATCACCACCTCGACATCACCATTATCCCTCCAACAACCACACCAAATCCAACAGATGAAGCAACAAGAACAGAACTCTTTACACTTAGTATCAACCCTTCCCTTTTGAGAGCTTCACATTCTTCACCTTTTTCCTTCAATTTATCTTCTAGTTAACTTGAAATTTCGACCATGGAGGTTTCATGAGTTAGTGATCTTACCTTGGTCCTCGGATTTGCTAGCTCTTCTTTATGCTCCCGAATTATGTCTCTAGCCTCCTGTAAAGCAAGATGTTGCCATCCATGTGGTTTCTCCACATCGTACCAACGAAAGAAGTTGCAAGAGTCACACCCATTCCCAACTTCATGACCACTGCAACCATAGAATCTGCGACCTGGGTTTCCCGAGTCCAAGCTCTGACCACCTTAGCTTTGCGCTTACAATCGCAGAAAACACCATTGTTGTTCGAAGAAGACGAAATCGCACTCTGATAATTGACACTCTCAGACATTTTTGATCTCTCTCTGAAAAATCTCTCTTTTAATTTGTCTCTCAAGAACCCTAGATCCCCTTTTCGATTTGGGATTCTTTTACAGTCCCGGTAAGTTAAATATTGTAAAAGAGACAAGGAATTTTAACACCTTTTATTTAATTTAAACGTCTGTTTAATGTTCTGTTAACAGAGTCTACAGTTCCGTCAAACCGACCGAGAAAAGACGGAGGCCAAGTCGAAAGTTTATTATGTTAGAATAAATAGTTTGAGGGTTTGAAGTGAGAGTTATTGACCATTGAAGTTTAAAGTGCTACCTTTTTACACATTTGAGGTTAAAATGTGATTTTCCTTATTAGATTATCTTTATATTATTCATCTTAATTGTTTTTAATGGTATGTTTGGATTGATAACTTGAAATCTAAATTATAGAATAATTGGTATATGTGAATCTTCATAAACAGCTCGGAACAAAGCAGTTAAGAGTCGGTAAACAAGTGAGAAAAAGACGGTTGAATCGCCTTTTATCGCCTTCGGAGACTTCATTTTTGAATTTTGATGTGTTTAAAAACTTTATTTATGTGTTTAAGGCTTTGAGCAACTGATCGATTTCTTTTTTCTTTTTCTTTTCAGTTTGATTTCTTTTACAATCTCTCGTTTTTTCTTATGTGCTTCTTTTTTGGTTCACTCTTATATGATCTCTTATTACTCAATAGTTACCATTGTCAACTCCTCAAACTATTTAAGAATGACATTATAAAAATCGTTTAGTTTATAATAGAATAGTAAAAAACTTGAAAACTCACCTTCATTATTCAGAATAACGGCTTGAAGCTCTACGATTTAATCAGGTCACAGAGCCATCCCTATCCATTGAATGGGCAGTAGCATCCAGCATCCAGCATCCATTACGAATTTACATCTAGATGCTCAGTAGTCTTTAATACAAAGTAAGAAAATAGCATAAAACTTGTTAAAATCTTCTTTTTATTCTTGACATGTCTTTAAATTTATTTTCACGAGACACAAATTTAGTAACTTATTTGTTGGTCAGCTTTGGTTAAATTATTGTCCGAACAAAGACCTTATCCAATGTCCCACACACACGTTTGATTTGTTTTTTTTTTTTAATTCTCAGCGAACATGATTTCTCGAAATATCTTCTTCTAAATCTCATCAAATCTTACTATCATATACTACTACTTCTTCAATCATCTGCGTTCTCTGTTCACATTCAATTTTTTTTTTCAGTTATCGCTTTTTCATTTTAATAGTATCTTTCTTTCTTGGGTTTCTCCAAATTTGTCGGAACTTGATGTTTTCGAGATCATCCATTTCTGGAAATCACGAAAATTTCTCGGCTTTTCCCTGATTTTTCTGGTGGGGATTCACAAGCTTAGGGCTTCTTCGATTTGAAACGATGAGTCATCGGCGTGAATCAAGCGGAGATGTAGTTCACGTGATACCCACAAACAACCCTCCGCCGGAGAACTGGTTCCCGAATCTCGGCGATACCTCCGTCTGGGCCACGGAAGATGACTACAACCGCGTCTGGGCGGTGAATCCCGATAACTCCTCCGGCGACAATGGTCCTCCGAACAAGAAGACGCGAGGCTCTCCGTCGCCTTCATCCGCATCCGCCGCGAGCAATCGCACCAAAGCGATCGGGAAAATGTTCTTCAAGACGAAGCTCTGCTGCAAGTTCCGCGCAGGGACTTGTCCGTACGTCACGAATTGCAACTTCGCTCACACGGTGGAGGAGCTCCGTCGTCCGCCGCCGAATTGGCAGGAGATCGTGGCGGCTCACGAGGAGGAGAGAGCTCCCGCTGCGGTGGTTGAGCAGCCGCGGGAGGAGTATCAGATCCCGTCGTCGACGACGGATGAGAGTGGGAGATCTTTTAAAGGAAGACATTGTAAGAAGTTTTACACTGAAGAAGGGTGTCCTTATGGTGAAAGCTGTACGTTCATGCACGATGAGGCTTCAAGGAATAGAGAAAGCGTTGTCATTAGTTTAGGTCCTGGTGGCTACGGTGGTGGTGGTGGTGGTTCTGGTGGCAATAGCAATGTAGTAGTGCTTGGTAGTGGTGGAATTGATATTCTGAAGCCTTCAAACTGGAAGACAAGGATTTGCAATAAATGGGAGATTACTGGGTATTGTCCATTTGGTGCTAAGTGTCATTTTGCTCATGGAGCTGCAGGTAAAACTTTCTGCCTTTTCGTAACGGAGTGTAGATCTCAAGGTCTCTTTGTAGTTAGCCAAGCTCTCCTTTTGTAGGTTGGGTTATGTCAGAATGTTATTAGAGATTAGCCAAGCTTTCCTTTTGTAGGTTGGGTTGTAGTTAGCTAAGCTTTCCTTTTGTAGCTTTTTGTTAGTTAATAACTTACTATAAGAGTAAGAAGTTTAAATCAATGGTTGTTTCATGAGTGGACTAGTGAGAATGGATTATAAGGGCAATAAGAGACTAACCAATTAATAGGAAAGCTAGAGAAGATACTATAAAGATAGCATTTGATTTGTGTGTGATTTGTATTAGTTGAGCTCGTTAGAGGACTAGTGAAGAGCACCATTGATTAATTATGATAATGTAATGAAACTAGGCTGGGTTATAAGTTCCTTTAAAAGTTAAAATCTTGAAACTTTTGATATCTAATATTCGTATAGGAAACAAAGTCTGTGAATCTTTATGACCTTAGAAAGTTCCAAAGTCGTGTGTAGCTTTAAAGTTTTGAGTGTTGATGATTTTTGCAGAGTTGCATAGATTTGGTGGAGGGCTCGTGGAAGGAGAAGGAAAAGAGGGATTATCGCTCAATCAAGACATAAAGCAAACAGGGCCAAACCAGAAAGGACATTCAGACACAACAACAATTGTATCTCCGGGAGTTGTTTCCCATCATGCAGATGCTGGTTATTATCACAGCGGAGTCGCATTGCAACGAGCGTCTAGTGCGGTTACGCAGAAGCCTGGGATCAGAACTCATCAGAAATGGAAAGGACCGGAGAAAATCAGTCGGATATATGGTGATTGGATTGACGATATTGAATAAAAGTTTACCTCCTTTTTTCTTCTCCAGATCGGTTAAATAACTGGTACGAGTATTACAGTCTCTTTTCCTCTTCTTTTTTTTTTTTTTAATTGAAAGTTGGGGTTTTAGCTTTCCGACTTAAAACTCCTGTCACTGTAATGATGGTACAGTTTGTTTGTAGAGTTTGTGTAATCTTTGTAATGTTTGTATCTCCTTTTGTTGTTGTTGTTGTTGTAGAATATGACTTTTTAAGAAGTTGAATGCCATCCTTGTTTGTTTGTATCGTTTCTATTATGAAATGGTGGATAGGCCCTAACCAAGCCCATGTCGCCCTAGACTATATACCCATTAGGGGTTTACTTATGTATTGGGCTAAGGCCCATAGTGTTATGTATCCTAGGGTTTACACCTTATGTAATCCTTATATAAAGGAACCTCATATTATGAATAAGATATACAAATCCTTTCACAACACGTTATCAGCACGATAGACTCCAAAAACCCTAAAACTAAAAAACCAACGAAATTTCTAAAAACCCTAGTCTCTCTCTCGCTCCTCAACTCGACGGCGAACTTCGAACGACTCGCTCTCTCAAACCATGAGGACCCAGACGACGAGTAATATATCAAATTGAAGCCCCGGACGAGACGAATCGTTCTGTGAAAACGGCTTGTCAATCCGACCTCTGACGCGCCCTCACGCTCCATTACAGTGAACGCCGTCAAACCTGGAAAACTGCATACGAATTAAAAAGCTAAGTTTTCTCATAAACCCTAAGTTTTTCATGAACCCTAATCTTCTTTATCTCATAGAAGAAAGACTTTGGATGATATCTAATCTTGTTTACAAACTTGATATCAGCTTGATTCAATCCTTTGGTTGCAACTCAAAAGGGACAAACATCAAAGGACAAATCTCAACATCAAGCTCATGGATTAGAAAGCTTGTAGCTCGTGAATCTCTCTCTTATGGTGGTCCAGTCTGACCCAAAGGTGTTCTAAGGTAAATAAGAACAAAACCCTAAGAGATCTAAATCGGATTGCATGTATATAAGGTATAACAACCCTAAAAATTAAACGTATATACAATCGATTTACATATGAAACTAAAACCCTAGAAATTTATCAATCAAGTGCTTAAAGAACAAATTATAAATATCATTGCTTGCTTGATTCGATTAATAACAAACCATATACTTGAAATCGAATCATCTAATGGCCTTGAAACCCTAATTGTCACTTGCTTAAATCGGTTTGTTCTTCACATAATTGATTGATTGTTTATGCATTGAAAACCTAATCTTTTTGTCAATCAAAGGGCCTTGAAAACCCTAGTTTGATTCGCCTATACCATGTTTAGGTTGCTAGAAAGTTGTTTCCCCTCACTTGTTGGAAACCCTAGCCGAAATCTTGCATAAACCCTAGAACCCTAATTTCCTTTTTAGGTTAACTTGATGCATATTTTCGAGTTTGATTGTTTTTGGAATGTTTCCATATTTGTTTGATTGAGAGTTTAGGTTGATAGAATTAAAAGGAAAACCTAATCTCGAATTTGGAAAGTTCCCTAAAGACATAAGACCTAAAATTTGGAAAATACGAGACTTTAAGAAAATTTTCATTTTTGGATTGTTTCCATATTGCTTGTTTTGAGAATAGGTTGATAGATTGATTGTAAACCCTAATCTCGAAATCGGCAATTCTCTAAAGTTATAAGACGTAAAATTTGGAAAATATGAGACTTTAAGAAATTTTCCTTTTTGGATTGTTTCCATATTGCTTGTTTTGAAAATATGTTGATAGATTGATTGTAAACCCTAATCTCGAAATTGGCAATTCTCTAAAGTTATAAGACCTAAAATTTGGATGATATGAGAATTTAGGAAAATTTCCATTTTTCAAACTTTCCATTTTTGAAAGTTTCTATTTTTGAAATTTTCATTTCCTGAAATTTCCATATTCAAAATTTCCATTTTTCAAAGTTTCCATTTTTTGAAATTTTCCATTTTTGAAATTTTCCATTTTTGACTTTCATGAATGTTAGGGTGATAGATTGATTTGTATACACACCCATGAACTTGAAATTGGAAATTTTAAAGGCTAAACCCTAAAATATGGATTGCTTGAAATTTTAGGAAAGTTTCCATTTTATTGATCTTATGAAAGTTAAGATGCTAGATTGCTTGTGATGAAACTCACATGAATTTGGAAACTCTAAAATATAAGACCTAAAATTTTGATTGCATGAGTTCATGAATATTTCCATTTTGAAATTTTTGGAATATTTCCATTTTTAAACATTTCCATTTTTGATCATATGCATGGTCATGGTCGATCGTCCTACCCGACATCGACCTGGTCGATAACTTTGATCTTATCTCGACCTTGAACCACTTAAAGGCCTTGAAACCTTAACTCCAAAAACATAAAAATTGTTAGGATGCTTCTTGGCTGAGTATGATTGCTTGTTTGATCAATGAGACATGGTTGACCACTTTATTATTTGATCTCAACCGTGTGTCTTTTCTCGCCCCATGGATTGTTAAAATCCTAGTCTCTAAATTAGACCTATAAGGGCCTTGAAACCCTAACCCACATTGCGAGAACTCATTGATTGATTTTGCTTAAATTCATGAGATATTGTTTGATGCATTCACTAAGTTATAAAACTATTACCCGGTCTTGAAACAAACCGAGATCTAAACCTTGTCGACCTTGAAATCGACCTAGGATTGTTTTGCATCTCATTGTAGCAATCATACATGACCGTGTGACCATAGCATATCGACCATATATATCCCACGTCCACACTGTTCTGAAATAGAAATTGTTTTGGTGAAGTAACCTAATGTGAAAAACCATGTGTGTTGATTGGTTGATTGTTTGAATTCTAAAATTCTTGAATTGGTCGATAATATATGATCTCAAAAGTCGAACATCTAAAGCTATAATCATTAGACACAAAGATTATCATGTGTTGATTGGTCGATTATTTGATTGCTTGGTCGAAGAATAATAACTAAACCTCGACCTAGGACATATAAGATCCCGACCTTGAAGCTCGGTTGATAATCTCGTCCTAGGCCCAATCCGACCTTGAAACCGGATCAAAAACCAGGTTTAACTTGGTTTATTGTCGACCTTGAAGCTCGACCCGACCTAGCACATAATCCGAACCAAATCTATTTTCCATGTACTCGACCTAAAACCTGTCTTGGACCTAACCACGTCCATAAGATAGTCCACACGGCTATAGGACCCATTATGGTCGCAGCCGTGGTTGATGACAAAGACGTGGTCGAGGCCACTATAATGTGAGCCATGGTCGACCAAACCACTATTGCAAAGGCCGTGGATTTCAAACCCATTCAGGCCGTGGTCGAGACCAGAGTCATGGTATTTCCATCACAATTTTACCTTGCTTAAATGCATATGGTCGTGGCTATTAACAAATCATATGGTCGAGGTTAACAAACTCAGACCGTGGCTGTAGGAACCACAATAACCGTGGTAGTGGACCCAAAATTTGGCCATGGTCGAGAGCAAGTATGCCGTGGTTCTTTTAAACCACAACAACCGACCAATAAATCATTGAGCCATAAATGTGGAAAGTAAAACCATTTGGATAAGACATATAGAACTCCCAATAATCATTGTGACCTCCATCAAGAGAGTCCAAAAGGAAAGAATCTAAAACCCCATTTTGTCCAAGATGGAAATCGTGATAATCAAAATAAACTTATGAATTCTGAAACATATAGTTGTCTAAATGAATAAGCTATATTTCGACAATAAAATGAGTGTATAGTCGGTCTAATAAGACCTATGGCTAAGGCATTACCTAAAGGGCATGGATTTTATTCACCCATACAGGCCCATTGAATGATTTCCAAATAGAAACAATGGGCAAAGGAAACAAAATTCCTTGAAATTAAAAAAAAAAAGATTGCCTAAAGCCTTATAAAAATGGTCAAGACTATACATGAATACTCTACTGATCCAAATTATGCCAAAGATCAGTATGATAAGAGCTTAAAGCCATGGTAACCAGAAAGGTTGACCCACGGATTTGGCACTTAATGGCATGACTGGATTAGCCATCCAAGTCTAAACTTGATGCAAAGAATGAAAATGCAAAGAATAAAAATGCATATAACACAAAGAGTTATCCCATAGAATCTCACGTTGTGTAACATGTACACAAGGGAAACTCATAAGGTTTTATTGTCCTAAACACCACGAGTAGTATGGTCATGAGGGGAAGTGAGGACAAAACCATACCATAACCACACTACAAATCCGTGGACCATGGTTTACCCATGAGTCATTTATGGTTCACCCACGGTTCATCCGTGATACACCCATGAACCAAACGTGGTGCATTCCATGGTTCATCCATGATGCCGACCAGGACCTATAAAGGTCCAAACGATAAGGACATTATGAATTCATATAGACCATTACCTATAAGGTCTATAACTCCCAGCCTAAAGCTCAGAGATGAAATGAATTTACATGTATATAAGATTAATATGTATCAGGCCATATAAGTGAGCATTGATATTCCCATCTAAGAATGACTAAGGGTCATTAACCAGGCATATATCATCTTGAGAAAATCAGGATAAACCACCACAAATATATGTGCCATATAAGATGGAACCTCAGAAGAGGATTGGGAATATATGTTGGATATGAATAAGACTTTCTCCTATAAATCATAAAAGAGACCTTGAGCCAAATATGGGTGATCAGATTGGCAAGGTACACGGATTACATGAGACCAAATGAATCCGACTATCCAACATGACAAAGAGAAAGCTAATAAGCTGGTAAATAATAAAAAGAATGGAATGGTATTAACCATCATTGTCTTGGCAAGATCCTCATATTTGAGAATATGATCATATGATATAAAGCTAGTAGAACTAGATGCCAGACATATCGACCCAAAGAAAATATAACTAAGTCATAAACCAGCTTGCACCACGAAATTGATATCCTAAAGAGACACAATCAAGTTGTTACTGAGTCTATACAAGATAGACCAATATGTTCCAAAAGATAAGAAATCCTCGGAAAGAAAAGAAAGAAATGGTGCATATCCGAGTTCAATGGAAACCAACCAAACATTAGAGATAAAAGTTGGCCAGCTGTACATCTAAGGAACCAGACCATGTAGCTTGGGACGCCGAGCTGCAAGGTAATAAAAGGTCCTGGATAATGAGATCTCAGATCTATTAGATCATGTCTGGAACATTATGGAATAACACATTAAAGTGTCGATACAAAGATGATACAACTCATACTCTTTGATACAAAGATAAGAATGATAGTAGCACTTGAATGAGGATCATAACCCACATGAAATAAGAATGCATTCGTGGGTTCATTCATTATAAATTCCAGATGAGTGTATTGGCCATACATATAAGAAAGACACCATCTGATGATATAAACCAGTGAATAAGTCTTGTGAGAGATGAAAATCGTGAGAGATACCATTCAAGCATTGCTTGTTACACAAGGGTACTCACAAAGACTAAGGAACATATAATAAGGAGATATAGTCCTATATGGTTGTTGCTACTACTCAGAACCGAAATTCTGAAAGGTCTGGATCAATATATAAGTGTATAGTAAGCAAAGAATAGATCACTGGATAAAGAGAATAATGGTACCAGAAAGATGAGAAAGAAACTCTCTTGAACAGCTTTGTTCCTAAGCTGGTTATGGACTGGAAAATGCAGCTGCACAAAGTCTGAAAGACTAAATAAAGAGTTTAGTAAAGAGTTCCATGAGAACAATCAGTCCATACATATTCTTATAAAAGAATTATGAATCCCTTGTGTTCATACAAATTAGCCTAAAGAAAGGTTAAATAGAGATCATATATGTGCGTGTGTGTATGACATAAGATCAGCACGTCTAATTATGAAATTGGTATGATGGATGGTCGTATGAATGGAACCATAAATGGTCCATACCAAGTCCATACCAAAGATCATATCTTACCATACCATTGATCAGTCCATGACCTAATATATACATACTCTAGCACGTGGTATAAACCATGGTAAGAAGGTCATGGCATTGCAAAAGATAAGAAAGATTGATAGCCATACTTAAAGGTCCATGAGTGTAGAGCTATAGCTTGATACAGTAATGATCATTATGATTATGAGACACCCATGAGAAGAATATGGACGTGTATAGATGATGTCTATAACACATGGATCGATCAATGAAAGATCGACCGTAATGGACAAACCATTGGCATACGCGGCCAGCATACATCCATAAAGGATAGATGCACCAGATCATAAGGAATGTGACTTTGAGTTACATATAGTACCATTATCAGACCATATTATTTATGAATGAGTTTTGGTCGAGATAAGTCTGACCAGAACCTCATATGGTCGAAGACAAAAGTAGATAGGTCCATATGGACGAAGGCATCCGCATTTTAAGCCAAGGTTCGTACATGTTTGATTTTTAACTCAACATGTTCAAAGCGTTCATGGTCTAGCCAAACTAGTATGTCCAAAAGATTCATGGGACATAAGGAGATATGTTAATAATGTTTGGTCACGACCTAAAGGTCCATTTGATTGAAACCACGAATGACATTAATATAGATGTACTGGTCGAGGACCATATATCCGACCAAAGTACAAAGTTGACAAGTATAACATATGCTTTATACTAACCAAACAAAAGAGTGTTCTATTGATTTTGTTTATACAGGTTATATATCAGACCAGAAGGTCCGCATATGTGTATGCTTATGGTTCGACCAGATCGTGGTCGGATGGTACAATGAGAAGTCTAAGTCCCTCTACTCACATTTGCCGAAAGACATAAGAAGGTCCGAGTGTTCCAAAGCCATTGAAGTGACTGTCCCAGCCGGCACATTACCATGTCATCTTCAACATCAACATTCAGGAGGCTTATGCATCAGATTGGACGCATAGATTGGAAGACCTTTCTGCGATGTCCAAATCAGAGGGAGTATCGTGTGTTGTACTCTTTTTCCTGTCTGTGGTTTCCATTTTTCCCATTGGGTTTTGGTTTTCCATGGAGAGGTTTTAATGAGGCAACATTAAGCATGATATGAGCTCTATATGGTTATGGCATCCAATAGGGAGTGTTATGAAATGGTGGATGGGCCCTAACCAAGCCCATGTCGCCCTAGACTATATACCCATTAGGGGTTTACTTATGTATTGGGCTAAGGCCCATAGTGTTATGTATCCTAGGGTTTACACCTTATGTAATCCTTATATAAAGGAACCTCATGTTATGAATAAGATATACTAATCCTTTCACAACAGTTTTCATTTTTGCCGAACCGAGCATGTATTCTTTCCATTTCAGTGTATTGTTTTCATTTCAATTAAATACAGACCAGTAAACTAGGCCTGGCCCGCGACGTAAGCAACATAAGGGTTGGGTAGGGCGTCACAAATTTTATCCAGCCTAAGCTAACTTTTATGTAAGTCTGGCCATTGATTCGTCAACTGACATAACGCGGGTCCTTAATTCACGTATGCGTATCTTTGCCACGAATATTGATATCCCAACTGTTTACTTCTTAATCCTCAAACTCGTTGAGCTTACAATCTCCTTCTTTTTGTCTGCATCTATCACTCCATTCATATCTTGCATAAACACACAAACTGCACATCTTTCCTTTTCTCGACATTATGGAGTTAGCAACATGATTAACGAGATAAGTGTCAGGAGACATTTAAAACCAATATATTACAAACCATAAAGTTTAGTTCAAAGTAATAAACACACCCACGCACAAATGAGATAACAATGAAAATGATAGAGTGTTGAGTGAAAACATAAAATCCTAAAGCAACTCCCCCTGAATGAGTGATAAGTCAGACAAAAACATCTAACTTAGGCAACACGCATTCGACCTCTCTGTGGTCCTCTACCTTCAGCCACAATGCTTCTAATGCGCTATGGTGCTCCAATCAGTTTGTCATCACCAGGTATGCCAGGAATCTCCTTTAGGAGCTGCAAGACTTGATAGATCAAGTTGGGTAGAACCAACTGCTTCCTTGGTTCAAGTTCTCTAGTGGACTCCATGATTTGCTCATACATGAGCTCCCCAAAATCTATAGAACGGCGTTGAACCAAGGCGAAGATCAAGCAAAGTTGCTTCTTTATGAATGCATCAGTGTCCAGACCAGGGAGCCAATTCAGCTCACACACTTGGTAGAGGATGTGATACAGAGGAATGAGAGCGGAGATCTTAAAGCTGGTCCAACCAGAGCATTGATAGCCGGTCAAGGACGAAATTGTTAAGCTCAGATCACCCCCTTCCCAATTGTACGAGCGGTGTATGGAGGGGCTAGCATACACTTAATTTATCACATCTGGATCGAACTCAAAGTGTAGGCCTTAAATCTTTACGCCGTCTGCTGAGAAGCGAAGGTTTGCTAGGCATTCCGTAACTACCCTTGCACAAAAAGGACGCAAATGCAGCAAAAATATGACCATTCGACTTGATCAATCAACCTAAGAGCATCTTCTAAGTTTGGGTCACGAGGGAAAAGAGAGTCTTGAACTACAAAACGTCTAACACAAAGATCGAGATACTTACTCTGAGCATCAGAGTTCACGAATCGTTGAGACGACGGTCCAGAAGGAATTTCTCCGGCGTAGACGGCGCGATTGCTCTCGAGTCTTTCCTCGAAAGTACGATACAAAGTTGGAGAGGAGAGATTAAGGACATTTCCTGATGATGATGCCATGAAAACGATACAAACGAGAGAAGGGTTTGAGAAAAGAGATTTAGACTCAAATCAATATGAAGGAGAGATGTTTGAGAACGGGAAACCGAAAAGGCGAGGGAGAAGGGTGAATAGAAACTTAAGAGTCTCATCAAGGATTTTATACTCCCATATGATGTGACAGACAAACTCAGACTTTTTGGGAAACTTGAGACACGCAAGAGATATCAGCCCAATCTTTCTCAAGCACACTGTGACCACCATGGCCCAATAGATTCGCTAAGTCCCAGCACTCTAGAAAATTTCTCAAGCACCTCGTTACAACCAAGGCCCAATAGATTCGCTAAGGCTCAGCACTCCAGAATTGTTTGGACCATCAAACCAAAGAACTAGTGAGTGACCCATTGCACCATTGAACACTATAAATGTAAGACCCGATCCTGGTCCATTGAACCCCAACCAGATCAAAGTCTTAACCTAAACAATACTAAGGTTGATTCCGGTTTTAAGCCAATAGTTCCTAAGTCATTTTAAGGAAACCGAGGTTCATTCATTTCAAAGTTAGAATCAATATCAAATAAGGGGCAAACAGATTATATAAATATAAACCAAAGTGATACAAAGTATTCATGTGATCCAAGTTGCACAATAGGCTATCATAAGTTCATAACTAAAACGTTTCTACCCCTTAACCCACACACACATCCATCCCGGCTTGAGTCCTCACGGTTCCTTGGCCTTGCCACGGTCCATGTCCTTACCTGAAACCACACAAGCACAATAGCATGATATTATGTCCGATAACTTAACCACAACCTAAGCAATTGCATGGTTCGGTGCCTAAAGACTATCTTAGACCAATTCTGACCCTTTTTCAAAAGTGGTCCAAAAACTAAATAAAATTCATGACAATTCGTGATAAATCCTAACTAGAGGGAATCCATGATCGGATTCACCAGAAACCGTCCCGGACCCTATGATCCGACCCAATCAGCCCAAGGACCAAAATATGGTTTTTGAGCAAATCAAGTCCAAATCGTGTCTAGTCTTTTCCAATAATTCTTATAAATCCTAAAACTTCTATTCCCAAGTTTTCAAGCCAAACAAACACGTTTAGAGTAGTTTGGGGATCATGGAACCCCAAACTGGCCGATAAACTGTCCAGTGGAACCAGGCTTATGCATGGTCCATGGGAAGGCCGTCCTGATCACCAAACCCTCATAAACATAACAGGAGAAGAAGATATAAGAAGTATACAAACGGAAATGGGCGTGATCAGAGTTCCAGAGATCATAAACCACATGTTCCCACACATTGGTCCATGCCCCTGGTTTACATGATCCACACCACTAACCTTAGAGGATCTATCCTTCTGGCCACGATCCTTCTCCTTCTCCTTACCACGATCCCTTTGTCTGGTATCCATGTCTGCGCCTTGATCTACACAGAACTCACACGGTTGGATAGATCACACGCCTTGATACTCACACGGATTCAACCTTCAATAATCGGTTCTTCTTTCTCTCTTGTCTCTCTGGATTTTGGCAGAGGTTTGCCTTGTGTTTCTGACTGATTAATTTCGTGCAGAGGGTCTTATATTTATAGGGGAAGCGTGGTAACTGCCTCTGGGCGAACAGACACGAATTTGGGGCACAAAACTGCCCAAAACCGCCAAACTGCCCATTCCCACCCTTTCTGCCCAAAACCGCCCAACTGCTCCTTTTGTGCGTGTGGGCTTCCTGGTACAAGGCCCATTCGTCCTCCTGAAGCCCTGATTCACTTGCCAAGACCCACGGGCCCTTTCTGGGTTAGGCAAGACCCATGACCACCCATGACCCGTCCATACCGGCCCGGACCATAACACTTCCCCGAGCTGAGATGAGCTGACCACTAGCTGCTCCAGCTGAGTGAGCTAGTCCATCAGCTCCAGCTAGCTGACCTTCCTGGAGTGAGCTACCACTGAGCTACTCCTAGCTGGTTGAGCTCCTTCCAGCTGGTCCGAGCTTCATCCGCGCATCGTCCAGCTGCCTAAACTCTTGTCCAGCTACCTTAAGCTTCCCGGAGCTACCCAAAGGTTACCCTGAACTTGGTTGAGCTGCCTCAAGCTGTCCTAAGCTGTTTTGAGCTTCTTCCTTACTCTTTCCAGCTGTATTAAGCTCATTCCTACATTTCCTGATTAAGTCTCAGCTTCCTGATACACTTTAACCTGCTTCCCGGACCATGATACCTCATGGTTAGACCCTAAGGCCTTGCTGGTACATTTTCCTGTACCATGGTCCGTCCCAACGATCCTGTCTAGGATCGGGGACATGACAAGTCTCCCCCACTTAGAATGGATTCGTCCTCGAATCCTTGTTGCATGTTTTCTCCTGGAACAAACTGATTATACCACTCTGGGTACTCATCCTTCATCCTTGCTTCTGTTTCCCAAGTGATAACATCCTTGCCATTGTATTCCCACACAACCTTGATCATAGGTACTGTTTTCTTCCTTGTTGCCTTCTCTGTCCGATCTATGATTCGAACCGGCCTTGTTTCTAAGGTGAGGTTCTTACCAAGATCAGCAGGGATTTCTGGCAATACAATGTCTTGGTCGCCTAAACACTTCCTGAGTTGGGACACATGGAACACATTGTGGAATGCATCCATTTCTGATGGCAAGTTTAACTTGTATGCCACTGCTCCAACTCTCTCAATGATCCGAAATGGACCTAAGTATCTAGGGTCCAATTTCCTTCGTCCAAGAACCCTATTCCTGCCCTTGAAGGTGATCATCTTGAGATAGACCCAATCACCAATCTCAAACTCAAGATGTTTCCTTCTTCGGTCTGCATAACTCTTCTGGCGGTCTTGCGCCTCCTTCATTTTCTCTTGAACCAGCTTGATCTTCTGTGTGGTCTCCTCAACAATTTCAGGACCCAACATACTACGCTCCCCCACTTGGGTCCAACATAGTGGTGTCCTACAAGGCCTCCCATACAATGCTTCATACGATGACATACCAATACTGGTATGAAAACTATTGTTGTAGGCGAATTCCACCAAAGGCAAATGTCTTTCCCAAGAACTTCCCCAGTCCAAGACACATGCCCTTAACATGTCTTCTAACGTCTGTATTGTTCTCTCTGACTGCCCATCCGTCTGTGGGTGATAAGCTGTACTCATGTTTACTCTCGTCCCCAAAGCTTTTTGGAAAGCTTTCCAGAAGTACGAGGTAAACCTTGGGTCACGATCAGAGACAATACTGGCTGGTACCCCATGTAGACGTACTATTTCATCCATGTATACCCTCACAATCTCCTCAACTCCATCGCCCTTCCTGATTGCTAAGAAATGGGCTGACTTGGTTAAACGATCGACCACTACCCAAACTGCATCCTTCTTGTTCCGGGTTGTAGGGAAACCGGTTACAAAGTCCATAGTAATGTGGTCCCACTTCCATTCTGGAATAGGTAAACTTTGTAGCAACCCACTGGGAACCTGATGTTCAGCTTTCACGAGCTGGCACGTGGGACACTTTGCCACCCACTCAGCTACATCGGTTTTCATACGAATCCAGTGATAGTACCTCTTCAGGTCTCTATACATCTTGTTCAACCCTAGGTGAACAGAGAACCTAGAATTATGAGCCTGCCTCATAATCTCTTCCTTTAGCTCCCTGTTGTTGGGAACACTGATCCTACCATGTACCAAGATGGTACCATTACTTGCCATTTGGTACTCGGTCTGGTCATTCCTTGCAACCTTTTGTAGGTTCTCATCCAGTAGTTGAGCTTGCTGAATCCTGGTAAGTAGATCAGCCTGGTCCACTGTCTCCAACCCCAATGGCTCATCACTGCCAGCCAATGTGTTGAGGTGCAAGGACCGTACCATCCCTTCCAGTTCAACAGCTTCCTTCTCAGCCGATACATCAGCTCTCCTCCGGCTCAGGGCATCTGCAACCATATTAGCCTTGCCCGGATGGTAAACTATGTCCAGATCATAATCTGCTACAAATTCCATCCATCTCCTCTGTCTTAAGTTCAGCTCGGGCTGAGTGAAAATGTACTTAAGACTCTTGTGGTCGGTGAGGATCTGAACCTTTGCTCCATACAGATAAGATCTCCAAATCTTCAGGGCAAACACCACAGCTGCCATCTCCAAGTCATGAGTTGGGTAGTTACCCTCATGCTTCTTTAATTGCCTAGAAGCATAAGCTATCACCTTCCCATGCTGGGTTAAAACACACCCCAGTCCCGTAATGGAAGCATCCGTGTACACCACATAGGGCTGGTCGGCCTCTGGTAATACCAGAACCGGGGCACTGGTCAACATGTCCTTAAGGGCTGAGAAACTCTTCCCACACTCCTCGGACCATGTGAACTTCACATCCTTACCGGTCAGTCTTGTCATAGGTTGAGCTAAGCTTGCAAACCCCTTGACAAACTTTCGGTAATATCCAGCCAAACCCAGGAAACTTCTAACTTCCGTAGCATTCTTGGGTTGTGGCCACTCTTTGATGCATTTGATCGTCTCTGGATCCACAGACACACCCTCATCCGAGACTATGTGTCCAAGGAACCCAATGCTCTTTTGCCAGAAGCTACATTTGCTGAGCTTGGCAAACAACTGGTGGTCCCTCAACCGACCCAACACCAACCTGAGATGTTTCTCATGGTCCTCCTTATTCCTGGAGTATATTAATATATCATCAATAAAGATGATTACAAATTCATCCAGGAAATCTCGGAAGATGCTATTCATCATCTTCATGAAGGCTGCTGGTGCGTTGGTCAGACCAAATGGCATAACCACAAACTCATAGTGGCCATACCTAGTTCTAAATGCAGTCTTCCTGATATCCTTGGTTCGATTGGAATCTGGTGATACCCTGATGCTAAGTCAATTTTTTAAAACCACTTAGCTCCCCTTAGCTGATCCAACAGCTCATCTATCCGAGGTAATGGGTACTTGTTCTTGACAGTGACCCTATTCAACCCTCGATAGTCAATACAAAGTCTAAAGCTACCATCCTTCTTTTTCACAAATAGGACTGGTGCCCCCCAGGGTGATAAGCTTGGGCGTATAAAACCCTTTTCCAACAACTCTTCTAGTTGTTTCTTAAGCTCGGCCATTTCGGCAGGAGCCATGCGGTATGGACTTTTAGACAATGGGGCCGTCCCTGGTTCCAGTTCTATTATGAACGGGTCCGCCCTGTCAGGTGGAACTCCCTGCAGCGCCCGAAACACATCCTCGAACTCACTGACCAGGGGTATCCCGTCTAGGTTACCACCCTTCACCATCTCCTTAGTGGCGATTGTGGCTATATAAGCCTCACAACCCTTCTCTAGCATCCGTTCCGCTCGGACTGCTGAAACCACTACTACACTGGAGGCAGGTTTTATTCCTTGGAACCTGATCGGGGGTCTACACCCATCCTCAAATTGCACTCGACCTCGGTGACAATCTAAGGTGGCCCGATTCTTTCCAAGCCAATCCATGCCCAAGATCACTTCATGATTCTTGAGGTGGACACAAATTAGATCCGCAGGCATTACCCTGTCTGTGATCACCACAGGGATGTCCTTAACCAGACCCAGGGATTCCATCCTCTGGCCTCCAGCTGCATTAACAATGCAGGACTCATCCCCAACCCCAATCTGGAACAAACCCTTTCCGATCATATCTGGACTCACAAAACTATGCGTAGCTCCAGTGTCGAAAAGTACGTGTGTATTCACACCACCAATACTTAAGGTCCCTACATCGACCATACTACTAAGTATCTAACCATTCTAAGTTCCAGACCATGCAATGCTACTTAATATAAAAGAAAGACAAAATTCAGAACATTACCAGTGATCGCCTGAAAAGGTCCAGCCCCATCAGCATCCTTAGACAGCTCGTACACTCTAGGTGTTGAAGTCTGTCCACGGGTCTGGTTTGGCTTGCTAGCCTCACCACGACTCTTGCTCTGGTTGTTCTGGAGCTTAGGACACTCATTTTTCCAATGACCACTCTTTCCACAGTAGTGGCAGCCCCCGGAGTTGCCCCCAGACCCTTGTCCACGTCCCTGGTTCTGTCCTGGACAGTCCCTAGCTGCATGATCCATCTTGCCACACCTGGTGCAAGCTCCCTTAGCTTTCCAGCACTCCCCTGGGTGGCGCCTTCCACAGTGAGAGCACTCAGGCTTAACACTTGAGGGTTTGCCCTCAGCCTGGTCTCTCTTCCTCTTCCGGTCACCACCAAAGCTCATTGAGCTTGAGGTCGGTCTGGACTTCACCTTAGCTTCCTCAGCTAGGTTGGATACCAACAAAGCCATGCGTTCCACCAGCTCAGAAACTGAGTAGAACACACGGACTAAGGCATAGGTGCGGAGCTCGACCCTGAGGCCTCTTATGAACCGGCGCACCTGCACCTCCTCATCCTCCAGCTCTCGTCCAACATAGCGCCTAAGCCTGTTGAACTCTTCCTCATACTCCCGTACTGATCTACGGCCTTGGGTCAGCTCCAAGAACCTAGACTCCAGTCGGTCCCATGCTTCAGCTGGAAAGTACTTGCGGTTGAACTCCGTCTCAAAGTCTGAGAACCTTGTGATCAACCCATTGGACCTCTTGTCCACCGCTAACCACCAATTGTGTGCATCCCCTTCCAGGAAGTGGACTGCTATGTCCTTCTGGTATTCCTCAGGACATCTGGTGGACTTGAAGTTCCTGACCAAGCGGCTCCTCCACTCGTCAGCCTCAATAGGATCCACGCTTCCAGCAAAGTGCTTTGTCTTCAGCTTGGAAATGTGTTCCAACACACTCAGGTAGCTCACCTTCTTAGCTCCTCCAGCTGGTGAGTCCAGCTCAACCACTTCAGCTTGTGGTAGCACCCGGACCTCACTAGCTGGTCCAGCTCCAAATCTCCCATAAGCTCCAGCACGGACCCCAGCTCCAGCTCTCACATCCACTGGCCTTCCAGCTCGTATCTCAACTGGACCATCAGCTGGTCTAGCTGGATTCACTGAACCAGCTGGTGAGTTCACAGGTGGAGTGAACACCCGGGTCAGAGCTATGATCTGAGTTCCCATCAGCTTCACAGCATCAAGGACTTCCTTCATGGACGGCTCAGCTACCTCAGGGACCTGGTTTACCTTAGCCTGGCCAGCTCCCACACCTAAACCAGCTGGGTTCCCAGCTCCCACACCTAAACCAGTTAGGTTTCCAGCTCCCTCAGTGGATGGTTCAGCTCCATCCTCCTGCTCCTGCTGCTGCTGCAGCTCCTCCTCGTCCAAAGGGACTCCCAAAGGGTCCAAGGGTTCCTGCTGATCTCCAGGTTCCTGATTACCCAACTCCTCCTGAGTTGGTAACACTTGGGATGGATTAACACCATCCTCACTTACTGTCCTGTACGTCTCAGCCGCATCCTTTCCCTTTCTTGCCTTGGACTTCTTGGTAACCTTAGAGATTAAAACACAAAACGTTAAGTTCCAGAGTGTACCAAACTTCCAAAACCTCAAAACAATTAGTCTAAGTTACACAAAAACTAAGACCAAACCGTGTGACCCAGCCGGATGTGTGTGAACCAACCCATAACCCCCAAATCGTAGAATCAAGCATGCTCTGATACCAACTTGTAAGACCCGAGCCTGGTCCATTGAACCCCAACCAGATCCAAGTCTTAACCTAAACAATACTAAGGTTGATTCCGGTTTTAAGCCAATAGTTCCTAAGTCATTTTAAGGAAACCGAGGTTCATTCATTTCAAAGTTAGAATCAATATCAAATAAGGGGCAAACAGATTATATAAATATAAACCAAAGTGATACAAAGTATTCATGTGATCCAAGTTGCACAATAGGCTATCATAAGTTCATAACTAAAACGTTTTTACCCCTTAACCCACACACACATCCATCCCGGCTTGAGTCCTCACGGTTCCTTGGCCTTGCCACGGTCCATGTCCTTACCTGAAACCACACAAACACAATAGCATGATATTATGTCCGATAACCTAACCACAACCTAAGCAATTGCATGGTTCGGTGCCTAAAGACTATCTTAGACCAATTCTGACCCTTTTTCAAAAGTGGTCCAAAAACTAAATAAAATTCATGACAATTCGTGATAAATCCTAACTAGAGGGAATCCATGATCGGATTCACCAGAAACCGTCCCGGACCCTATGATCCGACCCAATCAGCCCAAGGACCAAAATATGGTTTTTGAGCAAATCAAGTCCAAATCGTGTCTAGTCTTTTCCAATAATTTTTATAAATCCTAAAACTTCTATTCCCAAGTTTTCAAGGCAAACAAACACGTTTAGAGTAGTTTGGGGATCATGGAACCCCAAACTGGCCGATAAATTGTCCAATGGAACCAGGCTTATGCTTGGTCCATGGGAAGGCCGTCCTGATCACCAAACCCTCATAAACATAACAGGAGAGAAGATATAAGAAGTATACAAACGGAAATGGGCGTGATCAGAGTTCCAGAGATCATAAACCACATGTTCCCACACATTGGTCCATGCCCCTGGTTTAAATGATCCACACCACTAACCTTAGAGGATCTATCCTTCTGGCCACGATCCTTCTCCTTCTCCTTACCACGATCCCTTTGTCTGGTATCCATGTCTGCGCCTTGATCTTCACATAACTCACACGGTTGGATAGATCACACGCCTTGATACTCACACGGATTCAACCTTCAATAATCGGTTCTTCTTTCTCTCTTGTCTCTCTGGATTTTGGCAGAGGTTTGCCTTGTGTTTCTGACTGATTAATTTCGTGCAGAGGGTCTTATATTTTTAGGGGAAAGCGTGGTAACTGCCTCTGGGCGAACAGACACAAATTTGGGGCACAAAACTGCCCAAAACCGCCAAACTGCCCATTCCCACCCTTTCTGCCCAAAACCGCCCAACTGCTCCTTTTGTGCGTGTGGGCTTCCTGGTACAAGGCCCATTCGTCCTCCTGAAGCCCTGATTCACTTGCCAAGACCCACGGGCCCTTTCTGGGTTAGGCAAGACCCATGACCACCCATGACCCGTCCATACCGGCCCGGACCATAACACTTCCCCGAGCTGAGATGAGCTGGCCACTAGCTGCTCCAGCTGAGTGAGCTAGTCCATCAGCTCCAGCTAGCTGACCTTCCTGGAGTGAGCTACCACTGAGCTACTCCTAGCTGGTTGAGCTCCTTCCAGCTGGTCCGAGCTTCATCCGCGCATCGTCCAGCTGCCTAAACTCTTGTCCAGCTACCTTAAGCTTCCCAGAGCTACCCAAAGCTTACCCTGAACTTGGTTGAGCTGCCTCAAGCTGTCCTAAGCTGTTTTGAGCTTCTTCCTTACTCTTTCCAGCTGTATTAAGCTCATTCCTACATTTCCTGATTAAGTCTCAGCTTCCTGATACACTTTAACCTGCTTCCCGGACCATGATACCTCATGGTTAGACCCTAAGGCCTTGATGGTACATTTTCATGTACCATGGTCCGTCCCAACGTATCCTGTCTAGGATCGGGGACATGACAATAAATACTTAGCCATCACGCAACTAACACAATTATCTACACATTTAACCTTCAAACATAAGTTCTATTAGTGAATCATCTCATCTCCTTAATTTTACACCACCACTTGATCAATTAGTTTAAACTAAATTACACAGACATTGCGTTCCTCAGCCGAGGTGCATTCATGTCCTTATAGAGTAACGCCTCTTTCTTACAATCTTGAAGTTATATCACCCACTATCACATGGTACAATCTGATTTCAATCAATCCAGTCATCGAAAGATGTTTACCTATTCTAGAGCAATTAGCAGAGTATGAGCCTTAATTCGATGTTGCATTTCTCAGCTAAGATGCATTCACATCTTTCAAATCTTAAAGGTAACAAATTTTGTTTTGGCTTCATACTCCTATGAGTTGGATTTCTCTTCAACTTTCATTTTAATTAATCTTTTTCTCAGGCTCTAGACCATCAATTGAACTCTTCATAACTTTCTAAGCACTCTACCTTCATGGTCCGTGGTTAGGACATGTAACACGAGTGTTAGTGATATTATTCTATCATAGACCTCTTTCTTAGTCCCCACATTGATCATGATCAAATTGAATCTGTGGTTACAGTCAGTTCCGACGTGATTGTGGATCATGCTGAGTAGGTTGACTAACTCAAAGACTCGCACTAGGTTGACATTTTCCCTGGTGATTTAATTTTATTAGCAGACAATAAAATTTATTCAAACATGAGATGATCATCTAGGAAGATTAACTTATTAGAGTTCACAGATTCCCAACGCCTTTCGCAAAGGCAGGAAGGTGTTGAGATCTAGAGACTTAGTAAATATATCAGATAATTGTTTTTCAGATGGTACATGTTCAATGATTACGAGTTTCTCCTCAACTAGTTCTCTGATAAAAAGATTTTTTAATGTCAACATGTTTAGTTCTAGAATGCTGAACAGGATTCTTCGATATGTATATGGCACTTTTGTTATCACAATGTATGAGAAAGGATTAAGTGTCAATACCATAATCCTTTAGCATGTGTCGCATCCATAGAAGTTGAGTGCAGCAGCTTCCAAAAGCTATGTAATCTGCTTCAGCAGTGGACAGCGATACACAATTTTGTTTTTAACTATGCCAAGAAACAACATTGTTTCCAAGGACGAAGCATCCGCCTAATGTACTTTTTGGTAATTAAAACAGCATGTCCAATCTGCATCATAAAAGCCAACGAGATTTGTGTTAGTTTCAATGGAGTAATTCATCCCATAGTTGAGTGCACCTCTCACATATTTAATAATACGTTTCACTGCTTGATGTCTTGCACATAAACAAGTACTTAGAAACAAATCAGATATACTTGCTGTGAGATACATCATACTTAGTATCATGGCTCTGTAGAGTTTTTCATCAACCTTTGCGCCTTCTTCGTCTTTGATTAGTTTGACTGTAGTGCTAATAGGTGTCCTTGTAGTCTTACTTGTTTCCATATCAAACATCTTCACAAGATTTCTTGCATACGTACTTTTAGAGAGAAAGATTCCATTTTCAGTCTGTCGAACTTGGAGACCAAGGAAGTAGTTCAGTTCTCCAACCATGCTCATTTCAAATTCATGATTCATAATCTTGACAAAACCATCAATCAAACTTTGCTTTGTTTCTCCAAAGATGATGTCGTCTACATATATCTGAACAATCAGGATATCCAAATCTTGACACAATAGGAACAAAGTTTTGTCCACACTGCCTCGTTTGAAGCTTGCTTTTAGAAGGAACTGAGTTATGCGTTCATACCATGCTCTAGGTGCTTGTTTCAGCCCATACGAAGCTCTCTTGAGCTTGTACACATAGCCTGGATGCTTAGGATTCTCGAATCCTTTAGGTTGAGCCACGTACACTTCCTCTTGTAGAACACCGTTGAGAAATGCACTCTTCACATCCATCTGATAAAGTTTGATCTTTAGTTTGCATGAAATCCCGAACATGAGTCCACTAGATTCTAATCGAGCAACAGGAGCAAATGTTTCATCAAAATCAATCCCTTCTATCTGAGAATATCCATGAGCAACTAGTTGAGACTTATTGCGCACAATGTTCCCTTCTTCATCTTTTTGTTCTTGTAGATCCATTTGGTTCCCACGACGTATACTCCTTCAGGTTTTGGGACCAAATCCTAGACATCCAATATGGTGAACTGTTCAAGTTCCTCATGCATGGAGTTTGTTTAATATTCATCACGAAGGCTTGGTCAGTATTCTTAGGTTCAACGGTAGATATGAAGCACACAAGTTTTACCATGGATTTGAAGTCAATCTGTTTGAGTCCTTCTTCCTTCATCCATCTCACCAATCACACGTCTATGCAATAATTGAGGTGAAATTGAGTTGAAACTGATTCTTCCTTGCTTCTCTCATCCTTATTTGTGTCTTTAGCCTCACTCTCTTGGCTCTGCTCAAGTTTTTCATTTGAAGAGTTGGCATCACTTTTTTGCGTCTCATTGGCTTTAGTAACAGACTTTGGTGATCATCAAATACAACATTTACTGCATCTCCTAGATAGGAGGTTCGCTTATTGTAGACTCGGTAAGCCATGTTGTTGCTCGAGTAACCAAGAAATATCCCCTCATCACTTCTCGAGTCTAACTTCCCCAATTGATCTTTATCGTTCAGGATATAGCATATACATCCAAAGACATGAAAATAGCTCAGGTTTGGTACCTTCCTTTTCCAGAGTTCATAGGGAATTTTCTTAGTCCCGGGTCTCAGATACACACGATTGATGATGTAGAATGCAGTGTTGACTGCCTCAGCCCAAAACCTTTTTGGAACATTGTTACCATGTACCATTGCGCTTGCCATTTCTTGAAGTGTTCTATTCTTCCTTTCAACAACACCATTCTGTTGAGGGGTTCATGGAGCTGAGTACTGATGTCTGATACCTTGTTCTTGAAAAAATCTCTCAAAAGCATCATTTTGAAATTCTCCACCATGATCACTTCTTATTTGAAGGATTCCTCCCTTTGTGGAATTCAACTGCAAGGCCAGTATTCTGAAACTGTTCAGAGCATCTGATTTTTCCTTGAGAAACATCACCTAAGTGTACCTAGAGAAGTCATCAACCAACCCAAAAATATACTTTTCCTGTGATACTTTCAGTTTGAATTGGTCCCATGAGATCCATGTGGACCAAATCCAAAAGTTGTGTCGTTCTAATATTGGATAACTGCTTGTGTTGAACTTTCACTTGTTTTCCTTTGCAATACGCATCACAGACTAGGTCAGTAGTGGTCTCAAGTTTAGGTACACCTCGGACTATAACTCTGTTCACCAGTCTACTCAATCCATGAGTACTCATGTGTCCCAATTTCATGTGTCATATATCAAGTTGGGATTTAGTTGTGAGCATACACACATTGGTCAAATTCCACATGTAATAGTTGTTCCCTGACCGGATTCCTTTTAGCTTCACTCTTCCTTCATCATCCAACGCTCTACCGTCTACTTTTGTGAACGTTACAGTCATTCCTTCATCACACAACTGATTTATACTAATCAAATTGGCTTTAAGTCCTTCAACTAGATATACGTTCAACACCCTTGGTTGTTCTGAGTTTTCAGTGTGTCCAACACCCTGGATTTTCCCTTGCTTACCATATCTGAAGGTTACTTTTCCATTCTTTGTAGGAGCGACTCCCGTGAGTAGATTTTGATCTCCAGTCATGTGTCTGTAGCATCCACTATCAAAATACCAGTCATCTGATTTACCTCCTTCGTTTTTCATGTAGGCTACATTTCCAACGTCCTTTTGATTTTCCTTCATGGTTCTCATAGAGGAGGTCTTACATCCAGTATAGATATCACTTTTGGATATCCAAGATTTTTCGTACTTGTGTCTTTCTAGGAAACATTTCCCGCTCTTCCAGGCTTGACGATTTTTTTTGAACCGGAGTGCACAAGTGTACTTTTGATGTCCTACTCTACCACACACTTTGCAACTCCGAGATCTTTCCATATGTACCTTCTGGAGTGAACACGTCTTCTCCTTGTCCTTCACCACTTCTGTTGTAGATTTCTTTGGGGATAGATTTCTGATTTGTCTAGGTCAATCCACATCATGCATGGCAGGCGTCGTGGTTGTCGGAGTTTCCATCTTCAACGCATTCACTTGTGCTTTGAGTACTGCCCTGCCCCTTAGCAGTTTGAGATTTTCTTTCGTTATATTCGATAATTTGCCGGAGAGTTCTTGATAACTGATTGCTTCTTGAATCACTTCTGATTTTTCCATGTCCTTCCCAAGATCTCAACCTGTAGTCAAAATCTAGTATTGCAGAGGTTGATCTGCTCTGATACCAAATAAAAAAACTAGAACTTGGACTTAACAGAAATGAATCACTTTTTAAAACGTCTTTCTATTAGAAATCATTTGAAGATATTTAACTCTTGTTCAATCAGGTTTATGAGACTACACATAACCGTGTATCTCGACTGACCAATTACTAATCACTTTGAAGATCCAAGCCAATACACACGTTGCTTGATCTACAAGTCAGTTGCCTCTCTTTCAATTTCCTTGATTGCGATTTTTCGTGTATCCTCACTCGAAAACCCTAGATCTCTCCATTGGCTCACTACGTTATTTACATCTTCTTGCTTTAGGATCTCGTATCTCCTTTCTCTTGATCTCATATCTCTTCTTTCCTTAATTCACGCATGTGTATATTTACCACGAATATTTTGATATCCCAACCGTTTACTTCTTAATCCTCAATCTCTTTGAACTTACACTTAGCTCTTTACTTTTAAGTAAATGACATAGTTATACACATGTAAAATATTTGAGAAGTTTTTTTGGTACCTAATGTATAGAACAGTGATAAAAGAGTTTTTTCTTGCATTTATCCTAGGAGAGTTTTTCTTGGATTCACCCTTAGGGTGAACTTCTAGGTCCAATAAAAATCTGCCATTTCATATTCAGTTTTTGAAAGAAAAGGAAAAAAATTATTTTCCGAATCATATTATTTTTTAAAAATAAAAAGATAAAGATAATAAAAGAAATAGTAGCTACAAAAAAAAAAGATTTTTTGTAATATTGTTAATGCGGTCAGCAAATACTACACCCTAAATCGTAAACATTAAATCCTAAACCCTTGGGTAAGCTCTAAACCCTTGGGTAAACCCTAAATCTTTGGGTAAACCCTAGATCCTTGGGTAAATACTAAACCCTAAGGTTTAAAGTTTTTCGACGGCGTTTATGTTTTAGTGTTTACGATTTAGTGTTTATGATTTAATGTTTAGGATTTATCCAAGGGTTTATGGTTTACCAAAGTATTTAAGGTTTAGTGTTTTGCTGACGGCATTAGCAATGTTAAAAAATATTCTTTTTTTTGCAGCTAGTACTATTTTCTATTTATTTTTATCTTTTTGTTTTTAAAACATAATATGACTCGGCAAATACTTTATTTCTTTTTTTCAAAAATTGAATATGAAGTGGTAAATTCTACTGGTTGGTCAAACTCTAAGTTCTATCTAGAGGGTGAACCTAAGAAAAACTCATGATAAAAATGGTGATGACCTTCATTTTGAATTCTTGAGACTCGAGGGCAAAAATTATTCTAATGAATAGAAAGGTTACTAAAAGTCTGAAGATATCATTTCTTTTACACTCATTGTTTATAGTTGGATTCTTTGTTTTATGGGTATATAAAATTTTGGAACTTCAAAGGAACACCTAAATGCAATAAGCCTAAACAATACATAACCCAACAATATTAATGTTAATACGTTTTTGAGTACACTAATAAATCTCATAAATGAAAACGCTAGATAGATACAAAACTCATAAGGTTGGGTCTAATAGTGATTGGCTTTTATGCTACTCATTGTGATGAACATATCAAGTCTTATATAATTAAGAATCAGTCGTGAGAGAGTATCAAGATTCTATCATCTCTCGACTTATAAATAGATTGTGTGAACAAATCAAATTGAAATGTACAATATTTACTCGTCAATAATCATGACAGAAAGTGAAGATGGAAGTAATTGTTCATTTATCTGTAGCTAGCGTATAACTTGCACTTGGATCGTGAATCTTTCCATAAATTGATGTATTTCACTTCATCTGTAAATGTAGTTTAAATAGCTAGCAACGTTTTAAATAGCCAAAGAGATGAAGAACTAGTCTTCTACAACAACCTTAAGAAAAACTTGTTGAAGTAAACTAAGTAGCATGAACGAAAGTTAATTATCCTTGCAAACTATAGATTTATTCAAAAACCAAGTAACTGCTCAAGACTTATTCAAACTAAAAGAACACCATAATCCTAGGTTTAGCGAGCATTTTGGATCAGTTAAATGTCTTTGTTCAAGTCAATAAATTAACATGTTCTTTCTTCTCATTTATGTTTAGAGAGTGATGAGAAAACTTACCGGCAAATAGTTCATGTGGAGAATCTAGTGGAAACTATCAGTTTTGACGAAGGTTGAGATGTTGATAATGATACTCGAATTGGAGATGATAAGGTCTGAATGGTAATCGTGGTTTTCCAAATATAAGTGGTGCCGAATTAAAGTATGGTATGGTCCAACTACGGTTCATGCGGTGTGCAAAATAAATGCAGATTTGATAAAAAAAATAGTCTGGTTTTGATAGAAAAATAATGTAAAGAAAAATTGCGGTTTAACAACTAAAATTATTTTGAAATAAAAATACTATAAAAATATTGTAATCTTTTAATATTTTTATATATATTAAATATAACTAAAATATAGTATATAATTTATATTTAGTTTTCTATATCTATTAAAATATTGGTATTGAACCAAATCACTGATTTGGGGAAGTTTGGCCAAATTGTTTTACCATTTTTCTGATTTAATTCGAAAGACGGTTTTTAACTTAACTTGTAATGGAATAAAGCAATGAGCTACGGTTCAACTCGTCGTTTCTATGCAGTTTTTAAAAACAACAGTTAAAATTAATGCTTTGAAAACCGAACCGGACTTGATCGTTGTTTTCTAAATACTAACTCTAAACCCTAATCATTAAATAAAATTTACATTTAAAATATTTATTTAACTATTATTTTGAAAAAAAAAATCATTGAATTTACAAAAATAAATGAATATTTGATAATTTGCAAGTCCTCTAATTGACTACTTAGAAAAGATATTTGTCAATCAGCTAGATTATTTATTTTCATTTTCTAAAATAAAAAGGATATATTGTTTTAAAAATAGAAAGTATAATAAATACTTTAAATGTATATATTCTATAAAATATTTTTTTCAAAAAGTGAGTAAGTTTTTTTGAAAAAAGTTGGTTATGAGGGGTTTTGGAAAAATTATTATTACTTTTCAAGCTGAATTGATGTGTTCGGTTTTGTATTTATTTTTTGAGCTAATAATCTTAATATACAAAATATAGTATAAAATATGGTAAGTGTGCATTATTTTAAAATAATATGAGAACATATAGTTTCTGTTTGGGTAAATTACGTTGATGACCTCGACATAAGCTGACATACCTATTAGCTATCCATTGCAAACTGCTACTTGACAAGTTCTGTAGATGTGACATTTTAGAAATCAAGTGGGTTGGTGTACACGGAGTATAGCTGTGGTGACGTCTCTGAGAACCACATATGAAACCGGGTATTAAATTAAGATTATTATGAGGGAGCAGTAGGAAGATATTTTCGAGAGGGTGGATTGTAAGATAAGCTGGAATATTATTTAGTGGATAGGACGACGTGGTGGGTAAGAGTGTATTGAATATATATTCACCATTAAGGTTGTTGTTTCATGGATCTGGTTGGAACCAATTTGCTATAAATAGGGGGCTCATACCTTGTCAATTACACATATCCTCTTCCTCTACATGAAAGCTAAGTTACTGTAGTGGGGTAGCTGGTTTACTTAGTACAAGCAAGTACACATATGCCTCATCGGTTTTGAAGTGTCTCTGTAAAACGTATGGAGAGATACGTGTGATACGTCAAAATAATTGTAGTGAGTCTTCCCACTATCCCAATTCAGTGACTCGGAACAAAGGGGAATGGAGGAGATCGGTGAGAAAGTCAGATAGAAGCACATTCAACATCTGCTGGAATAGAAACATGCTCTTCAAAAAAAGTGTTGGTGGCATGAGAGTAAGTATGTGAATCTCAAGCAATTTTTAGTTTTGTCTCCTAATCGAAGTAGTGCTGAGGTTTTAGTTTTAAAACCGGTATAATGTCGGTAAATTTAGTAATGTTGAGAAGATATTTTCCATTGATATGGGGGTGTAGTAAATTATGCGAAGTATTAACGAGAAGAGATAATCTACAAAAAAAGAAAAAAAAATACATGTGTCAGACAACATGACATGATGGTAGCCTACATCTAGGTAGACTGAGAGCATTTAATGAGTTGATGCTATATGACTAATTGCGAACATTTATTATTTCTTTCCAGATGGGCCAACTTGTCTGTGTTCGAAATGAACAACAGAAGAAATCGGAGGAGGGTTTTTGGAGGTTCGAAGGAGATCCTTCAGATGTTCCGGAGTATATACTTGTCCGTACAAATGAAGGAATCAGATCTATAATGTCTTTTGTGCGCCAAGAACTTCAGATCGAACTTCACCCCCCCCCCTTATTTTGACATATCGGCTTCCACCATCTATGTTGGGAGGGCATGTGTCGACATGAGCACCAACCAACGTGTTGACATCGGAAGACATTGAAATATTAATGAGTGTACAAGAATGGACAAACGAGGTGACCCTATGTGTAACTCATGGAGCAGAGAATGTTGCGAAGTATCAATTTCTGTGTAGAGCTCTCTTCACAATAGGTGAAAAGACCAATCTTGCTAATGGCGAGATTGAGAAATAACACCTTATAGCCATAAATGGTGAGTTCTCTAATTCTAGTAATTGAAATGCAAATACTGTTGTAGCAGATAGAGTCTCATTCATAATGTTTTCGGAAGATCTAGTGGGAGATGACGAGATCAACAGTAGCGGCAATATACTACGACATATTTTTAGTGAGGAAAATGGTTCTTGTGTATAGATTGTCATCGGATGTTGAAAAGGCAAGAAGGAGCCTTGATCTTAACATGGGTATTCCGGGTGAACTTGGTGGAAACAATGAAGTTGTAGCTGATGATGACACTAGGGTGGAGCATGAAAAAATAAAAACAACGGAATTTTACTTACAGACCCGAGATAATCCACCAACAAGTAATGTTTTAACATGCAAATAGTTTATAATATTGCATTCGGTTGAGAATCTGTTATATATAAATAAAATCGGATTATAATTTTAATGTATACCTCGACTTAGATATAGATCTAACATTTGATCCAATCATAACAACAAGGAAGTTAAATCCTGGAACTTCAACCACCGGCCAGCATATAGCTGAAGATTCTGACTACTTGAACTTGCAATGGAGGGAGATGGATATGGATCCAGAAAATTGGGAGAATATGATAAATGTGGAATACAATGTTAGCGGTAACCCAGGTGTGTCATTGCAGGAGTCTAATAACCTAATCAACAATTGTATTGACATGACTATGGACCATCCATACTCTCCAATGCACAATAATGTCATCTCGACTTCGATGAATATTCAATGGGTTCAACAGTGGAACAGGTTAAACATATACATGGCCACGAACAAGCAAAGACTATAAGTGGCACCAATGGTATAGATGGTGAGGATGCAATTCTCGGGAATGGGCGTGGAGGTACGACTGGTTGTTTATCCGGTTAAAAATTTTAAAATTACGATATTACATGAGGACATAGACTTAGTCTCAAACAATATATAATTATTAATATCCGGGGAAATAATATAATATCCATGTCGCGTGCGCCTTGTTTTCTGTATCGATGTACAAATTTAAAACTGGATACAAAATGTTTGTCACTGGATTTGTAAATACATTTACTAATATATAGTGGGACCAATTTAAAACTTTTTGCTTTTCATAAGGTCAAGCAAAAACACTAGCGCAGATGGAGCAGCCTGAAACGGATAATGTGTTAAGGTGTGAAGTGGAGGGAGGAAGGTTAGACTCTGGTAGTGAACATGTAAACCATGAAGAAGAGGTTCTCCACACTAATGAACACATGAGAGGTTCGTACATCATCATGTAAGACCCTTCCTCTCAAAATCATGGAAGCATCCGTGGGTCCCGGACCATGTAATAAACGTTGTAGTTCAGAATAAGCACAAATAGATACTCTTAAGATAACTGAACATAATAAATACATAAATTTAAATATGATTAAGGGAATCTAATAGGGTTAAAGATTTATATAAGACAAGTAGTATTGTGAATAAAACCTGGATATGAATTTGATACTTAATACGTATGATATTGATGATAGGATGCCTAATTCAGCCCACTATGTTTGATACCAGCTATTCCAACACGTTTACAAATACTTACTGAGCCTAATCTTAAAAAGAAAATCTTTCTTAAGGTCAACCAAGTCGCCCACCACATATGGAAACACCTCTAAAGGAGAATGTGTCAAGATGTCAAGCTGCCGAAGGAGGGACGGGATCTGCTTCTCAACATGTAAACCCTCAACCAGACATCCACCACAATGGTGACCACATGAGAGGTTCACATGTAATTCTGGAAGACTCTTCCTCTGAAAATCATGGAAGCAACGGTGGGTCTCGAACTTCAATCTAATTTATAAGAGATGGAGAGTTTTAATACGTTTTTTCGCTTATTTGTCTAACATATATGGAAATTGACGTAGGCTACATTGTTTGCGATATCGTAAAGGGAGGCTATAGAAAATATTATGTGTAACGATTTAATATCGTAGACAGAATGCATAAAAAGTTTCATTTAAGAATACATATATACTAGTGTTTACATGATGTAGAAATAATATTAACAAACCACTTAATGCACCTTCCTATACTTCTAGGTCCAGGCGGGAAGACTCATAATCCTTCTGATACATACGTGGGGATGATATTCAAAATTAGAGAAGACTTCAAACAATGTATGCCATCATAAATAAATTTAGATTTAGGAACACCCGTTCAACACCCGGAGCAATGGTTCTTAGATGCTTCAGCAGAACCTGTTATTGGCGTGTCTATGTTGTGATCTTGAAAACACACAAAGTTGTATGAAGTTGGAACGGTGGAACTGCAACATTCATGTTCCGTTGACGATCTCTAAGGATACCAATCGCAAGCAACCCATAAATTCATTGGTGGGATGATGAAGGCAAGGTTTGTTGGACGAGGAGATGGGCCACAGCCAAACGAGATAATGCAAGCCATGCAAGGTGACCACAACGTGCACATTTCTTATTGGAAAGCAGGGAGGTCGAGGGAAGTAGCTTTAGACTATGCGAAGTGTTCATCTGGTTCATCTTACAACCTCTTGCCTTCTTACTTGAACAAGCTTATTCATGCAAATCCGGGGAGTATTACAGAGGTGCATATCGAATACACATAAGGGCTTGGGCATCGGTTCAACTACATGTTTCTAGCTTTGTCTGCAAGAATTGAAGGATACAAATGGATGAGGAAGGTTGTTATAGTTGATGGTACAAATTTGAGAGGAAAGTATGTTGTATGCTTGTTGACGGCATCAACTCAAGATGGAAATTATCAAGTGTTCCCTTTGGTAGTTGCGATTGTTGATGGAGAAAATGATAAGTCATGGGAATGGTTTTTCCAAAAACTTACTCAATTCATAGCCAATATTTTAGATGTGGTATTTGCATCTGATCACCATCCCTCTATCTACTACGGGCTCGCAAAAGTTGGAAGTTTGGCATATTTAATATTTTTAGTATACTACATAACAATGAACACAACTGTGAAATTATTCTACACTTTTGGAAATACGAGATTGAAAAAGTCGGATTTTGCAGACGCAGAAGGATGTCATATATTGTGCTAAGTTCGGATAGTGAGGACGTAGTAGCTGGATTTTTTTAAATACATTGGAAAAAAATTAATATTCTGTATATTTTGATGTAGGTCTATCCTTCGGCCCTGCATTGCGCATGCATACTATACCTGAAGCGAAACATCGAACCTACTAGAAGAACAAGCATTTGGGCCACCTAGTTGGCAAGGCAGCGAGAGCGTACCGGCAAGATCACATTTTGAGGTGATCGTTACAACATTATGATGAGTAATGAAGATGAAACATGGAACTTGGTGTTGCGTGAGGCCAGGGAATATCCGATACTCACACTTGTGGAGTACATACGAGCTAAGCTTATGACCTGATTTTCTTTGAGGAGACAGAGGGAAACACATGGGTGAACCATTCTCACACCCCGGGACGAGGAGATTGTAACCTCAAATTTCGAAAGGAGTGGGGTGTTTGGATGCAGCTTAATCGCAGAGGGTTAGTATAAGGTGGAAGACAAGGAGGGAAACAATTTTCATGTCAATCTAATAGGGAATATGTGTGCTTGTTATGAATTTCAAGCGCTTAAGATATCTTTCACACACATCATTGATGCTGCCACAAGGTACAAGGTCAGAGTTGATTCCTTGGTATCTGAATTTTATAGTTTGAAAACCTACAAGACAACATACGCTCAAATCATTTCTCCCGTTGTTGAAAACGAGAGTGTTGAGATCCTGTCAAGCGACGAAACTAACCTTTTTCAAAACGTCAATCCACCTACAAGTAGAAGGCCACCGGGTAGACCTCGAAAGACCCGAATTTTATCTAGGGGGAGAGTTCCACGTAAGATTTTCTAAAGTGGTCAATTATTGACTTCAGATGATTCAATTCCTCTTGGTTGAAATGCACATGAGAGGTACGAGAAAGCGTAGAATGTATAGTCGGTGCAAGTGTTCAGGGCATAACCGAGCCACTTGCTAGATGGCAATATTAACCCGATAAGATGTATTATGGAAAGAGAGAACTTCGGATGATGAAGGTGTTTGTAAGTTTGGAATGTCTTTATATGGGTTTATATTAACATATGAGAGCTTGTTTTATATAACTCAGATATGGGGTGTGGCCGGATTATCTTATTTCCCGAGGGTGTTCCATAAATAATATCTACTTTCCAAGTGAATGAAGTAAGATCTGGTAACCAGTTTTAGTTGTGTTAATATATTGGTCAAAATGATGGTACAAGTAATTAGCACCCCAGTAGTAGTGCAGTACCTTTTACATTGCAACGAACTTACATATTTTTCACTGGATAAATCTGGGATGCCGTTGAACTTAAATCCCATATGAAAAAAAGTAATGCAAAAATCTATAAAGTTGCTAATGTTATTTAAATGATGGATAGAGTATCATAATTTTGGATATATTAATTTAAAACCGGATATATCTTTTCTTATAAATCGTACAAAGATAATATTTATAGGTAAGAGAATATTAAACAAGGAGATAAAATTGGGAGAAGTCAAATATATGGATTTGAGAACGGATATTAAGTATGTTTGAAGTGGTCATAAATACGTTTACGTAAATGTGGGTGATAATGTTTTGTATAATAAAATTTGGGGTGTGATTTGAGGGAATCAAAATTAAAGGATTCAAAAAGTTTAACTTAGCCTTCAATTTATGGTGCCTCACTCTAATTCATAAAACATAAATGACATCGTCAAATACATAAGAGTAGGCATGGTGGTTGATGGGAATTATGAATTCGAAACAGTCGACTCTTTAGTAAGTAATGTTTCAAATTAATGAACTTGAACAACCTTTATGTCAAACCAAAACAATTACCCTCAAATCACATCCCAAATGTTACACTCATGAAAACAACTAGTTCGTATTTACCCACGTTATAACAACTAATACTATTGAAGATATTTTGTGAAGTTAACTTACAAGAGAAGACTTTGGCTTGGATTTTTAAAGATAATTACGAAAATAAAATTTAAAACTAAATCAAAAGAAAACTTTTTATCATGCCAGAAAGTGCATAATGATGATGCTTCTACCCCTAGGTAGGCTGTGAGCATTTAATGAGGAGATATGGTTTAGATTCGTGAGATTATACATACAACTGTAAGTATGACCGGTTGTTATAGGTAGTGTTTAGCTATATATAGGAACTTCAACTTTCTTCTTATGCAACAATAAAGTAAGCTGCATATACCGGTTAAGAGAAAAACAAACAAAAACGAGGCAAAACTTAGTGTAAGTGTTTAAGTCTTCAAGTACTGAAACGTCAAGTTTAGGTTACATTTTAAAGGGTTTTGTTTTGTTTAGCTTTGGGACCACATTCTTCGAGTATCCCATAGATAATCTTCATTTGCTTCATATTTTTACATACTCATTCTTACGGGTGAACATGTTTATTGGGGTGCTGATTTCGTGTTTTTATATGAACTTCAGATGGGCTGTCTAGTTCGTGCATACAAAGGGCAATGATCGAATCACAAGAGGAGGTGAGGAGATTTGAAGAAGATCCCAAGTTCTTGCCTCATGATATCCTTGTATGGGTCAACGAACCTGTTAACATCCTGTGGCATTTTTAACGGGTATTTTTCGTGTTGGTAATGACACACCAATGGTTGTTACTTATCAGCTGCCGAGTTGGATGGTTGATGGAAATGGTGAAACATTCCCACCTCACAACATTCACACCAATGTTGATGTTGAGATGATGATGAGTGTTCACATGTGGAATGTTGAGCAAAAACTATGCGTTGTATTTGGACACGAGGAAGTCACTAAGTACCAATTCATATGCTGATCTCCATTTATTATCGAGAGAAAAACTTTCCTTTCAAACGGTGTCACGGAGGAGGTACACATGGCTGCGGTAAATGGTATGAAAATCTTCATAATTTTAAAACTTCTAAAGATACACTAAAGGTTATGTGAATGCTGTATAATTAAGGGGGACAAGATAAGGTGTAATGAGCGAGTCCTAATCGATATTTTCAACCAGGAGGAGATGGTTATTCTTTATCTCTTTTCTTTAAAGATTGAGAAGGCCAAAAACAGTTTGAACCTACATGTTGGAACAAATGATGATATGGGTGATCACATTGTTCCTACAGTTGCCAATTCAGAGGTGGTGAGGCCAACGATACATGTTGGCGATAGTCGAACTGGTGTAGGTGGTTTTGGTATGGTTGAAGAAACCAGTAAATTAATTTTCAATCTAGTTTTCGAAAATGACGCTTACATACATTTGTTACATTTATGTCCTCTTACAATTTTACTGAATTTGGAGGATTTTGACGTGTACTAAAGAGCATTATTATATATTCTTTCATGTCATTTGTGTTAGCAGCATTTTATCGTAGGGGAGTCTTGACGAACGGTCGCTCCTCAACGATGTACCCAGGTGTGGGTGGAGGATTTGTTACTCATGACCCCCAATACTATCCGCCTACTTGGGTTGCGGTCGAGATAAAGCGGGGATACTGGGAAACCATGATCGCTTCAAGGTATGCGGTTCAGGTTCCAAGGATATACGGTGTTGCAGGCTCTGAAAACATTGGTTACCAACCAACAGATCTCATAATTGGCAATTCTACTCAGCCTAATGCCCCACAATTTTTGGTTCCTCGGGAGATGTCTTCCATCGGTTCGTCAACTGAAGTGAAGAATGCGATAGAAATCGGGGGTGAGCTGAACATCTCTAACGTCAGTAGGGGAGGGCAACCGGGTGAAGCTATTTATGAGAGAGGTTAGTATCCCTTGGTTCTTACATTGTTATACACCTGGTGTGCCTTATCATGTTGTTGAATATATTTTTTAGTATCGCTGGATAAAATAAATGAAAGTCTGACATCATTACTAGTTAACCGGATTTGTAAATATACATCCGGATCTTAGATGAAATCTTACAGTTTGAATGCAAGGTGAATCGTCGAGAGGGGGATTAACTGTGAACACCGCAGGTTTGAGTGGACAGATTATAAGTGGAATTGTGCCTCAAGTGGCTGATAGGGTTTCATCTCCAGGCATCATTGGAAATGACGGTGGTGTGGGAGGAACCCGTTAACTAAAAAAATTATGTATGTTAAATAGTAGCATATCTTTCTGGTATTTTCGATAACAAGATGACGGAAAAAAAATTTTGGCGGCTTCTTGTGGCGTGTTAAGGATGTAATGTCCTATAAGTTATCAACTACGCATCTAATGTTAAATATTGTTGTGACACTGTTTTTCATCAAGTACCTGGTGTGCGTCATCATGCTATTGAATATGATGGTTAATATCCCTGGATAAAATAAATGAAAGTCTGACATCATGACTGTGAATGGTGGATAGTCCTGGAAATGGCATTGGTTTGATGCAAAATACCGGATATAAAAGGTTAAAAACAGATTTTATCAACCGGTGAATGTTATAAAAGTAAAGAGATCGCTGGTTGTTACAATATAAAAACAAGTATTCAACTATCATGTATTCAGACGGCTGTTATATACCGAGAAACATAATATTTTTCCACTATATGGACAAACATGGCCGTCAACATATGAAATAATAATCTATCTCGAACATTCGCCAAAAACTAACTAGTGTCACATAACTGGTAGTTTTTTAAAAAAAAATCGGATTGTTGTGCAAAGGTTTCATATATCAAAAATGGGATAATGTGAATTCTTTTAGCATACTAACAATGATACAGGTTCCTTTTACCACGAAAGTTAAACCAAGTTCTAAAGTAGATACTGGACATGCTTAAGATAATAATAGTTGTTCGCAGACATAGAAGAAGATTAAGCAGATATTATCCAGGAAAATATGAAAACCATGAGCAGAAGGTAAAAAGGGAGACAAAGTTATGCAACCTGCAACAAATATCTATTGAAACATATGATGACAACACAGTCGCTAGAGCTTCTTATGGAACTGGTAGATCATAACAGCAGCTCTAAATGCTTCGCCATGTAGGATAGAAGGGGTGATACATCTACATGTCTCGACACCAAACAGAGCATGTGTTTGAATAAGCAAACAAGTTGTGATGCCCGAATTGGTTGGGTTTTAGTATTCCGAGCCACTCCTTTGATTCTTTCAACAACCAGTGACTTATCAACGGCAACAACCGAAGAACCACATTGCTTTAGTAGGAAAGGCATCATAGCCGAAATATGTAATAATTCTTTACCTAGGGAAGTGTCAGTGTGAAGTCCTGAGTTGGAGTCAAAAACATAAATCTTTGAAGCTGTGACATCCACACACAAATCAATCCAATGCCTTTTGTCAAGGTTGAATGGAATATAGAAACGCGTAGAAATAGAGACATAACTGCAACTCTTGCTAAGGCAATCAACCAGACCCTTAGAGAAATCGTAAGGAGCCTTGGAATTCACCTTCTTGAACTTTTGATAGGTCCTAGACAATAGTCCCGGAAAACGAGTTTCAACAAATCCATAGGTTTTATCGCCTCTGCCGGCAACTTGATTATCAAAGGTTGATCTGACTAGCCTTGTAAGGAGATCTACGACCTGGGTGCATGTGACAATGTTCAAATATGTTAATATAATAGACATCATGGTTACAGTTTATTAGACATCGGCGAATACCTTGGTAGGTAGCAGTCGGTTCCTCTCTACAATATCAATAATGTCATTGCTGGTGGCAAACAGACCATCGACGTTGATGCCACTGAAATATAAAAGTTTGTATAAGTATTTCCTATAAAATGATATGATAATCCGAGTAAAAAACCACAAATAATAAGAGGTAGCCAAATATTTTGATGATTGGAACAATTACTATGGTTTCTTCAATATTGAGGTGAATCGCACATACTTCTTACGAATGACCGACATATCATAGTGACTACTCCCTGACATTTTCCCTTCCCGAGCACGGTTAAGAATGGCAGTCAGTTAACAAGGTCGGAGGGACAGTCCTCGTTCGTTTGCTTCTGCGAGAAATGAATGTGTCATCCTTTGGGTCCACGCCTAGTTCATTATCATTTTCTCCCATTTCATCATCTACAATAGGTGTTGCCGCATCAACCTCTTGATTCAGCCCCAAAGACAAGGATGGAATATGTTATTATCCACGTTAATGGACCCAAGGAAACAATACATTTAATACAGACAATAATAATCTGAACGAAGCGTAAATAAATATAAATAAAAATGTAGAGAATGGAACATAAAGAAATAGAGAATGAAAACAAAAGAAATCATACAAATGGGTATGGGCGATTCTGGATCTGGCTATGTGCCGAACCAGAAGGCTGTTGCTGGATGTTGTCTTCGACACCACCAGACAAAGGCATTTGGGATAGTTGGTGGTGTGATTGGGCATCATATACCTGAAATAATAGAAACGATGGGGTCCATTCATGTTCTCGCAATGAAGTGATTACAGAATTAAAACCAGGGAAGTAACCATTTTATCCAGAAAATAACAGTATAATTTATAAAAAAAAAAGTCGGTGCTTCCAACAAATGATCCAGATATGTGAAAAGCTATAAGCCAAGTAAGTGACATATCAGAGGGTTGATGTCCCCATTTCCCCGCTAGTTACGAATCCAAGAGAAATTAATAACAGAATGAGTAACATAATATAATCACTCTCGATGTAAGGGAGGCAAACTTACAGGACAACATTGGCTAGAACCGGGTGGGGTCAAATATTGACTAAGGTTTTGGATTACATTCCCGATAATCTGATCATTTTCATCAGCACCAACTTCAAATTCAAGTGGATTACTACAGGCCTTGCCACCATTTCCCGGTGGGGGAGTACTATGTCGTGCATGTGCAGCTTTTTGAGTATTTGCGTTGGAAAGAGCAGATAACATCTCGGATTTGAAAATTTTAAACATTTTCCAAACAGCTGCGAGAACAAAACATTGGTACGCGAGGGCCATAGATTATACCTCTTTAGTGGAAGCTACAACCGAGGCTACATTACTATTAATCCTCTGAAGCTCAGGTTGTAGAATAGAAAGCGCCATGGACTTAATTTTGGCTTCATCATACTCGGCCGTGTGTGTCTCCTTCAAATTAGATGTCTTCTTTTTGACCGGTGCTTTTGATTTCTCACGCATGTTCTCTACATCATTTTTTGTTGCTCCACCTTTGAACATATCCTTTGTGAAAACAAGATTGACAGAAATAAGCCTGACAAGGCTATGTACTTTCACATCGTCCACTTCATCTGCCCATACAAATAGGGACTCATCTAGAGGTCGTTAAGGATGTTCTGGGATAATTCTCCCCACCAGAACCTAAATCATATAAACACATGGGTTATCATAGAAAAATTTTGAATCCGTGACATATGTTTAACTAATTTATCAACTGCTCTGTGTTGATATCAAAAGGAGAGTTAGAAGTGGATAAGTAAGTACATACATCTGCTTTCCTATCCACCTCGCGAGCATGTCTGGGACTAAGTGTTTGCTTCTTTGTTTTACATACCATGGAATCATTCTCTTCATCACTGCTTTCAGATTCAGAGGATGAACAAGCGTCTTGAACTACTTTTGTCAAGGAAGGAACAACTTCAACAATTACAAGCTGAAGAGCTAATGCACACCCTTTCAATGCGATCGTATTTTGGGATAGGGATACCTCATCCCTTTTTTGGTTCTAGTCATTAACATGTCGAATGCTACTCGACCCCATGGGAAGCCAATAAATTCATCAATGTCACAAAGCAGTCATGCATGTTCCTTTAGCATCTTCATCTTCAGGTTTGTGGAAAGAAAAACAGATGAGACAATTGCAAGACATGTAAGTTTCATCCGGATATCTCTGTCTTTAACGATTTTTTTTCCGAAGCATCTTAACAGCTCTCGAAACCCGCTTGTCTTCGACGCTACCAAAGAGCTTCGGCCAATAAGGTTTCTCCTTGATGTTTTTCTTCTTATTCAACTTTGTTTTTTTTTGGGATGTCAAACTCTCGCAACGAAAACCTAATATGATTTTCGGGGAATTGGAACCAAGCTTCATGTTGTTTTTGAACCTTTAGTTGTCTGGATAGTAAGAATCTTGCAAATCTCCCAAAACAGCTGGCTTTCAGCTATATCGACTACCTTAACGAATGATGAGTTACAGAGGTATTGTATCTTGTCTTTTTCGAGAGCGCTAAAAATAGAGTTGATAGCCCAAGAGGATTTATATGTAAGAACCCTAACACCGACGGGTTCCTCGCCGTCTGCGAACATCATCTCTGGTAAAGAGACATCTGACTGATCAACAACATCTTCTGGGGGAAAACCACGAGTCGAGCGGCAACCATCTCAGTTCGTCTTTTACAACTACCTTGACTCTCTCTGACAGATTGGAAAATGGTTGAGATGTGTTTGAAAAGAAGATAAATAATAGATGTCTCTTCAGGTGTTCGCACTAAAGAGAAAGTGACGTTGGAAACAATAAACGAGCATATCATCATTAAAACAGAAGCGTGTTCGACTAGTGTACACAATGGTTGTGTCAGACGCTTGGATGTCCCTATAGTTCTTGGTATGTACCAATGTAGGGGTAATGTGGTATTATGAGAAAGTGTACAATCTTATGTACATTTTCCTAATTAAATTGTTATCCGTGGTTATCTAGTGCAGAAACCCCTTTTAAAAAAACGAACATCTATAAAAGAAAATTGTTAATGGTAAACAAAATGTGGTTTTGACAATTCCGCTTTGAATTACGCGAATCGACTGTCACATTCATAACAATAAAATTTATGTGAGTTAAAGGAGTAATGAATGAAAAAAATTAAAGAACAAAGAACAATTATTCAATAGACAATAAGGAAGACAAAAAGGTTAGATTGAGGTTTCTCATAATTTAAAGCAGTTTCAGATATTTTAACAGAGAATGCCACGTATCACAATATAAAAACCTTTTTGCTGAGGTGACGAGAAGAGACCAATCCCAACTTGATTAGTATAGAAGATAGATAGATAAATATATAGATATGTTTAAAAGCATAAATTTCTTATATATTATTTTTTAATTGAAACGTGAAACTCACTTATCAACAAAATATATTTAAATTATAAACTTATTTCATATTTTACCAGATAGCATTTTGAATATATTATTTACACCTTACTAATATAAGAAAATAGATTACAAGTTTAAACTTATAAATATCATAATTCACATGAGTATATTCTACAACCTTCCACTCATATAACCCATATGTATGGAAACATGGGATATTTTACATAGTTTGTCTCATGACCTATATATGAAACTAGTCGGGTCTTCGGGTTCAAACAATTCGGGTTACAAAAAAAATTTACTAATCTAATCTTGCATTAGTAAAAAGGGAATAAAGATCAATTTCTAAGATGTCCACGTAGACAAATTAATCCAGGCAAACCAGTGTTTGCCATCTAATTCTAAATACACATCAGCTTAAAAGTTCTTGGCAAAAATGACAATCTTTCTTTCGACCCTTCATCTCTCTTCCTAAACCATGAAACTTTAACCTTACCTTCAATGTAACTGTTGTCTTCCACCACCACCACCATGTTTCATTAAATATTTATTCATTATTGTAACACCTAAACACATTAAGTCTCTTCGATTACCCTCGCCCTCACATTACATATTCTCCTCTTGACTCATATTAAAAAGAGACGCACGGAAAACGACTCCTATCAAACAGAATGGCCAACTCCGCAACGACTCATTAATCGACGGCTCGGGGTACTCTACTTTTCAGCGACATTCTTCCTAGTAGTGAAGCTGAAGAAGCCCTAAACAGTGTGACATGAGGCCTCCTAATTGGTCTTGAGATGATGTTGAAGAGAAGCAGAAGAGAGAAGCTGCTGGTGACTAATCTATCGAAGAGCCATCAGATTTTTTTCTCTAGGCTTATCTCTCAGATAGCGTTTTCACCCCTATTTATGATCATTGACTGTGAAAAAAAACCCAGTTTATGTAGTGAAATTTCTGGGATGAGTGGTTTGATTGATGAAAGCAGCTTGGTTTGATCTGCTAATGCAAGTTGTTTGGTCTTCTGTCAATTATTACAATTCTCTTAGCAAAACAAAGTTTCAGTAAGTTCTGGGGTTGGATGATTAAGAGCGGCCATGATTCATTTAAGGTGTTAGTCATGTATTAAAAAGCTGAAACCTTAGTGTGCTGATGTAATCCTATAGTTGCAGGATGTTAATTTTAGTATAGAACACTCTTTTGAATTGGTTTCTATATAGTGATGGAAAATATTTGATGTAGAATACTCTGTGTCTCAGTAAGAGCTACAAGATAGTTTCACCTGGACCTATGAAGCAACATTCATTGTGAACCAGTTTTAAGGAATTTCTTTATTTTGTATTCAGCTTAGGAATTAGAAGCTACAATGGGCAATGTACCTCAAGAGAACTCAATTCTTCACAGGCCCGTCTCATTGTTTTAATGGGCCCTGTGCATGTTTATATTTTGTAAGAACAACATAAAATTATTTGAAAAAGGGGCCCTAAATTTTAGAAAAACGGGCCCTAACTTATAACTAAAATTGCCTAAAATTTTTTTGGACCCTGTGCAAAAGCTCCTTCCGCACACCCTTTAAGACGGGCCTGATTCTTCACCAAGTACACAAGGTGAGTGGAGGAAGTTAATATGTATATCTCTGTTCTGCTACAGTTTCAGTCATAGTTTGTTTAAATTATGGAAAAAAAACAAAACCGTATTTTCATTTTTCAATCCTAAATTATAATACATGTTACATATTTTGCCGGTGATTTCAGGCAGCAGATAAAAGCATTCAGAAATTGGTGGAACCAATTCCATTACTTTACCATGTCATTACATCCAAAAGTATAATTTATCAATGACAACAATGCGATTGCTGACTTTCTTACTCAGTCTCTTTTATTTCCTGGGAATTTTTTTAATTCATATGTCTGTTTTGATTCTCTGACTTTGCTTGAGTAAGTTGGACAACTTAGTTTTATACGTTTCACATTGATATATATGTAGAAAGAAGAGGAGCCTAATTTAGGATAAGGCGCTGCAAGATGACGATAACAACGGCCAGCGAAGCACAAGAACATGTTAGAGCTAGAGCTCTTTGAAAAGCTATTTGTTCATTACTTTACAAATTCCTGATTGATGCTGCTGTTTACTATCTTCGACGTTTCTGTTTACAAGTAATCTCATAAAGGTACAAAGTAAAGGTCCGCAGAAAAGTGTGATATCCCGAACAACTTCAGAAAAAATAGTACGGAGAAAAAATATCCTTCCATGCTACTGAGAAAGATGATTGTTCCAAGGTTCACAACTACTCATCAAAATTCAAGGTTAGACCGCATCCCCTTCTATGTTCGCAATGTAACCTCTCATATTTTTTTGGTTTTGGTTTTGGTTTCATATCACATATACATTTCTGAGTTTTGCAAGAAATTGGTAAAATATGATCACGAGAGTTAAGTATGGCCTTTTCGAGATCCAACAAGAAAGATCCACATACCGTTTTCTATATTGTGGCTCTGCCGATGAAAATCTTGTGGTCATTTTCTCACTGTGGAAGCTCTTATGTCTTTGGTGAAAACATGCGGTTTGGTGGACTCTTTTGCTTCAAAAACTGTGGAGTACTGAATTAGCCTTAACCACTAACATAAGCTGTCTCAAAAATATTTACATATTGTATTAGCCTTAACCACTAACATAAACTATCTCAAAAATATTTGATCGCTTGAGAAAGAAAGCTCAAATGTATGTTTGGATCAAATTCAATATGCAGCCATGAAAAAATATTGTGGCGTCACCTTAAATTTGTTGCAAGTATTTCTCTTAATTTTATGCTAGGTTATTTATCAATTTATACTACATTTTCAAAGCTTATTTCTGTAAAAGCTCTGTGTTTTTGCATGAAAGATAGTGTGAATGCCAGCTTCAGCATTCTACAAATAGATGATTGATTATTATAAAGAATTATTCACATGACTAGAATACAAAAACTCTACAAAGCATTGACGAAAAGAAGGAAAAAAAGGAGGAGAGGAAAAATGAAAGCTTAGAGGTTGGACATCATCAAAAGACTAAGGAGAAGCTAAAATGTGTAGGATAACCATTAGAAAACTTATAATTTGTTTTTGAAAAGAAACTTATAAAATACACCCCCAAAATGAAAACAAGAATCATAAGAAGAATGACCTTATCTAGCTTACTACATTCTGATGGGTTTATTTTTATATGCTACACACACTTAATGTTACAGATTATCTTTTACATGGATATAAGTTTTATGTTAGCTTTTCAGTCATAGAATTGTAGAATGCATAAATAGATGTTTTGGTAGTAGGCAAACTTCTTGATAGGAAGTTTCTGACAATGTGTTGTTATGGTTTAGAGGGCCACATACTCTATTGGAACTTTATAGTTTATTTTCATTCTAAACATTTTTTGAATGTATCTCAAGTTTTTTTCTCGGTTGTCTCATACAATAGGAGATATTTTTTTGTTTGAAAAACGCTATAAAATAGGAGATATTACTATATTTTTGGTAACAAACATATATTTAAATGGTGTATAATTTGTTTTTAAAAAAAACTATTAACCCAGCAAGTACAAAATTTAAAAAATTATTATTAGGTCGAAAATTTGTAATATTAAATGTAAATTTATTTTCAGATAATTATTTTTAATTAATTATATATTATAATGAACATAACAATATTTTTAAAATATCGATTTTCAGATTATTTAATTTAGTCAATGTATATGCATTTATCATTTTAAAATTTAGAATATTAATTTATCTAACTTACTTATGAAAGCAATTAAAAATTATTTATCAAAGAAATATTTTTTTTATTATAAGATTAAATATATAAAATTTTATTGATATTTTCACTTAGAATAAATAATATTTGTTAACAACAAAATATATTCAACCAACACAAGTGAATTACGTACGCATAATATTATTTGATAAAAAATATGTTTTTTGAGTAATAATTAAAATTATGTTAGTATCATTTTATCACTGATGTCAAATTTGCAACGTTTATTAAAATGATGTCACTTTTGTATCATTTTTATAAGTGATGTTAATACAAATTAATAAATCATCGATCATTTAATTGATGTAAATGTCTGTTTTCTATCATTTTCTTAAAAGTGATATAAACTAATATAGATTTCCATCGTTTTTCACTGAATTGATGCCAAAAAGTTAATAACCGCATCGTTTGTTATAATTGATATTAAAATAAAATATTTTGAATCATTTACTAATAAGTAATTCAATTTGATATCATTTCATTTTCTGATTCCATTTAAGTGATGTATTATGATCTTTTTTTTTGTAGTGATAGTAATTACAATAACTGTGTCTAATATTTTACAAAGCGAAAGTTAATTTTCACCAGTTGATCTAGAATTCTAAATTCTCAAAATTCGGTTGAGAAATTCCAAAATTTGAAACTTTCTTTGTTATCTACAAAAAATATTTCAATTGCTTTTGGTCAAGAATAGCCTAATTATTTGCTTCTGACTATTCATCAACATATTCTAATAATTTTATCCTAACAATTGAGTAGACTAACAATAAAAGTAAGAGCACTCGCAACAATTATGATTTAATCGAAGTTTTAAAAAAAAAATAGTAGGAAAGAGGAAGAGAATAAAGCCAAAATCATTTTTCATAGGATATTTTCTCTGGATTGTGAGGGACAGTGAGTCCAACTGTTATTCACTCATTGCAATTATTTAATTTAAATATTATTAAAAATTAATATAAAGATGCGAAGAAATTCCCTATAAGAAATTTACCATTGCTGATTTCCTAAAATAAGAAAGAGTGTTTAAAACGATACTTACCAAACTTAATATATACATTGCAAACTTTACGTCCCAAATCATATAAAACTATATAATAGATCGACAATGTGAAGTTTACACTATGGGACAGCCAAGTATCCATGTTCAGAGAGTTGCAAAGCATAAATAATCAAAATAATAAAATTGTCGTGGTGACAAACATTATCTCAAAATATATAAAAGTAAAATCAAATGCAAATTTAAAGATTTAATTTACTGAATAATAACCCTGATTTACAGAAAACATATTTCTCGTCTCATCATCGGCCATAAATTATACTTTGACAAGAAAATAAAAATCATCAACAACTTCAAAAGAAGGATAAGAGTCATGTTAAATAGTTAGAACTAAACCTACCATCTACAACTCATGAGATAATAATCCAAGAAACAATCAACTTTTCAACATCATCCAAACTATACATATGTATTCTATTAACTCAATTTTGGTATTTAAGCAAACTAATAAAAAAGATTTTTTATTACATAAAACTGTGAGAAAAAAAAACTATATGAAACATTTAAACAACAAAAACATAGCATGTTTTTTTCTCTTATATTATATCTCACACAATATAATTTTTATATACATGAAAATTCTACAATATTTTATACATACACAATAAAATTAATAGTAAAAATTAAAAAATCATTATCCGTGCGTAGCGTAGCGAGGTAACGACCTAGTAAATTTACAGATTTTAAAGTCTTACATATGTATAAGTGAACAAAGACAAAAAGAAAATTTAACCAATCAAAGGTTTTGTACGTTGAGTTTGTATTTAATTTATCAAATTTCTTTGAATTGCTAAAGTTATAAATTAAACTTTTATTAGATTGGCCTTAAACAAAACCACCTTTTTCTCACCAAAGACTCGTTCAGAAGCTTGGACAGAGACCTTATCTTTCTCCTCATTTCTCTCTTCCCCACTGACATTAGCTTTCCCACACGCAACCTCAAAACAAACCCTTTATTTTTCTTATTCCTCAAGCAACCTTTGAAACCAGTCGCTGTATTTTCTAACTTGACCTTTCTCACTCCAGTCTTCAACAATGTCTATATCCACGACCGGAACAAATAATTTCAAACCAGTCCACACCCTCGTTTCCACACCAGTCACCATAGTTTTGACCGGTGGTCTTCTCTTCATCATTCTCACCGGTTTCTTCTCCTTCTTTTATTGTGGATCGATTCTTAACAAACTCTTAACCATTTGGAACAACCATCGAAACCGTAACCGTCCCAGTAACCTAATACAACCTTCTACTCCACCTGAAAACACAGGACTCGACTCCAAGATCATTCAATCCTTCCCTGAGTTTCCTTATTCGGTAAAAGATCGTGGGATGGACCAATGTTCCATTTGTTTATTAGACTTTATGGACGATGATACCATGAGGCTCATTTCTACTTGTAACCACTTCTTTCACACAATCTGCATTGATCTTTGGTTTGAATCACACAAGACTTGCCCGGTATGCCGATGTGAGCTTGATGTAGACCGGACCTCGCTAGAAAAGCCACCGAATGTTCCTGAGATCGACCTGGTTAGATCTGAAAGCCTTGAGGAGCCTTTGTCCCGCGACACATTGACAATCATCGTCCACGAGGAGCATCCTACGACTACTACCATTGGTAGTTTAGATCAAACTGATGAAATCGAAAGCTATGAAAGACGAATGAAGGAGTCGAATTTACGGTTCTGGAGGTCACATTCTACTGGACATTCTATTGTTGTTAAGACAGAAAACGAACAAGAAGCAGAAAAGGAAAAAGAAGAATTTAAAATACATATTGAGATTTCTGGAGAATGTCAATTTGAAGATCACAAGAGGACATTAGCAAGTAGAAACATGTATTGCGTTCGGGGAACTTACTCAGTAGGATAAAGCCTAGGAATGTTAACTGGCTTTGGCTAATATATCATCTATTGGATCCAACATTAATTGCTTTGTTGCAACGGTCCAGTTTTGTTATCTCTTTATACCATAGGTTATACTGTTGCAGATTGTAGTAACTGTCTGTACTAAAATTCTCAGTCTTCCATAAACAAGAGATGTTTTTTATATAACATTGATACGGTTTGGTTTTCATGTACCGAGTGTGCAAGTCCAGTAACGGTTTGTTATGAGGTGGTGTTAATTTGATCAAAAACATTTATTGGGAACAATATAATACTAATCAAAAATATAGGGACAGGAATAACAGTTTTATTTTATTTACAAGTTGACACCTATACTTTCACATCTGTTAAAAGAAAATAGAACAGGGGAAAGCAAGATATGGCGACGGCATCGGAGAACGCAAGAGGAATCGGCGGAGGTGATAAAACGGCGAAAGCAGTCGTCGCCGAGCAGATAACGCAAGCTGTTAATTCTACTGCTAATCTTCTCCATCTGATGCGCCAATCGTCTTCTGCCCAGGTACACTCTTGAAACCCTCATGGCGGTGCTTTTTGATCGCCAAATCTGCATTCTTTCATGTGATAATTTCAATAACTAGGTTTGGCCTTTGATCAATTGGTTATATTAGGTTTCTGTATCTTTAGCCTGATGTTACTAGGGTTTTAGTGAAAATTTTCAGACATTGAAGATGAATACATACTGAGAACACAGATTATGCTAACTGTTCTGCAACATTGTCGTTGGTGTTCAAAGCAGAAGATGACGTGTACATTATTGGAAACTAGCTATCTTCTCTATGTTCACGCTAGTTTGTTACTGTGTAGATAATGAATCTATCTAACAACAAGCTGTATAAGAATGAGATTTGGATAGCCTTCACTTTCATGTGCTTTTAAGATTTGAATATTTGTCATGTGCAGGCTCAATTGGCAAAGCTACCAAAGAATTTTCAATAACTAGGTTTGGCCTTTGATCAATTGGTTAAATTGAGTTTGTTTTTGGGCTAGTTTTGATATTCTGTATCCTTAGCCTGATATTACTAGGGCTTTAGTGAACTGTTCTGCAACAGTGTTGTTGATGTTCAAAGCAGAAGATGACTTGTACATTATTGGAAACTAGCTATCTCCTCTATGGTCACGCTAATTTTCTAAATCTATCTAACAAGTTGTATAAGGATGAGATTTGAATAGCCTTATTATTGACAATTTCCCACATTAGAAATAGGAAGGGACATTAACTAGTATATAAGATAGATGAATCAATCCATTTATCACCAGTTGAGTTTAGGCTGGAAGCTCATTTAACTTAATATAGTATTAGACCCCAATCCATATAATCCAACATGATCCACATCAATCCGGCTCAAAGCTGGCCCATCGATCATTGCCTATACATTCCAAAATTGACGCTGAAAGAGCCATTTTCTCGAGGGGGCTTATTAAAAACAAAGTCTCATACATTGGAAGTTGAAAGGAACATTAACTAGTATATAAGATAGATTTGCAAATCCATTTATCACCAATTGGTTTTTGGTTGGAAGTTCATCTAACTTAACAAGCATTCACTTTCATCTTCTTTAAGATTTGAATATTTGTCATGTGCAGGCTCAATTGGCAAAGCTACCAAAGAATCTTCTGGCCAAAGTTTCTTTAACTAAGGCAACTGGACAAGTATGTATGTTCTGGTGGAAGCATGTATAACCTATATAGCTACTGGTTTCTTATGTATTTTTTTTCTCTCTCTTGAAGGCGTTGGCGCAGCTTCCTCAAGTGATTTCATCTCTGGATGCCCATATAGAAAGCGGATTGAACAGGTTTGTATAATCTCTTTTAGATGCTAGAGTTATTACCTAATTTTGAAATAGCATAATCCAATTGACTGAGCAATGTAATAAGAGATTGCTCCCTTTTAATATTCTCATGCTTTGTAGCTTTTTGTGTTCTAATCCAAGTCTCATTTCTCAACACAGCGGAGTTCATTTAAACACAGTAACCCAATTACTTGAAAACATGGAAAGCACGCAGCTTCGTGCTCTTCGACAATCTAGCATGGTATAAACTAAAATCTCTTACTTTTTTGCAGTAATGGATTTCTCCATTCTGTTACCTTTTTTTTCTTCTAGCTAGCGACCGAGGTTGTTGTTATATCTGTTGTGTTGTTTGTCTTTGGTTTCCTTAATAGGACAATAATCAATCTCAAGAGCCGAGTTGAACATTTCAGACAAATGTCTCCTCAATAGTACATATGTTCTTCATGAGGTACAATCTCTCTAATCATTATTTCTATCCTTGTGGTCCCAAGTTTTACTTTTATGACTGCAAAATATATCTCAACTTGGCGTTCTTCACGTGTTGAAACAAGCCTTTTCGCAATCCTTATGTTGTTTCGTAGTGTTTTAGAACAAGTCTTTTGTAAGTTGAAACCTTTTTGATAATATAAGAAGAATCACGTCTTCACCTTCTTTTTTTTTTTTTTGTGAGTGACTTGTTGTTTCAGAGATTATGCACTTTTCGTTGTTGTTACTGGCCAATTTTGATGATGTGACCCAGTCTACTTGTATATCGGGCCAAAAGGAACCCACTAACGAATGGTCTTCTGTTGAACCTTAAGTAGCATGAAAACTGCTTAGAAACAAGTGGCATTAAAGAATCAGACAAGAAATTAAGATTATTTAGAACTGTGTCTGGATTCTTCTCACTAGTCCACATGTCCTCCTGTACAGCCTGCTCTGCAGACTCAACAATAGGTTATATCTGAATTGCCGTCGAATTATAAAATCAAGATTTATATTTCTCAAACGAAATTAAAATACATAACAAAATAGAAAAGGGGAACTTCTTCGATAAGGGTTGTACCAATTTCTACCATTCATATTTCTAGTTTGAAAATGATACGTTAGAAGCTTTACCCATTAATCGAATGAAAATATTTTTATGTTGATGAAAATATTTTTATGTTGATGAAAATATTTTTATGTTGATGAAAATATTTTTATGTTGATAAAAATAAGCCATATCCTATAGTTTTACGAAAAATCATATCTTTCTACAGCATGTTGCCAAGATTAATTAAAGATTGATAGAATTTCCAAGTTGTTAGATATATCGGATCAATTTTGTAACGTGTATGAACTTTTTTATTATATTGGATTTAGCAACACTTTTTGTATATATTTACAGTAGACATATATGTGAAGATGTCAATGTTTAATAGGATTTATAATAAAACTGAAAAGAATATTTCAAAATTATCAGAGAATTTATTAAATCAAAATGCACAACTCAATTATTAGATTAGTCTTGAAAGTATTAATAGAGTGTTTATCAGTTAAAAAAAATATTAATGGAGTGTTTATCTCGACAAATTTATAAAGTAAAGAAAGAAATACAACTGAATGGGGACATTAGTGAAAAAATAAGTTTTGTTTTGACTCGTTTAAAGTGAAGTCCCTACATGACACGTAAGCAGAGAGCCACGCGCGGAGACAAGTAGGCTTCCACGAAAACGACACAGTTTGGGGTAAGAATATATTTTATATGTGTGTTGTAAACTCGAGAAAGTAAGAAGAAAACTTTCGCCGCACCGTCTGATTGTTAACATAAGAAGAGAAGAAGAATCCACATTCGAATTCGGATTCTTCTTTTTCTTCGTCTCAATCCTGAAACGCTAACCGTCGAATCAGTTCTCCTCTCTCTCTCTCTTGGAAATTTCTACGACGACAATCTGGTACACTCAGAAATTCCCTTCCCCTACGTATAACTTGAGGTGCTGTTCATTGTTCATTACCAATGGCGGCGTCTCTGGCTCTGACTTCTCCCTCCGGCGTTGTTAAGACTCCGTCGTACATGGCTGCCTCGTCGTCTTCGTCTCTTTTCTCGCGCTCCTCGATTTCCTTCAGGACCACTGACTTTCGCTCCCCAATCTGCGTTTCCGGTTCTGCGGTGAGCACTCCTTTTTTTGATAGATGAATTCCATATATACATTACATAAACATATATGTTGTAAATTTGATCTTGAATTAAAAAAAAAAAAAAAAAAAAACTTAATAATCTATGCCTTGATCTTTGTGGATTTGAGTGTATGCTATTAGAATTGTGTTAATGAATGTTATGGCCAAAGTTGTCAAAAATAAACCAAGCAGTAGTAGTCTGGTGGTAATGTACGTAAACCTGTCGGTAAGTTGTTGTTGTTCCTTGTCTATTACCATCACATAGAAGACTGGAGCCAGACTACTGGTCTGCAATTACGAGAAAAAAAAAAATTGGAAGCTATATGAATCTTTGGTTAAAACTAATGTTTTATTTATTTTTTGGGTAGAGAAGTGAGAAACAGAGATCATTGTGTGGTTTCCAATTTTGTAAAATTGTTTATTTACTGTTTCATTGTCTTTTTGTTGTTTTTGCCAGAAATGCAATTTGAACGGGAACGCTTGTATCCCAGTTATCAATGAGACGACACTTCCAAAGCACTTTGATTCTTCCCGGTTGGAGAAACCGGCCAGTAGAGCTAATACCAAGCTCAAGTTGTTCTCTGGCACTTCAAATCCAGCGCTTTCTCAGGTAGTTTCTCTCTCAACGACTATGGTCAGTCTTTTTTATATCAAGTTTTATACTTTGTTAACTCTCTGGAAACCTTTGTGAAGGAAATTGCTTGGTATATGGGCTTGGAGCTTGGGAAGATTAGCATAAAGAGGTTTGCTGATGGAGAGGTCTATGTGCAGCTGCAAGAGAGTGTTAGAGGCTGTGATGTCTTCTTGGTGCAGCCTACTTGCACTTCCACTAATGAGAATCTCATGGAGCTTTTGATCATGATAGATGCTTGCAGAAGAGCCTCGGCTAAGAAAATAACTGCTGTGATCCCTTATTTTGGATACGCAAGAGCTGATAGAAAGGTAACATCTCCTTTGCTCTTTTATCAGGTTTCAAGCAAATTTAATCTTATAGTCTAAACTATTATTGTAGACACAAGGGCGTGAATCCATTGCTGCTAAACTGGTGGCGAACCTTATAACTGAAGCTGGTGCGGATCGGGTTCTTGCATGTGATCTTCATTCAGGACAGTCCATGGGTTATTTTGACATACCCGTGGATCATGTCTATTGCCAGGTAACCTAAACGTCAACGTTGTTAATATATTTTCGTCATGATCTTTAAAAAAGCTTACTCAAATTCTGTGGTTACCTTGCAGCCTGTGATACTTGATTACCTTGCTAGCAAATCCATTTCATCAGAGGATTTGGTAGTGGTTTCTCCTGATGTTGGTGGAGTAGCCAGGGCACGTGCCTTTGCTAAGAAATTGTCTGATGCGCCACTTGCCATTGTTGATAAAAGGCGCCACGGCCACAATGTTGCTGAGGTATAATTTCGAATTCACCCTTTTTCTCTTTTCTAAATCCTTAGTTTCTTCTTGCCGTCACGCAGGTGATGAACCTAATCGGCGATGTTAAAGGCAAGGTGGCTGTAATGGTGGATGACATGATTGATACTGCTGGTTAGTTAAAAACCGGTTGAAATTACCTGTCCTATCAATAACTCTAAACTCTATTGTTTCCAACAACAATCTCTAAGCACCGTTCTCATGTGCCATGATTTGCAGACCGAAGCTAAGAACCATCTTTTTTTGTTACAGGAACCATTGTGAAAGGAGCAGCTCTTCTGCATGAGGAGGGTGCTCGTGAGGTTTACGCTTGCTGCACACACGCGGTGTTCAGGTGAACTCATGAGCTCGATTTCACCATTTTATCTTCCATAATTTTTTTAGAAAACGTGTGATGAGTCTCTCTCCTTTTTTTCTTAAATGAATCAATGTGACAGTCCACCTGCGATAGAGCGGTTATCGAGTGGTTTGCTGCAAGAAGTGATAGTGACGAATACTTTACCGGTGGCGGAGAAGAATTACTTCCCGCAGCTAACTATTTTATCGGTGGCTAATCTTCTGGGTGAGACCATTTGGCGTGTCCATGATGATAGCTCCGTTAGTAGCATTTTTCTTTGATGCTTCTTTTGGTGTTTTGTTTTTTATATGTTTTCAGTTTAGGATTTGGTTACGTTCTTTCTTTCTTCTATTCACAGTTTCTATTCCCTTTAACTATGTTTTACTTCTCTTTTTCACCCATACTTTCACTACTCAGAAACACTTAATATAGCCACGGCATAGTCACTGCAAAATCGTGGTTTTATAGCCAAAATTGTAGCTACGAATGAAATAGCCATAATTCAAAGTTGAAAGAACAAGTGGCTATAGCTTTATGATTAAAAAAAAGTGGGGTTATGGCACTCTCGTAGTTATTTTAATCATGGTTTTGTCATATTTTAATCATGGTTTTGCCATATTTTAATCACGGTTTTGCCATATTTTAATCACAGTTTTGCCATATTTTAATCACGGTTTTGCCATATTTTAATTGTGGCTATATATAGTCAGTATATTGCCGTGATTTGTCATGGTTGTTTCAAAAAGAATCACAAATCAAAATTAAAAATAAAACTAACTAAAATTAGTTACATTATGTATGCGCAAATACATAATTATACATATGTATATAAATATTATAAATTATATTTTTAACATTTTCTATTCATTAATATACATTTGGTTTGAACAGTGAACAATTTTACAAATTACAATTGCTTTACAAATTAAACTATATTTAACTAATACCAAATCTAATTTAATAAAAACTAATAAAACCTAAGAACCTAATTATCCTAACCAAATTATCTCGATGTTTCAGACTGTTCGTTTCTCCATTCAAATGGTTCATCTAAATGTATCATTTAAACTTTTGTTCGTTTATTCATATATATTTTCACGTAAATGAGTTTAGTAAACAAATGATTCATATACCCTTCTATGATTTAATCATATAATATCTTTATTTAACTATATTGATTTTTATTAATTATTTAAAATATAATTAGTTTAAAATATGTTTTTGGTTGGAAATATAATTTTGTGATTTTACTGAAAACGTAATTTTGTGGTGTTGGCGAGAAAATGAATTTTGCAGTTTTGAAGGAAAAAACATTTTTACGGTTTTAGCAAGGAAAAACATTTTTACAGTTTTAGCAAGAAAAAACATTTTTACAGTTTTGGTGGAAAATTATGTGTTTTATGTTTTTGATGGGAAAATGCATTTTTACGGTTTTAGCGTAAAATGCATTTTTGTAGTTTTGGTAGAAAATACGTGTGTTTGTGGTTGTAGCGGGAAAATGCATTTTGCAAACTGGGTGAGAAATTTTTTTTTGTGGTTTTGACGGAAAAATATGTTTTGCGGTTTTAAAGAGATAATGCATTTTGAACGGAAACGTGTTTTTTCCGTTTTTGGAGGGAAAATGTTTTTTTTGATTTTGGCGAAATAATGCGTTAAATGCATGTTACGATTTTGGTGAAAAAATATTTCTGGTTTTGGTGAAAAAATCATTTTTACGATTCTAGAGGAAAAATACATTTTGCAATTTTGGCGGAAATGTGAATTTCTGTTGATTTAGAGGGAAAATGCGTTTTGAAATTTTGTGGGAAAGTGAATTTTTGTGGTTTTGCTGGAAATGCGTTTTGCGGTTTTGACGGGAAAGTCTTTCGTAGTTTTGGCGGGATAAAGTTTTTTTTTGCTTTTTTGACGAGAAATGTGTTTTTCTGGTAACAATGAAAAAATCGTATTTTTCGGTTTTGGTGAAAAATGTATTTTTCTGGTTTTGATTAAAATGTGTCTAAACTTTGAATATAAATATGTATTAGAATAATGGTAAGTTCGTCATTTGTTATTTGGACAGTTTCATATCTATCCAGATGCACCAATTAAACTCATCTTAGTGAGCCATGTGAATGAGTCTCATTTTAGGCTAAAATATTAAAATTCAGGTTGATGGATCATTTGGATGAATGTCTGTTTTAACACTAAACGAACATCAATCGCATTTCCATTCCGATGGTTCATTTGGATGGACAAGCGAACATCCCCTTAGACATATAATACTCTCGTTTGAGTTGTTTTGTTGTATGCTTTGTTTTTATATTTTCATCATATTCATTATCATTTATATCAAGTGTAGTTCATGCAAATCAACTTAGAGATCTATGAATAGAGACATTTTTTCTCCGTTTCTCCAAACTTCACTCTATTCACATAAAAGTTATGTGTGAGTTTAACTCCCACAATATGGCACCATCTGTGTGTAGAGATGATAAAAATTCATCTCTAACGCAAAGACAAACATAGATCCCAAAACCAGTGAATCCAACCGAGATGAAACACCAATACAAACTGACGATGTCATCCCGACTCAGTAGAGCAACATCGCCACTAGAGAACCCAATAACACTCCGATAACCAGAAAATCCTAGACATCCACTCCGAAGAACTCTTCGGTTATGAGCGAGACAACTCTCTCTGCGATACCCTCCAGTAAGCATTCCCACCATACCACCTAGCTCGTGGGTATTGACAGAGAAATAGATTTATTGTTAGCGGAGCCAATATGAGTCACCTAAAAACTTCTCCACTCCTGCCAACAATGAACAATCTAACTGAAATCCGAAGGATGATCACTACACTCGTGGATCAAACACACTGGAGTGTGGCAACTGCCCGAACCCTCGAAGGTCACCTCGAGAGGCAAGAGAATCTCCTAGACGCCTCACAACGTCAAAGCGAGACGTTAATGGAGCAATTCGAATGGCCGAGCCTAATCTGCCCGTCAGACAAGTACACCTTGACTTCTCATCTCGACACTGCAACCAAGAAGTAACATCATTACAGTCGAAGCATGATTGATATCGCTCAAATTACCCTAAAGCAACTTTCTATCTTAAATAAGAGGTTCAGTTGTAGTACTTAGGGATCGAATCCACATAGAGCGTGGACACACAATAGACTAGAGATATTAAGATTAAGATAGATAATTAATATTAAAGCCATAAATAGTAGAAGAAAAATAAGTAGTTGTTTGTATATGATATGAGAAAATAACTATACTTAAGATTTCATGCAATATTCTTATGATGTATTGATGCTAGTGTGATAAACTGTCCTAGAACTCGAATGCAATAGTAATATATCCAACTTTCGTTATGAGTCGGATCAGATGACTAATTCTTTGTTCTTGTTGTCGCATACGAACAAGGAGCGAGCGTCGATCGATACTATGGAAGGAGTGTCGATCGATACTATTTTAGGCAAATATTAACGTCCTAATAGATATGTTCTCAAAGTTAATTTAGACCAGCTCTCGCATGTGTCTAACAACATAGCTCAACAGAATTAATGTCAGGTAATGAAACTATTGTCGTAGTTATTAGTATCATAAATTCAGGGTTCTAGTTAGCTACTCTAGAACACAAGCAGTAAGTTCAATTCTGATGAAGGATCCTTAATAGATTCACCCTAGAAGTTATGTATCTCATCAATTCATATAAACCTTAATAAAACCCTAAACCTAACAAGAGAAACTACACAGACATAATTAAACAAAACATAACAATAATCTGAATAAAATGCATAAATAAATAGAGTAAAAACACAATGGAGTTCCAGTACAAATCTCTAAAGGAGTTTCGATCTTCTCTCCAAAACAAATAACTAAAAAGCTTCTAAGAATGGTGGATAAGTTTATGGGTGTTGTTGCTGCCCAAATGATGGCAAAACACCTAAATACTCAGTATAAAGTCGGCCAGGGTAGTCTTGTAATTATTTGGATCTTCTGGGCTTGAGTCGGTCTTGAATTTAAGTCGGCCCATATACTCGCGCGAGTGTCAAGCGACACCAAGGAGATATTGTCAATCGACACTCTTCCTGAATCTTGACTCTGACTTCTAATTTCTTCATTAGCTACGAGTTCTCTCATCATTAAGCTTTAAAGTGATCCATAATCTCCACATTGCTCGAAGCATACATGGACATGAAAACACTCTAAAATATACTCAAAACACATATAATAGACTCTAAAAGCACATATACTATGGGTGAAAACTGGTAAAATTCATAGTATATCAACTCCTCGACACTTATTATTTTGCTTGTCCCGACCGTTACGTGAAAAAAGTTTGAAATCGCATGGATTCACACAATTTTTAAACTTACTCTTATCACTTCTGCAATGTTGCAAGACACATCAAATTAATGCCAAATTACTCTACCATAATTTAGCAGCCAAAACCATTTAGCCAACAACTTAGCTAATATTGTCTGACATACCCCTCTACTAACTCATTTCTTGTAATAAAAAGTGCAGGCTTTACCTTGGGAGTATCTATAAAAAGACACAAGGACTCTTACTCAAGCAAGTATTTGAACACACAAGCAGTCTTTGTGATCCCTTTCTTCCCTTTTCCTTCTTTGATAGAGAGATAGATAGAGAGAGAGAGAGAGAGGAAGGGAACCAGAAACACACCGAATTTTACTTTCCAGACTTGCAGAAGGAATCCGATCCAGTGTATACCAAACCCCAAGACAAGCAAATTAAGTTGATTAGGTTAGAGGTCAGATTTCGTTTCTTCAAACATTCTCAGGAAGTGTGGATGTTAGTGGCAGGTTATCCACTTTGGTATTTCTATCCGGTAAATCCTGTCATCAATAAATCTAAGAATGGTGTTAGAGAGTGGCTAGATAATAAGTAAAAATGGGAAGTGTATTATGCCCTTTTTGACTCTATAAAAGTCAATGAAGACACATACAAATAAAGCTCAAAATAAAACAAAATATCATTTATACCTCCCCAAGATTTAAACAACATTGTCCCCAATGTTATACAATCCAACATTGGTGAGAAATAAATCATAAGAATGAAATTAAACATGGAAATTCAGTATACATGCTCCCTGATGGTAAATGTCGATCGACACAGTTAAGTAGCGATCGATACACTGGATGCTCTGCCGATCGACAGTGATCTTCCTCGTTTTTTAACCTGAAATAAAATAATACTAAAAATCAGTAAAAGTAAAATTAAAAATAATTTAAAACTTACTAAATGGGTTGTCTCCCATGAAGCGCTTGTTTATAGTTTTTAGATTGACGTTTTGGAGGTTTTTTGACTAGTATGGAGGTAATGAAATACTTATTGGGAAACAAGTATCAACACCTTCTTTCTCATCTCGAACAAGGTGCCTACAAAGCTTTTGATGGCTTCTTCTCCTTTGGTTTTGTGCTCTTGCTGTCTCTAAGTGATTTCATTTGTGTAATCTACCTTCAGTTGTAGCTCTTCTATACATTTTTTTAACCATCCAATGCTGTTGTTGTGAGGGTAGTAGATTGCATCAATATTTTTGTAGCACTCATCAAACATCCTCTCTTGAGCTGTATAAATGTCAGCAATCATCTCCTCAACTTGATCTCTCCTATAAACCTCACGTGTTGGCTGACGTGGAGGCATAAGGTGGACTCCATGCAACTGGAAACATCCATCATACTTTGGTAAACTCACATAACAACCTCCCCGACTATCTGTCATCTCAAGTATTGCTTCCATATCTTCTTTTGAAACATTGATATCCTTCTATCCTTAGAATGGCTTTGCCATGTTTATCTATGTATGCTCCATGCTCATCTGGTGCTACTACACATACCTTTCTATTAGGTGGAATGGTGGCTTCAACCAAAAAAACCTCTCAAAATTCTAGAGTAGCAGAGGTGTCGATTTATGCTGATGGTTGGGTGTCGTTCGATGCCTCTCCGTCATCATAGAAAGCATTATTTTCAATGAGTGTCAAGCACATTTGTTTTGTCTGTATGTTGCAAACAGTTTCTACAGTAGCCATGAAGGCTCTCACAAGTACTATAGAAGAATTCTAGTCTATCTGAATATCCATGACATGAAAATCCACTGGAACTAACTTATTGCTGATCCATATCGAAGGTTTATGACAATTCCTCATGAATTCACCTTAGAGAAATCCAAAAAAGTGAATGAATCTTCAGAAGGTTCCATCTTCAGATTTAAATGATTTTCCATGACCCTAGGCATGATACTAACTAAAGAACCTATGTCACATAGTGCATTAGGATACTGTGACCTCCAATCATGTAGGAAACCACAAACTTCCCATGATCACTATTCTTCTTCAAAGTAATATTTCACTTCATCTTCTCTATGATCTGATAGAACATACTCTCAATGTTGTTTGTCTCTCTGCTCTCTCTGAAAAACAGACATAGTCGATTTGCCCTATAAGCATCATCGAATGGCATGTCTACATGGATCCTTAGTACCCTTTTGGTAAAACTATCCATATCCTTCTCATTAGACTCTATCTTTATATGCTTGAAAACTTTGATCTTCTTTCTCTTAGAATAATGTCCTCAGTAGCCTGCTCAATGATCATAGGCTCCGGTGCATCTTCATGTTGCTAGTTAGTGTCCTCTGTCGGCTTTGCTGATGTCTGAGTTGGGTATCTTGAAGCATTCAAATGTTCTGCATTGATGCTTGGTAATCAGACTTGGTAAGTTACCGGTGGGTGTAGATCAACGAAACGCTTGTCGTTTTAACACGATATGGCATAGGGGCAATTGAGTGGCGATCGGAAAATTCTGAGTGTCTCTCGATTCTCACCATTTCACAAGATCTTATGGACTTATCATTGGGTGTCGTTCAGCGCTCAGCTTCTAGTGTTGATCGACAACAATGCAAACTGCCGAAAGACATAGAAATTTCGACTTAAAAATCCCCTTCTTGGAGTTTCTCTTCCTTCACTACTTGTCAAAAATCATCATCTATGATGGCAGTCACATGGTGCTTCTGCCCAACCTCTCCTTTTCCTTTAATCAGCACTTCCTGTCTGTTCACAGCTTCACCAGTCTGAACCACTTGAGTCTCCAACTTCTTTACATGGGTGCTAAGAGATTTGAACGTGTCATTCAGGTTGGTGTACACATCAGCTACCTTTACATTGAAATGCACTGTCAGCTTCTGTTGACCCTCAAGAACATGATCATTCATACTCACTATCTTGCTTTCTTGAGTTATTAGTAGAGGATTTTGGTAAGAAGAAGCTTCATAGCTCTTGTTATTGCTTTTGTTGTTGTAGGGGCTATGGTACTTGATATCTCACTTATTTACATTGTTTTGATCACCTATCTTTGCACGTTTTCATCATTTAGACTCACATTTAGACATGTTTAGGTTGCATTTTATTGCATTTTTCTATATCAGGTATTGGAGTTCTTTATTGATGAGTTCGAAGGCAATTGAGGCTGAGAAAGAGAAGTTTGGGTAAAAAGTGAGATCTGGCACGAGTGTAGAGGCCAAACGTGGTCGCTAGAATGAAATCCCGGGACCCGTAGCAACCACAGCGTAGTGACCAGGAGTGGTTGCTACAAAACCACAGGCAAATCGCGAATGTTGTAGCGACCATCCGTAGCGACCAGGAGTGGTAGCTACAGACCCACATGATAATTGCGGAGAGCCTAGCGACCATGCATAGAAACCAAGACAAGTCGCTACAGCTCCAAGCACCCTAATGACCTTCTTGTAGCGGAATAGGCATGTCGCTAGGAGTGTAGAAACCAAGTTTGTTGGGTCAACTCGGTTCGTTTTAGACTATTATTTATGTTTTTAAACCTAATTAAGAAGATACTCTGGTTTTTATCTGGAGACAGAAACTACTTTTGGTGAAAAAGATTGAATCCTTAATCTTCTTTGATCCTCTTACTTTTGTCTCACTGATTATTCTTGGTCATTGGGCATGATTAACTCTGAATCATCTATGGGTTTCGAGTTCATCATGTTTGCTAGTGAGTAGTTACTTTTAGGATTCATGGGTTAGGGTGATCTAGGGTGATTAAGCGATAGCTTAGAGTGTTTAGTATTAGATCATTCTTGTTCTATGATTATCTCTTGTTTCTAATGCTAGATCAGACTTGATCACTTTGATCTAGATCCTTAGACAATTTATACCCGAAACGTGTTCGATAAAATGTTTGAACCAAAGTGATAATTCTCTTTACTTGCTTAACCAATGATAATTGATGTTAGGGAAGTTTAGATAGTTAATAGACCTATTCTTATTGATTGCTTGATTAAACTAGACCAACGACATTTGATGTTTAGTGTTTGAAAGCAAATGATTTTTATCTTGATAAAGAACTAGTTTAATAGTGTGTCTAGACTAGTAGAACCGATCTGATTATTGTGTTAAATTCTAAGTTAGATCTTAGTCACCCAAAGTCAATATCCCTGCCCATGGGTTCTTTGTTTCCCAGTTGATTTATAATTCTAATTTTTATCTTTGTGTTCTCCTGTTACTTTATTTCACAAATCAAATCCGATTGCACTTAGATTAAGCTCATACTTGTATTCTCATTGCATCATGATCACTTAGGATTGGATTGACACTCATCTATACTATTTTGACTACGATAGAGTAAAATGCTTTATCAAATTTGGCGCCGTTGCCAGTTCTAAGTTGATTTTGACAGTGGGATTTAGTCATAGCTTGAGACTAAGTCGTATTTTCTTTGGTCTGATAACTGACACTCTTTCTTCATTTCTCTTTGAACAATTAGGTGCATGAACTTGAGGAGTATAAGACCAACAGACCTTGTTCCCTGAGTAGACAACATCAGAGCTTTAGAGAGAGAATTATCAAAAAAAAGAGGACAATAGCAACAGATTCCTTTCGACCAATTAGGATTAGAAATGGATGGACATCAGCACGACCAAAATGTCCATGAAACTGACAATAATGGACAAGATCCTAACGGAGTTCCTCCAGCAGGAGTTCAAGCGGGACTTTGCCAAGGGGTTGCACACCATCAGTAACAACATCCTCAACGCCAAGCTAGGTCGATTGGAACATATGACCAGCCCAACATCCATGGAGAGCACCAGTTGTGGAGAACAACAACTTCGACATCAAGTCAAGTTTGATCAACATGATCCAAGCTAACAAATACCATGGTCTCGCCTTGGAAGACCCCCTTGACCACCTAGATAACTTTGACAAGCTATGTGGAACGACAAAGATCAATAGTATCTCTGAAGACACTTTCAAACTACGATTGTTTCCATTCTCTTTGGGAGAAAAAGCCCATCTTTTGGAGAAGAGTTTACCTCAGGGGTCCATTAACACTTGGGAAGAATGCAAGCAAGTCTTCCTTAAAAGTTTTTCTCCACATCCAGAACTACTAAGCTGATAAATGAGATTTCTGGATTTCAACAAAAGAACCTAGAGAGTTTTGCTGAAGCATGGGAAAGGTTCAAGGGCTACCTAACACAATTTTCTCACCATGGTTTCAATAATGAGAGTAAAATCCTTTATCAGTACTGTGAACTCTGGTTGAAGTTACCCCTTTGACTAGTACCATAGGAGTTTCAATTTCCACCATGATTCCCAGGCCTCTGAAAACCAGTGCCACTAATGTAGTTCACATCATCTACTTATCCCTCGTAGTATCAACAAACTCTACATCTCTTTCAATGCTCACCTGCTTCTTGGGAAGCTTGTGAACATTGTATAGATTGGCTTTAACTTCATCCATCTGCTCTTTGCCTAACTTAGCAGCCGATTTCTTCCTCTCTAAATAAGTGTTCTTGGTTTTATTGATAGATGCCAAGTTCTCAATAAGTCTCACAGCTTCTTCTGGATTCTAAGTGTTCAAATTCCCCTCACTAGCAGTGTCTAGAGCCATCTGGTAGACCAAAGAGATGCCTCGAAGAAGGTACTGAGCATTTATACCTTGTTGAACCCATGGTGTGAACAGTCTCTCTGATATGACTTGAATATGAGTAGGAGCTTCTGAAAGACTTTGCAGGCTCATGTGTGAATGTAGAAATTATGTTCCTCAAGTCTTCAGATCGCACATCATCAAAGAAATTACATAGGAAAGTGTTTTTGGTGTCCATTCAGGATGTATAAGATCTTGGTGGTAACTGCTTAAGCCAATACGAAAAAGATCAGTAGAGGGGTGAGTCAAATTAGTATTTGTTAATTTGCTGGTAGAATGAATTTGGTTGCTATACTAGGATAAGGCATACACAGTTTCTCTTTGATTAGCATTATTTAATGTGGTTGCAATATAGTAGGGGTGATAGTTATATTTATACATTATGTGAGTCTCCGCTTTTCAAACCTCTTTCATAGGGTACATTTGTTTTGCTCGAGGACAAGCAAAAGATTAAGTCTGGGGGAGTTGATATACCTTGTTATTTACCAGTTTTAGACCACCATTTAGACCCCATTTGGAGTCTACTATGTGTGTATGGACTGTATTTTAGAGCCTTTACATGTCAAGGTACGTTTTGGAGCATATCATGGAGCTTGTTAGAGTATTCAGAAGAGATATCTAGTAGTTGTTCACATTCAGCTAAGTACGAGTCGAAGTCAAGCATGATCATACATCGACGAAGCATCCTTGCTGTCGATCGACGGATCACTCGCAGAGTATTAGCCGACTTCAAGCCCAAGTCAAGACAACTTACAAGAATGCTCTGCATGATTTTTGACCTATTCTATAAGGGTTCTGCCATTGTTTAGGCATAACACCACGCACTTTACAGTTTTACAGCTTTTAGTTTTCTTGCATTAAGTTTTTAGTAGTTTAGGGGAGGAGATCTGAACTCCTTCAAAGATTTGTATTAGAATCCCACTATTTATTCTATGCATTATATAATTCAGTTCATCATATTTTCTATGATCATGTCCGAGTAATTCACATGTTCGATTTAGGGTTCATAATGGTATTGATGAATTAGCCCCAAAATAGGATTGCTAGGATGAAGTAATATCAATCTTTGGAATTGTGTTTAATGTGTGCGTTCTAGAGTAGCTAACTAGAAACCTGAACTTAGGACATGGACAACTATGAGAGTAGGTTCTATGCCAGAATTGATTCCATTGAGATAGGTTATTAGATACATGCAAGAGCTGGTCTAATTAGCATAGCGGACGAACTTCCTGTCTGATTAGCATCGATCGACACCAGGCCTTAGCCGTTGATCGACGGTCTACTCTCCTGTCTGCATACGAGAGTTGGGACAAGAGGGGGTTAGAATAGTTAACATTTATCTCCTCGCATATTAATAATTCCCTGTATCCTATCCATTATAATTCACTTACCTGAAATCCTAGATCTACCGTTTTCCATATTTGAATTAACTTAGTATGTTAGACAATTTCCTTTTTGGATAATCTTACAATCAAACTCTCTATTTATAGTTTGCCTAGCTTAACCATAAGAAGTATATAAATCTATTATGTGCCCTCTCTCTTTGTAGATTTGATCCCTAAGTAGTTCGTAGGGTTAGTTTGATAGATTGCCTGCATTAAAATAAACCTTAACCCGCACGCTGTCAACTTCTAATCTAAAGCTTCAAAACAATGCTTGCTCATCATAGGAGCTTTATCCCATATAATAAGAGATGCTTCTTTCACTAAATTCGCTTGATCTGTTCCATGAGTCATAGTACATGTAGAAAACTCATTAGGACTTAACAGTATCCCAAACCTTGAATGAGCAGTCCGTCCACCTGGTAACAGTAAAGATGCAATCCCCCTTGAAGCCACATTAAGAACATATCACCTCTAGATCGGATTGCTGCAGATAGTAATCTTCAGATAAAAGTTCCTCCAGTGCCACCAAATCCATAAACAAAGAACATTCCACCTTTATCTTGTATAAGTGCATTGATGATCTCATTGTAAATGTTCCTCTGTTCGTCAGTCATCTTCTGAATATCAGTATCAAGAGTAGCTCTGAGTTCTTCACGACCGTAGTTACGTTCATCAACTATGAGGACATTTGAATCATGAATACTGCTCACACGTATCTTGGGCATAGATTCGAACAGTGAAAGAGAACTTCCATTACGTCTCATAAGCTTTTCAATCTCTTGCAGAGCAAACTCTTTTTTGTCATCATCACTTAATATGAGTCATGCAAATAAAAATCCAGAAACTTCATAAAAATGAATATAACTTACTTTAAAATACTCGTGATTGATATAGAAATACAATTAGTTATTTAGATACTTACGTGGCCTATTTAAAAGCTGTCTTCAAGTAGGCTCAATATCTTCAGATAAATATTCCCATGTTTTTTCCCAAACAACGTCAGGCGTAGACAGACTACTAGAGAGCAACATAATAACAAATACCCGACGAAGAGAACTTGCAAAGGCATCAAAACTACTCCTAATTATATCATCAATATACTCTTGGTCATCATATAGCAACCCACGGGCAAAACATGCCTCTTTATAGCTAGGATAAAGAACACCATTAAATGTCTTAATGTCATCGAAATTGGTAGGGCCTATAACAATATTCAGCAACACTCGCAAAAAAGAAGCACTCTCTTGAATCTTTGGAACATAATTAATTCTTCCTATGGTAAATTCCTTTTCTCGCCTATTGAATTTCTTCTTGGTTTTATCACACATGTATAAGTTGGGAATTAGGCCATTAGGAAGAGTTCTTGCAAATGAATCAACTCTATTCAACTCAAACCATGCCAAAACATGGTATGTGTGATGAGCTTACGACCAACTGCTTCAAGTTTATCTTTGACTTTGAAAAAACAGTTTGGTTCCCAGAAAGATGGAACTGAAGCTTCTCCACTGATGTTGACCGATAATGTATCGAAAATTTGAAAATTCGCCATGGACTCTCACATGCAGAAACATATCGACCACTAACAATTCATGAGTTATAATAGGAGATATTAAAAGCATGATAAATGAACGTAAAAGACATTTTGTATTCACAAACCTGCAATCAAAGAAATCTCGGAATTCATTCTTCTTCTTCTTCGGAACATTTCCTCCACTCTTGTCACTAGGATTAGATTCACCACAGCATATTGGTTCCACAACGAAAGTCACACTATCACTACCCTTGTTTATGTACTTCAATAAGTACTTAATAGACCCTACTTGGTTGCACCACTCCACGTTAATATGAGCTCGAAATAAAAGAGAGAATTTTTTGTTGTATGGGATAACAGATCTGTTATCAAATCTGATCCCATTCTTATCAACAAAACTTTCTAGATTGCTCTCTCCTTTTATAAATATTTAATCCTTCTTTATTAACTGTAGTCTTCTCAGCATAGGACTTTGGGTACATCTTAAAGCATTTTCCATTCTCCACACATGGTGAATTAATGTTAGCAGCTCCACATGGTCCATAAATTATCATATCTTTGATAAAACCATTTAGCTCAGTTTCAGTGTTTTTATTTGGAATTTCTGCTGAAATAATCTTGTCAATATCATATGTGGTTTGAAACTTGTTGGTCAGATGCATGAAGAGCATAATATGAGCATGTGGCAGCCTACGCTTTTGGAATTCAATTGTGTACATTGCTGAAACATAAAAATCAGTATCAGACATTATAACAAATAGATTATTGTTAGTAGATTAAAAAATATTGTATAGATAAAATGTTAATGTATAACTTACTTGAAACTGTCTTTCCTAAAAGATTCTTCTTAGTTAAAGCATCTGTTAGTGAGTCAAGTTTGATCTTAAACATTCTACATATGATGTATGGTCTTTCATCAGGTTTTAACTTGCGTTCCTTTAGATTTCTTGTGATATCTAGCCATTTAGGATTGCATGTGAATGTAATGAAAAGATCTGGAAATCCAATATGCATGCATATAGCCATTGCATCCAAGTAGTTATTCTTTATATACCTAGGACCGGCTGTGAAAGTAGCTGGTATAACATATTCCATACCTTGCTCTTCCATATCAATGATCCCTGCCCTCTCTGGCTCTTTAATAGAATCAAAACTATCAGATCACAAAGATGACTGATTAAACTTCAAATACCGTAGACGATTAGATTCTATAGTAGTATAGACATCAACCAAGAATTTCTGGAATAAGCACCTAGAATGTAGAAGAGTGTGAGACTCATTCTTTCGTTCATGAAGACGAAATGCAAAGAATTGCCTCATACTAATAGTCTGCCTTTTCTGCTTTTTCGTAGATGTAGTGACTCCTTTATTAATCCAAAGTCTATAGCCATCCTCGCCATATATAAATATCAAAGGAATTGAAGTGCGAGAGACGCAGCATGATGTCGCTAATCCTCATGATTTTTCCAGAATATTCTTGTAGAACAATATCTATTAAAATTCCTGAGAATCAACGCTGCAATTTCAGATGTTGTTGGGGCGTTATATGTCCTTCCATCTCTAGCACGATCAGAAACAATCCTCATGTGAAAAGTCTCTTCAGGATGTTCTTTAAATCTATCCTTGGCAGATCTAAACTCCTTCACATATGGATTGACTTCATTTAACACCTCAATCAAAGTCTCAGTAATCTCCTTCTTCAGCTTTTCTTTATTCTTGTGTTGACCACTTCTTTTACCTTTTCTGTGTAAGAGAAAACAATAAGGAATCTACTTATCAAGCTGCTTATAAAAATGCCATTAGTGTATTAGTACAATTGTACAATACCAAAACGACAATAATATACCTCAATGCATTTTCTCTGTTTCCAACTTCATTTTCAGTGTCAACAATATATAGTTGTCCAAACTTCGCATCTACTCCATCATTTGGCTTTAAACTACCCATCAAATGATAGTTTTCTCCTTGGGTCTGGAACATTTGTGGTCCACGACCTTTTTGAGATGCATTGTCACATTTTCCACCAATAAATGTAAAAGAAAAAAACAATATCGTAAGGTCTTGTGTTATTCTGAAAACGCTTGCTGAGTTGGTCATCTCCATTAAGCAAATTTGTAAGTATTTCCGGGGGTTTCTTAAAAATGGCAACTGAACATGTCCTTGCATACAATATAGTGTAAAGATCATTTTGCGTGTCTTTCGGCTTTTGTTAATGTGTTCTCCAAACCACATTATAGCCCCATAATAACAACAACTATATTCAGGATCACCATCATCTATATATTCTTTAAAAGAAAAGGAAAAATATCTAACATGTTAGTATATACAAATAATTCTCTCATGTGATGGCAAGAATGAGATTTATAAGCGGCATTACCTAATTCTTTGCGGTTGGTTTGTTCAGGCCCAGAGTTTGTACCACGAAAAAAATTAGACAATAGATATGAAATTTGGTTCAAAACTGAATGCTTGCGTTCGACTTCATTCTTCTTGACATTGTCATCAATGTCATTTTCAGTCTCAGAATCTGACTTAGAGTCAGAATCTGTATTTTCTGGGGTACTACACTCAAAGTAGTGGTCTTCATTCACATAAACAGAACCTTAATTAACGCCAATACGAGATTGTGTCAAATGGTTATCATTTATAATATTTACCAATATAAAGTAGAAAATGGTAATATAATAGTCACTTTCAAAATCTCCAGGAAGTTGTGAAGCTTCTCCTTCCTCTGTCATTTCACCATCAGAGAAATAATGTTCTGATGGTATATTACTGATTTCATGCAAAACTTTTCTGCTTCTGTTTCTAAGATTAGTAGAATCAGCAAGCCTAGTTAAAGTAGTTAATCCTGATTTACATGTCTAGTCAGCTAAAAAGAAGCAAAATAAATGTATCAAATTTTTATTTCAAAAATTGAGATCACTATTCAAATTGATATGTAAACCCACATGAGTTTGGATGTGAATGTCGAGTTCTCTTTACCGTTTGAGATGAATCATAGTTTTCCTTTCCTATATATTGTACAACATGAAGTAGAATGATAAGAAGGCAATCAAAAGGATGTAGTAAGATTTCAATATCTACCTTATAGGAACTGACCAATTGGACGTTTTAGTTTATTGACTGGTGTTGTAGGTGTCGCTTGGCTGTTCAAGACATCGTTCAAAACTCTACTGAAGATAGATATAACCGGTATAGATACATTGCTGCTGGGAGAAATTTCTTCTGTTTCAGGACGTGGAACCCTTGGTATGTGATTATCAATTTGTTTTGCTATTAAAGGATTTCAATTGAAGTATCAGACAAACAAAATAAATTGAGAACATGGATTATCTGCGTATATACAACTAATGGATGAAAATATATATCAATTTGCTAAAAGATTGTGTTCCTCACCTGAATTTGACCATGAATGTCGAGTTCTCTTTGTCGTTTGAGATGATTCACCATTTTCCATTCCTATATATACTTAAAAATGATCTGTAAGTATAACAAAATTATGTAATAGCTATAGAAAAACATTAACAAACTTACCAAGTGCATGCTTTAGGTTAATGACTGGTGTTTTTGGTGTCTGATTGATGTTTGCCACATCTTTGAAAACTTTAGAATGAAGCAGATCTCACTGTTGTAGTTTGTTTGCTGATTGTAGCAGTTACATCTGTTTCAGGATTTGTTTCTCTTTATCTGCGATAGCCGATATGTTTTGCATCTGGAAGATTTCCAGAAATCTGTTTTTTCCTCTTCATTCTTCAGGCTAGGAACAGGCAAATAAATGAGTATTAGTAAACATAAATTTATGGAATCTTAAATTCTGAATATTGAGACAATAGGAAATACATGAAGATTAAGAACGATAAACCTTTAAAATAGGTATCAAAAGGTCTTTATGAATGAGATGTGATGATGTAATCGGTAAAATAATATTGGCTCAGAATCCAGAGTTAATCATTTAGGTTTAGTTCATTCATAACCAATGCTTGGTGGTTACATAATATCTTCAAAATATTTCAAAATTTTTATTTTGGTCAAAAATCATAGATTGTGTTTTGAGGCAACTATCAATTTGATATATATATTTTAATATATATTAGATCGAAGGTTGATGGAGTTACGGAACTTCCGCACAGAGTTCGCCTATATTGCGTCAACTATTATTTGTAACTCGAAGGTATCCCCTATATATTAATTGGAGCATTACAACTTATAAGTGTAGCCACGTGTCATCACCAGAATGACTTTCAAAATCCTTAGAAAAAGTTGGTCCATCTAAATATAGATTATATTTTCATTAAATTAACATTCGTATTGATTGATAGTGCATAAAAAGATACTTTATATTCTTTCCTTAAATAAAAGCTACGGAATTACCTAATATGATTAACATATATGTGATAATTAATGTTTTGAATAATAAAGATTTGATAATATTTTTTGTATCCTTCATCATTTTTGTTTAATTTTTGTTATTAAAAATATTAAATAATCATAATAACCATGTAATAAAAAATCTATATTTTTTTTCTTATATATTATATTTTGATTTTTTCAAAACGACTATAAATTACTAAAACAATTAAAATTCTTACAATGAAAATTTTCTTGGAACAATGTTTTTATTTTTGAACGTTATAACATTTAAGTGTGACTACGTGCTATTATATATTTTAAGAATGATTTTCAGATTTCTTAAAAAGTAAATTGGTATATCTAAATATAAATTATATTTATATTAAAACTATCAAATTGATTAGTAATGCATAAAAATTATTCTTCATTCTTTCCTTAAATAAAAGCTACGAAATTATCTAATATAATTAACATATATATGAAATTAATGATTTTGAATAATAAATATTTGATAATAGTTTTTGTATCCCCCATCATTTTTTAATTTATATTATTAAAAAATAAAACAATTACATTAATTATATAATAAAAAAATTTAGATTTTTTTCTTATATGTTATATTTTAAATTATTTAAAATGATTATAAATTAATAAAATTATTAAAAGTCTTACACTGAAAATTTGTGAACAATGGTTTTACCTTTTTTTGTTAAAAAAATACAAATGATCAAAAAATCATACACGTTATATAAATATGAAGTATCATTTAATATATATTCATATTATATATATATACTTTATTTTTTTAAAATTAAAATATATATCAAATAAAAATACATAAATGTTAATTTTGAAATTTCAATGACAAGGTATTGCGATCTGGAGATTTTAATTTTGAAATTCACATTAATTATTAAAATAGTTATTAATTACTAAAACTATAAAAGTTCTACTGTGTTTAATGTTTAAAATTTTCGTTACAACAAACATACAAATGTTGATAAAATCATATGAATAGGGAATTAAGAAGTTTCAATTAAATATTTATATTAAAAGATATTATATATCTATGTCAGTATTATTTAAATTTAATTATATATCATATAATATAAATAAATGATTTCTTTGATTTATGTGCTTACTGCAGTTTAGTATATACATAATATTTATTTGCTTATCATTTATTTAATATATTTATTATTTCATAATATGTAATGAACAAAATATAAATAATAATGTGTAAAAATGATTTATATAAATAATGTTCCTCCCACATAATGTGCGGATCTCTGTTGATGTATTACATTCGAAATTTTTTCTCAATCAATCGAAGCTCATGCATTTCGCTTGCGCGAAATTAAAACAAAGACAAAAAAGATGTGAGTTAATAGAAATGGTATCGTAAGCAAAAATATTGTAGATTAAACAAGAAATCACCCGTGAAAATTCAAAAAAGTTTGAGATCAACCAAAATCCTAATTTCCTTTTCGTCTCCAAGTCAACACTTTCAATGTTTGTCCTTAAATGATATTGAAATAAATAAATATATATTCAAATTATATATATATATATTTCAATATCATTTAAATTAATATATATATATATATATATCATATATAAAATACATAAAATATTAATTTCAAAATTTACATTGAGTTGGAAGTCTCGGTTAATAAATATTCATATTAGTAAGAATAATATTTTTGTTACAGCAAATATAGAAATGCTAATACAATCATATGAGTAACAAGATTCAATAAATAAATATTCATATTAAAATATATTATATATCTATGTCAATATCATTTAATTTTACTTATGTACTATATACAATAAATAAATGATATATTTTGATTTTTATCAACAAAAAGTATTGTAAATAAAAGGAGAGATTATTTTAATTTATGTTTTTACTCGAATTTAATTATATACGTAATAGTTACTCGCTCTTCAATTATTCAATATATTTTAAAATTGTATAATGTGTAAAATAACACAAATAAATAATAATATCTATAAATAATTTCTATACATAATTAATATATATTCCGCGCAAGTACGGATCTCAAATGTTATTTAATCATATCATTTCAAAAATACAATTCTTCGTATCGAAGTGAGATGGTAAATTATAACATTGAGATAATATCATTGAAGTTCGATGTAAATTAATTAGATTTAAAAAATATCAACAAACATGACCCTATAATCGACATTATATTGATGGTCCATGATTATACGTTTGAAGACTTATGACATGGTTGGACGATCGAAGTTAATATTCAATAATTATTAATATATAAATTTCACCCCGCGCATGCGCGCGGGTAATCACCTAGTGTACCTTAAAATTTAACAATTAGGTTGAAGTTAATGATTTTTAGGAATGAAAATATGTCTGGTTTTGGTTTCATATTTGCTAAGTTATATGATTAGATAGTTACCTGATTGAGTGTTAGAATCAATTGCCGAAAATCAATACTACCTCCGTTTCGATTTATTTGTCGTTGTAGAGAAATTTTTTCGTTTCAAAATAAGTGTCGTTTTATAATTTCAATGCAAAATTTATTAATTTTATCTGTTTTTTTTTATTTTTCTATTGGTTGAAATGTGGTTAGGTGTATATGTAATTGTTTTTTTATCTAGAAAATATGTAAAATTAAATGGTTTCTTAATCTGCGTGTACAAACCTAGAATGACAAGTAAAACGAAACGGAGGGAGTATATATTAATCTGTTTGATATGGAAAAAAAAACGACAATGAACGCACAAATCTAATTTTTATTAATAAAGATAGAGAAAACACCGTTATAAAAAAAACCTGAGATATATTAAATAACAGAAAGTATGCAATATGAAAAACACCAGCAATAAATAAAGTACGTGAAAGGAATATGCTCACTCCTCCTTGCCGTAACTAATCAGCCTTCGTCTTTTCCATCTTGATAAACTTTGTGCACAATTTCTTAGATGTAGATATAGTATCCATAAGATCAGCATCTTCTTCTTTACGCTTGGAGAAAAGTTTTGAAAAACCTTCAGATGTACTTTCTTTGTTTGGATCAAAGGAAGAAAGCTAATCATACAATTTAACATATGTTAAAAGTATTTTAAACACGGTTATTGACAGAACGTTGTGGCATAGTTGGAGTTTTTTCTGGAGAAGCAGCACTATCTCTTCCTCATTTCTCAGAAGTTCACAGGTTTGTTTCTTCACCATTAATGGCAGAAGCCATTACTGTTCACCGTGCGGTATCTCTTGCCGTGTATTCAAACGTCCGATCCCTGGCGGTTCTCTCTGATTCCTTATCCCTGATCAATCTGTTGAAGAGGGGAGGGTACCAACCTAAACTGTTCGGTATCATATCTGATATCTATCAATTTCTCTCTTTATTTGATGTAATCTCCTTTGATTTTATTTCTCGAAACCTCAACTCTGAAGCTGATTCTGTGGCGAAATCAACCCTTGCTTTGTCTGTAATGAACCTCACTCCTAGAGTGTAGGCTCCTTTTGAGAAATGCAATGTTTGTTTGATAAAAAAAACCACTGGTTATTGATAAAAGATATAAATAAACATTTGTTATTGATAATAGCGTTTTAAAACCTCCCCAACACGTTTTCATTACATACTACATCTACATACAACCAAAGTAGAACCAACCGAAGTGTGTGTCTATTGACTCGACTGAAAATATGATTTTGCAACTCTCAACCTGACAAATTAAACACACATGTATTTATAGAAAATAATATATTCAAAAGGTGCAAAAGGTTTGTAATCAAAATGTAAGGGTTACCTCAGTAGCAAATGTAATCTCCTAAATTGATCTGACTTGAACCACATCCCAATTATCTTTTTGTTTCATCCCAATTTCCTGGCCAACATCTTGATTCATTTTTTTCATATAATTATCAGAACTCGTTTATACTAACCAAGCAAATCCCAGTTGTACATTGTCACACTTGCTAAGAACTTACTTTTGTTTAAGATCATTTGCTTCCTCCAACATAGGGCTGATAAACACAAGTGACGCATCAAAAGCATTTGTGATTTGTTTTCGCCTAAAGATTAATGAAAAAATATAGCAATGTTCAAACCAGTTCATATCAAAAGTCCCTTATAGCACTACAAGAAAGGAGGGCAATTCCCGACGGACATCATTGAAAATGTAAGATGCTGCTATAAGGGACTTATAGTGCTACCTGAAACTGTAAAATTTTCGACAGCTCTCCACTCTCCAATTGGTAAATCACGTTGAATACGAAACATCTGATTCATTTTGCAAGATGCTGCAATCTTTCACCCTACAAACAACAAACAAATTAAATTAAACGATGTTACATTGCTATTTCTATATATATATATTTATATATATAAAATGATACAATACTTACAGTTGTATCAGAGAAGATGCACTCATAAGTAGAATGACATCATGCTCATGAAACATTACAACAAGTCTATAATCTGGTCCAAGCCATGTATACTCTAGACCAACTAGACCGAATGACACGTTCTATAATCTGGTCCAAGCCATGTATACTCTAGACCAACTAGACCAAATGACACGTAAGTCGAATGACATCAGGCTCATGAAGCATTACAACAAGTCTATAATTTGGTCCAAGCCATGCATACTCTTGACCAAATGACACATAAGTAGAATGACATCATGCTCATGAAGCATTACAACAAGTCTATAATCTGGTCCAAGCCATGTATACTCTAGGTGAAATGACACCGGACAACAACAAGGCCACATGTCCACTATCAGCAAGTTCCTCTATCATTTTGTTTTTACGCCGATATCTCTTCCTTATTAAAAATCTGCCGATATTTTGAAAGTTCAAGATGGATCTGATAGAGTAGTACGAGTATTGTGTCAAGAAGTAATAAGACAAATAAACACAAAAATTTTCTTAACAAAGAAATAGATATTTACTAGATTCCTTCCAAGTAAATTTACAAATCTTACTTAATCAGAAAACACTAGGCTCACATGTTTCTATGATCTAACACATGATCCTAAGAAACTCTCTCTTCTTAACCCTTTTTATTTCACTAACCATACAAGTAATGAAACCCTTTTTACTAAGAATACCATACCTTTTTGTGTTTTTCTCTTACAAAGCTTCTCCAAACTAGTTATACTAGGTAGAATTCGTACTCTATTCTCCAAGTAAAAATCTTCAAATCTCCTTGTTAATCTTCCTTTTCGTTTAAGCAAACTTTCTTTTTTTTTAGTGACAAATTTCCTCTTCAAACAAACTTTCTTTTGGTTAATGGAAAACATCTATTTGTCTTCACACATATATTCTCTTTTCTTTTCCAAGTTAAAGCAACAAATACACGAACTAGCTTCATGCAACACGTTACATATAAGAGAAAATCGTATAAAAAACCTTCAAAGTGGCACTACTGACACTTTAAACCTTGAAATTTTTTCACTAGCACTTTAAATCTTCAAAATAACATTTGTATCACAAAAACCTTCAAAGTAAAAATATAACCTGTTGAACTGGTAAAAACATTAATTTGTCAGATTTTTTTCTAAAAAATAACTATTTAATTAATAAAATAAATACAAATTAAAAAATCAAAATTAAAAAAAACTCGAAAAGATAAATAAAAATTCAGAGAATTAAATAAATATTAACAAAATTCAGAAATTAATAAAATTGAATTCTCAAAAAGAAAAATTCAGAAAATAAGAGAATAATTTAAAATATTAAAATGAAATAAATAAAATTAAATTAAAATTAAAAAATTAAAGAAAATCCATAAAAATTAAAAAATTAAAAAATTCAAAATAGTTTTTAAAAATTACAAGATTATGTTTTTAGAAAAATATTTGAAACAATCATCATCAACATTGATATGTTTGAAACTTTTATTATCAACAAATGATATGTTAGTTTTTATTGAAAAATCGCATAAAATTACAAAAATTGTTTTAAAAAAAAAACGGATGACAATAAAATTTTCAAACATCTAATTATTGATGATGATGGTTAAAATTTTTTTCTCGGAAAACATAATCTTGTAATTTTATTTAAAAAATATTTTGAATTTTATATTTTTTGAATTTTCTGAAAATTATATTTAATATCTGTATTTTAATTTATCTTATTTTTTAATTTTTATTTAATTTATGAATTATTGTGAATATTTATTTACTTTTCTTTTATTCATCTTTCTGATTTATTTTTTTATTTTTTTCAAAGTTTTTATTTATTTTCTTAATTAAATTATTATTTAAATAATTATTTTTCGGAAAAAATCTGTCAAGTTACCGTTTTTACTTGTTCAACAGGTCATATTTTTACTTTGAAGGTTTTTTTTGATACAAATGTCATTTTGAAGGTTTAAAGTGCTAGTGAAAAAACTTCAAAATTTAAAATGTAAATGAATGCCACTTTAAAAGTTTTTAATGTGATTTTCCCTTACATATTATCTCCTTCGGTACTCCGCGAACTAATACATCAACATATTTTGGAGAAATCTAACATAAAAATAAAAACAGAAAAAAGTTTTATTTAAACAGTAACATATCAGAAGTAACTTACAAATAACTTTTTTTTTTCAGTTTTTATTAAACCAGAAAAAGTGAAAACGCAAACAAACTAAAAAGGATAAACAAAATGAAAATATATTTTTGCTTAATTTTACAGTGAAAGTGTTCAAACTTGTTTCAATAATACTGAAGGTGATCACGATTTTGACGAAGATGATGTATCGCCGCCAATAGACCCTGGAACGGACATGATCGTCATATACTTATTTGAATCAAGCGGGTCTTTTTCAGGTCTACAATGAGAGAAAAATCCTGGCTGCTGAGGCACTGGAAGAGTCAGGTTATAACTAGTGAGCATCATCAAGATAGTTGAAAAGGTTGGACGATCTAGAGGATCTTCTTGAACACATAATAGACTGATATGAATGCAACGAGCCATTTCACTTTTCTTGCAATTATCAAAAATAATTGGATCCACAAGGTCTAACGATGTGCCGTCAATCCACAGCCTCCAAGCCTACAATCAATCAATCAGTTCTTGCCCACTGCATATTGTAAGAAGTGTAAATAAAAAGTTGATTGCATTTAAACTTACATATGTGAGTAAGTCATGTGTGTGGTCTGTCTCGTGGAAGCTGTTGTTCTTCCTACCGCTTAAAATCTCAAGAACTAACACTCCAAAGCTATATACATCGGATTTTATTGAGAACTGGCCACACATTGCATATTCGGGAGACATGTAACCGCTGGAAAATCCACAACAAAATTTTTGTATATTGGCAAAATCCGCAGCAGATTTAGTTGAACAAAGTGAAGAAAGTAAAATGGAAACATACTAGGTACCAACTATTCTGCTTGTGTTGTCCTGGGTTTGGTTCATTCTAAAGATCCTTGCCATTCCAAAATCAGCAATTTTTGGATTCATATCCACATCCAGTAGAATATTACTTGCTTTGAGATCGCGGTGTATGACTGTGAGCCGGGAATCATGATGAAGATATATCATCCCTCGACTAACCCCTTCAATTATCTTGTATCGTTGAGTCCAATCAAGCTCACCTTGCTTCGCATGGTCTGTGTGAAGACATTTATGAATCACAGTTGAATCTTAGGAGTTGCGACCTCATGTTTCAAGCAAGGCTAAATAATCTTGAAGAAAAGCAATAAATGCAACTTACCAAAAAGGAAGTAATCAAGGCTTTTATTAGGCACATACTCGTACACCAATATCTTTTCTTCTCTGTTTAGAGAAAATCCAAGAAGCCTGACCAGATTTTTGTGCTGAAGTTTTGCAACAACAACAACCTCGTTCATAAAATCTGTTGCACCTTGTCCTGTCGATCTTGACAGCCTCTTGACTGCAATTTCAGCTCCATTAAAAAGTGTACCCTGTCCATTTTCATCAGCATGGTCTTGTTATCCAATTGTTACAGAAAAAATCAATGAAAGATACATCATGCCAGTTACGGAATAAGACTGGTATATATACCTTGTAAACCTCACCATATCCACCTTCACCAATCTTATTGCTTTCCGAGTAATTATTTGTTGCAGCTTGAATTATTCTATAATCAAGTTGCAGAGATTCTATGGTGGTTATCTCATTTCCTGTTGTACAATGAAAGTCGTAGTAATTAGAAAAGAATAACGATTAATGTCATAATCAAATCTTATTAAGCTCCTTAATAATTATTCAAATTTTTACCATCAAATGCTTGTGCTGCATCTGAAGTCTTCTTTATCTTCTTTGCATGGAAAAGATAACCAGCTATGAATAAGAGAATACCCACTATAATAGCCACAAAAATAGCTATGGCTAATACTTTTGTAGTTCCATTTTTTCCTGCGTATCAAAGATCATTTGCTTGAGATCGAATAGTTTCATATTAATTATCTAAAATAAATAAAAAAAATTCTATCTAAAATCAGTAACCATTTAATTTAAGTTTAAAAATAAACTTTCCCTAATCGAAATGCTAATTCCCAGAAACTACTGCAAACTAATAGAAGAAGAAGAAGAAGAAAGACTTAACCAGGTCGTGGAGTAGATGACACCGGAGAAGTGGAGGCAGGGAGAGGCGGTGTTCTAATGGCAGTTTCATTATAGAATGCGTAAAGCTCGTACCTTGAATTACAGCTTGGCCTGAAATTCCTTGCACCGATTATGTTAAGAGGATTGAAACTGATAGATTTTTGCAGACATCTCAAACATTCATATCGTGTAAGATCAGGAGTGCACTGAACCAGTACGAACAAGGTCTGGAGTGAAGTCCAGTTGGCCTTTAAAGTATAAAACTTTCTAGAACTGTTAGCTGCCTCAACCGCAGCTTCGTTCATCGTGAAGGACACCAAATCTTGGAACCGGTCTGCTTGGTTAGAAGAAATATTATTGGGATTAAACTTGTAGTATATTTCGTTGTATGTAAGGGTCGATAGTATATTCTGGTGAGAGTATCTGAGCATGCACTCCTCGTAATAAAGAGTGGATTCTCTTCCTTTCGGACATCGAACTAAGGTTTCCTGGACAGAAAGGGCGACACAGTTTCGGCAAACTTCTGGCGAGAGGTCTCCCCGGCAAAGGAAAAGTCCGGTGACCCTATCGGGTGCTTGTCCGGTGGTAGCATTTTGGAATCCGGTGGAATAAGATGCATTGGGTGAAGAGAGAGAGGACAAGAGTTTTTTGAGATTAGTAAAGTAGGTGCTGTTCTTAGAAAACGTTGTCGTACTTGGACAAATGTTGGATAAGAACGATGAAGTGTGGTATGGGTCTTGAGCCGAAGCTCTCAAACTAGTAAGGAAGTAGAAAATAAAAAGGAAGATGAAAGACATGGTTCTACGTCATTGATTTGCTTTTTGATACAAGAAGCTCCCATTTATATAATGAATTAATTTTTCTGTCTCTTTGATTTCTGAAAAGTAGATGAACTTGTAACAGGGGATGGTTTGTGGCGACGACCATAAGTCAGTCAAAGTAAACGCCTCTCTTTTATAACTAAAATAAAAGTTTTTTTTCTAATAATACTTTTGTCAATATTTCTAGTTTTTTACTAAGAAATGGTCTAACACAAGAAAACACTTTTTCTTGCTTCAAAAATATAACCTAAATGCAAAAGTCACAATATGAGCATTCATAAAAGGATACAAACACAAAATGTTTATATTTATAATTATAATATTTAATATATATATATATATATAATAACTAAATAATAAAATATAATACATAAATCTTTTAGATTTTTTATCGGAAATTCTTTCTGTCAACTTTGAAAGTTCTTTTTTTTTTTGAAACAAGATTTCAAATTACTAAAAGAAACATTTTAAATATATATAACATCTTCCTAGAAATTAGGAAAACATTTCAAAATTTTTATCTAAGAAAATATTATTGAATTTGTATTTAAGAAGACATTCATACATGTATATTTATGAACACCTTCTTGAATTAGAGATATACAATTATTTAACTAGACATTTATGAATATGTTACTTATACATATATATATATATATATGTAGCATATTCATAATGTTTAAGAAAACATTCATAAATATGTATTACATTTTCATACAATTTTAGAAAAACTTCATATTTGGGAAGAAGTTTCTGAATATGTCAACATGTTCCTAAAATTAATAAAAAATAGTTAAATATGTATAACATCTTTAAAGTTCTTACAACATTCATAATTGTATATTTAAGGAAAAAAATCTTGAATGTGTATTTAGAAATGCATATAAACTTAACTATATGTATATTTAATTAGACATTTAGTGGTTTGTCCGCGCTTCGCGCGGAGTGTTACTATATATTTGTATGTTGTGTTTGTTCCAAGAAAGCTCAACGTAAGTATGTGATTCTGCTTTTTGGATCTGGATGCTGGTTGAGTATTGCTCGAAGATCCTCTCAAAGCTCTAGCTTTAAGTTCACCAGACGGCCCCATGTTACCAACATCAGTTTGTGAGGGTTTCTTCTTAACCATTACTAAAGAATTGAGGAATTCCTACGAAGAAAATATCAGATGTGTAGGATCTTTTATAATCTTCACGCTGAGGAATTTGATTGTGTTTGTTGTGAGACAGTGAGAGAGTAGGTGTTAACATACTCTTTAAGTGTTCAGTTTCAGTAGTTTGTTTCGTACATCCGATGAGTTTACCTGTTTTATTCATCTGCAACGGTTTTCTTAATTATTGTTAGGTGTGGGCATGAGTTGTTTTGTCGAATGTTCTTACTGAGAACATCAAGTTTTAATATACTGGCCTGAACACAACTCGTACCAACCTCTTTTTAAATATGTTACAATAACCCTGTTTGGGGCATGATCGTCGCGTCTAGCGTCAGCCACAAGAAGAAAAACACGCTAAGAGTGGTGGTGAGAAAAAAATTGTCACCGGTTTGAATTACAGTAGTGACCAGCATGAGTTGTAACTATCGCCGTTGTGAGTAGTAACTGACGCTAGATTTATTTGTGTTAGTGCTCTCTCTGCAATCTCGTTAAAGCATCAAAAATACATGGACTTTTGTGTCGCTGACGCTAGATGTGGTGTTTATCAAAAGAACAGGGCTAATATATGTCGATGTCTAGAATCACAATCTCCCTATTCCTCTCTCTTTTCAATTGCTTAAAATAGCATGTGTTTAAAATATATATCGTCTTCATAACTGTAAAGTAAGTTAAGGTTGGTCAAGGAGCATGATATGTGCCTATTTAGTGTTCGTAATGATTTAGTAAATAAGTAGCAGGCAATTTTTTGTACATATGCAGAGTTCAGTAACCAATTAGTAACCAAGTAGCAGGCAAATTGTTGTATATTATGCAAAGTGCAATAACCAATATTCATCTTATTTAATAATATGTGATTACGCTTTGGTAGGACAATGAAAGTAGTGGCGAGAATCATCTTTTCTTTTTAAAAGGCAAAATATCTGAGACGGTGCATTTTCGAATTAAGTAAACATAAATGCAAAATATGTCAAAGATTTGAAGTACTCAGACTTCAGTGTCTGGGAATATTATTTTCCAAAGAAAAAGCAACGAGCAGGTCATTTTGTTTTGTAATTGAAGCTCCACTTCTTAAGTCAGTCCATGGCTTCTCTCCAGAGCAACCATCCCTGTAGACCTAGTAGAAGGTCCCAATCCTGGGGTCTTTTCCACCACCGGCTTTGACAAGCAACCAGATGCAATAATATAAGTAATATACCAAAAATAGAAACATTAGAGTGCTAGTAGCTAACAAATATATACATGCTTGTTGGAGACGCGGAAGAAGGTATACTGGTCAGGTTAGTGATTTTAGTGTCAAAGGTAACAAAATTCTAAGTCTCCTTAGCATCAGAGACACTCATCTGTACACAGTCTGTAGCAATTATTATTCAAAGCAACATCTTAATTTAGAACCCTAGATTGGTGGTGGATTTCTGAATTAAAAGTAACAAAGGTGGCTTTGGTCAGGATATATTACCTTAAAACTCCAACAACGTTCTCCTCATTGCATAAGCACATGTGAATGATGTCAACCCACGCTGCAATTTGCGCTAGCACTTGGAGCATGAAATGTAGCACCATCCATTTGTTGTTTCATTTCCACTCACAACTCCAGTGCAAATGAACTCTGTAGACAGTGATTATTGTGATTTAGCAGAGCCACATATTGAGCAGTTATACTATAGTGAGGCCGAGCGTTGTAATTTTATGACAATACCTGAGGGGGAGATTTCAGAACGTATTCATTAAGCTTGGCCAAAGTCAACCGTTCAATTTTCTTGACGCCACAGACTTCTTCGGTTTGGAGCTATGATAGTGAGAAAAAAAATACTAACCTTGTTGTCATGAAATGCTTGTGCTAATTCTTCCCTTACTTCACTCTCTACTCAATAAAAATATTCCTTTTCAAGTGCTTATTGAACTTATGCCGCCTAAATACTAATCGAATCAGAGGGAGTGAGATTTAGAATATGAAGTTAAATCAGCATCGCAAGATCTCCATTAAGAAAAAGGAAGAGATCACATACCTTCACAATATCAATTTATCTGAAGATCATGTTCTTGGCAAGACTATTGTTTGTTCATGTAGCAACTAACAACCTTAACAAATTATTTGTAACTTAAAAAAGAGACAAACATATTTATAGATTAATAAATCATGTCTAATTCACCAATACCCATGGATCGATGAAGCCTGAGATCCTTAACAAAATCCAGTGCCCAGAACCAGTGATGAAGCATCAATCTAAGCTCTTCCACCAACATGCAGAAATCTCAATACACTTTAGTTGGAGTTGATGTTTGAGAGAGAGTGACCTTTCGTATTTCGTAGCTGTGAGACTGTTCATCACAGAAAACAAACACATTTGTAGGTGGAGCTTCAGTCGGTTACGAATGGTAATGGCGATTTGATGCAAGAGAGTGGGAAGAGTGGTGGTAGCCACATAAATGCTTGTATAAATGTATCTGAAAGACTAAAAATTGAAGCCGTTTCAGAGAAAGTGTTCGGATTTGGTAAGATCAAAAGGACACGGCGACTCGACTTGTGATTCTCGAGTTGAAACAAATCCTACATATTTTGGGTCAGTATGAGAAATAAATTAAAGGCCCAATGAATATTATAATTTTTACAATATGTTCACCGTAACATAACTCTCAGCAAAAGAACACCATTTGATGATTAAAAAAATATTGCCACCTGTCACAATTTACCCCATTCTAAAAAATGAGGTGGAGAGCTATGGAGAGAGAGAAGTCTACTTTATTTATAAAAGATTCATGAATTCTATAAAATCTTCTTAAAGATTTGGAAAACCTTCATACATTTGTATTTAAGAATACATTCTTGACTGCGTAATTAATAATACATTCTCCACCTTCAGATGCTCTTATTATTGCGACTCAAAATGATGATGATCAGAATATTGAGGATGCTATGCTTGAAGATCTGCAAGGTGATGCATTCGGTCCACCAATCGGTTTCCATGTATTAATTTTAAGAATTCGTCGCTTCTCTTTAGAAAAAGGGTCCCATGACATACAAAGCAGGAAATCAAATTCACTTTGAGAATTGATAATGAAGGAGGAATGAGAACGTATTTGGAGATACCAAAGGATATAAGTGGTCCAGAGTGCAAATTATTTGCTTTCCTAAAGGACAGACTGGAGCGTTGAATCAATGGATGTCTGCTCGATGGCTAAAAAAAGGTGCAAAGAGATTCATATATAATCTATAGCTTTGGCCCTTCTGACATATGTTATATCTAAATTTCTTTTCCTATTGGAGATTTTTGAAAAACTAGCTAGTGCTATTGCACGTTTCTGGTGGAGTTCTAACACACCAAAAAGAGGGATGCACTGGGCAAAATGAGAGATAATGTGTTGTCATAAATAGGAAGCCTGTATTGGCTTCATATTGATTCATGAATTTAATCAAGCGCTATTTGTGAAGCAATTGTGGAGGATAATACAATTCCCAGATAGTCTTTTTGCGAGAGTCTAACGAGGACGATACCACCGACTATGCTCGCCTTTGCGTGCACAAGAAGCTCATAATCCTTCATATGTCTAGACGAGTTTGATGGTAGCTAAACCTTTCCTGACAATAGCAATCAGACAAAAAGTTTATTGAGGATATTAGATAAATGTTTGGGAAGATCCTTGGATTCCTATGATCCCTGCGACCTGCACGATCTTCTAAAGCAGTGGTTCATCCTCGAATGACAGTCAATGTTTTAATCCATGGCACACCAAAGGAATGGAATGTTGAGATGTTGGAAAATTTGGTAGCTAACAAGGATATATCTCTTATTTGGAGTTTGACCATAAGCCAATGATAAATATACTTGGAGCTATATGAAGAGTGGGATGTATATGGTCACATCAGGCTACTGGGTAGTAAGGAACATCCTCCGCCAGGAACCAAAAGTAATAGTATTGGAGTCAAGTATCACGAAACTTCAAGCTTTCATTGGGAAAATCAACGCTCCATTGAAGATGTGACATCTAATTTGGTAAATGGCATCTGGAGTAACATGAACTATGTAGTTGTCAGTCTTGTACTCCTGTAATTTGCCAAGTAATATTCAAGTTATTTGTTTGTTTCGTAGTCATTGTTTGTGAATAATTCTATATCTCCGAAATGATATGTTCTTTATTGTGTTCTTGATGAAAAATATAGACAACAGTTAATGACAAAAGGCTTGTCAATTTCCATGATTTTCTAGTTCTTGTACTTCCTTGATCTAAGCATACAGAGGTTTTATACGTTTGATTTATTTTATTTTAACTACATTTTAAATGTCTTGGCATTAATTTCTATTTTCTTGAATCATGTTTCTGTTGACGTTAATTTTCAATATTCTTGTGGTGCAGGTTTACTTTTCTGGTGTAGGACACTTCGACTCCTATATATATGCCTTTAAACTTTGATAACGTTTTCCACATGTTCTGGATTTCTGTTTTATGTTTTAAAAGGTCTTAATTTTTAAATAAAAAATTACATGTTAGCCCCATCTGAACTAAATGATTCCTTAGAAGTTGAGGCCTTCCAAACACATAGGTCTCTAAAATCACTAAAACTCATAAAGGAGTTTTCATTATTACAGAATGGATGTGTCTCATGAAGTCCTATCCGTGATTGTGGAGACCAATCTGTTTAAAACTCTAAAACTCATAAAAATTCCTATTCGATATAGAAACAGAGGGTCAAAACAGAAAATAGGAAAAACACATTTTCATTATTACCAAAAAGATGTGGTCACTTTCAGAATCATAGAAGAAATCATCATTCTCTTCTTCTGCATCGTCTATTTCATCACCATTAAATGCACCTGCTGCAACAACCACCGCTTTTCTTGGTTTTTCCATGCGTTCGACGGGAAAATCTATTCTTAGACTAGATGTCGCTGTCACTAATAAGACTCGTGGGTTCATTTATGGTGTTGGTGTTGTTTCTAGATCTGTGCTTAGAAACGGATTCTCTGAGAAATGAAAAGACGAGTTTAATGTCCGGGTGTCTTGTACATCACATCTGTGGAAAACATGTGCATGAAACATACAAAAAATGTTTTTGAATTTTAAAAAAGAAGAACAGTAAGAGGCCGAGAAAGCCCGATTCCTCACGATCCGCAAGAAAGCCCACTGGGTCGTCATTTTCCCATAAACAACTCACCGTAGCAACCTCACATCCTCCGAGCACTGAGAATTTTAACGTCGTCGATCACCGGCCCACACAGGCTCGAGAAATCGTCGTTCCTCATCGCGTAAAACGTGCTGTAAAATATAATCCTAGTCCTATCCGAGACGGCGACGAACTTCAGGGACGCTTGCTTGAATCCACCTTTCCCTTTCGATTCGTACGGTACTTGAGCAAGTATTTCCCGGCGAAAGCTTCGACGATCATAGATCCCGCGGAAGCGTTGCTCGCGTCTCCGACGGTGAAGGTGAGAACGTAGATTTTCCCGGGCTTTGTGCGGACGATTTGTGCAACGGCGCTTTTTTTCCGGCGACGATTTCGACGGCGCGACAGCCTTGAGGGACGGAGAAATGGTCGGAGACGATGTATTTAACGGCTTTGAGAGATTCGACCATCCATCCTGGTAACGAGAGTGGTTGTTGACGGTGTTAGGTGGGATTAAAACTCCTGATGACGTGTTGGGTAAAACCCATGGACCTTCTTCGTATCTTCCGTTCATTAGAATGTTCTCTGCAAATAAACCCCACAATTTTTAGAAAAGAAGGACACGTGTCGCACTTATATTAAGCGATTTTCTGACGTGGCTGCAGAGAAGGGAAGCAACATTTCTTTATATATATAGATATAGATGACTGTTTTCCCCGGTAATTGCATAGCAAGAAATTCACATATCTATGTGAACATTACCAATTAGGATTCACGTGTCATAGCATACCCATGAGTTTATCTTCATGCTTTTGAACCACGTCCTTCTACTCATAAGTAGAATGACATCATGCTCATGAAACATGGTGCGGCCTGGATAGGCTTGTTCTCCACGGATCACTTGAAGGGGATGGATAGAGGGTTGATCACGAGACTACTAGCACTCGGATCTGATGATGAACTGCTCTCCTTGGCGATGGTGATGCCTCAGAGATGTGTTGCTACTCAATGACACAAGATTACCTTGTATTGTCGTTGATGGATCACAAGGAATTCCTTCCTTTAGATGAAGATCAATGTTCCTTTTGCTGAACAGAGAAAGCAGAAGACGAGACAAGCAAGTGCTTAAAAGATTTCGAGTTTATTGAATGAGTTTCAAGCTGCCTGCGGCGCTTGCTTAAATAGAAAGCTACATCTAACCCTAAACCTAAACCGAGATGGTTTTGGTTTTGTCTAACCCTAAACCTAAACCGAATTGAAATTGGTTTTGTCTAAACCTAACCCTAAACCCAATTGAAATTGGTTTACTACTCTGAATCGAAAATCCTAATCCTAATTGTCTTTGGTTTGCTGGTTCAATTTAAGTACAAATCGAAATCACATTAAACCAACATGCTGGTTCTTCACTCTTGATCGATTCCTCCTCTTGTCTCACGTGTTCAAGCAGAGCTAGCAAAGCTTGCCTCTGAGCCTTTGTCTTTGATCTTGTAATCGGTCCAACTGAGAAGATCAAGTCATCTTGAGCTGCATTCTGATCCATCTCTTCCTCTCCACTCATCCAGTCGGCTACATAGGGGTCTACTTGTTCTAGTTCCTCCACCAGCTCCTGGATCTCTCCCTGGTAAGCCTCCTCTTCTGGTTCCTTGGTGTCTTGGCAATTGGATTGACTAGAGGTTGCATTTGACCCAATGGTGGTCACACCATCCCCTCCTCCTTTAAAAGGATTTGACCTCAAATCCGATTCATCTGCCACAAAAGGACTCAAGTCAGAAACGTTGAATGTTGAGCTAATGTTGTACTTACCTTCGAGATCAATCTGATAAGCATTGTTGTTGATCCTCTTGAGTACTTTGAATGGACCGTCTGACCTTCCCAACAGCTTGGACTTTCTCTCATTAGGAAACCTTTCCTTCCTGAGATGGATCCACACGAGATCACCTGGTTCTAGCACCAACTCTCTCCTGCCTTTGTTCTTCTTTCTTGCATACATTTTGGTGCGGTCCTCTATGTTTCTCCTGACCTGTTCATGCAAAGACCTAACAAACTCGGCCTTCTTCTGACCATCAAGGTTAGTCTGCTCTTTCAAAGGTAAAGCAAACAAGTCTAATGGAGACAAGGGATTGAATCCATAGACGGCTTGAAAAGGGGTGAGCTTAGTGGCTGAATGCATTGACCTATTGTATGCAAACTCTACATGCGGCAAACAATCCTCCCAAGTCCTAATGTTCTTTTTGATGATAGCACGCAAGAGGGTAGACAATGTCCTATTGACAGTCTCAGTTTGCCCATCAGTTTGTGGATGACAAGTGGTTGAGAATAGCAATCTAGTTCCTAGTTTCCCCCACAATGTTTTCCAGAAATAGCTAAGGAACTTAGAGTCCCTATCAGAAACTATGGTCCTGGGCATTCCATGCAACCTAACAACCTCTCTAAAGAATAGATCAGCCACTAAGGATGCATCATCAGTCTTATGGCAAGGTATGAAATGTGCCATCTTGGAAAACCTATCAACCACCACAAAGATGCTATCTCTACCCTTTCTAGTTCTAGGCAGTCCCAAAACAAAGTCCATAGAGATATCAACCCAAGGTTCAGTAGGGATAGGGAGTGGAGTATACAAACCTGTTGGTTGCACCTTGGACTTGGCTTGTTTGCACACGACACACCTTGAGCACACCTTCTCCACTTCTTTCTTCATGTTAGGCCAATAGAAGTGTTCCTGCAAGGTAGACAGTGTCTTGGCTACGCCAAAGTGTCCCATCAACCCTCCTCCATGAGCTTCCCTGACATAAAGTTCCCTCAAAGAACCACAAGGCACACACAAGCGGTTATCATAGAAAAGAAACCCTTTCACTTGATAGAACTTTCCACTAGCATGTTTCTCAGTGTTTCTAAAAACTTCCTGAAGCTCTGGATCATCAGCATAACAAGACTTAAGGTGTTCAAATCCCAAAAGCTTTGTTTCCATAGAAGATAGTAGAACATACCTTCTTGAGAGTGCATCAGCAACTACATTCTCCTTACCTTGCTTGTACTGGATGACATAAGGGAATGTCTCAATGAACTCAACCCACCTAGCATGCCTCTTGTTCAGCTTCTGTTGCCCTTTGAGATGCTTCAGAGATTCATGATCTGTATGGATCACAAACTCTTTAGGCCAAAGGTAGTGCTGCCACGTTTGTAGAGCTCTCACCAAGGCATACAGCTCCTTGTCATAGGTTGGGTAGTTCAATGTGGCGCCTCCAAGCTTCTCACTGAAGTAAGCTATAGGCCTCTTTTCTTGCATCAGCACGGCTCCTATTCCCACTCCAGATGCATCACACTCTATCTCAAAAGTTTTAAGAAAGTCAGGGAGTACAAGTAAAGGAGCACTGGTTAACTTCCCTTTTAGCAACTGAAATGCATCTTCCTGAGCTTGCCCCCATGCGAATCCCACATTCTTCTTGATGACTTCAGTGAGTGGGGCAGCAATGGTGCTGAATTCTTTCACAAACCTCCTGTAGAAGCCAGCAAGTCCATGAAAACTTATGACTTCTCCAATGGTTTTAGGAGTCGGCCACTCCTTGATAGCTTTCACCTTCTCTTCATCAACCTGTATGCCCTGTGATGTGACCACCATTGGGTCAAATGCAACCTCTAGTCAATCCAATTGCCAAGACACCAAGGAACCAGAAGAGGAGGCTTACCAGGGAGAGATCCAGGAGCTGGTGGAGGAACTAGAACAAGTAGACCCCTATGTAGCCGACTGGATGAGTGGAGAGGAAGAGATGGATCAGAATGCAGCTCAAGATGACTTGATCTTCTCAGTTGGACCGATTACAAGATCAAAGACAAAGGCTCAGAGGCAAGCTTTGCTAGCTCTGCTTGAACACGTGAGACAAGAGGAGGAATCGATCAAGAGTGAAGAACCAGCATGTTGGTTTAATGTGATTTCGATTTGTACTTAAATTGAACCAGCAAACCAAAGACAATTAGGATTAGGATTTTCGATTCAGAGTAGTAAACCAATTTCAATTGGGTTTAGGGTTAGGTTTAGACAAAACCAATTTCAATTCGGTTTAGGTTTAGGGTTAGACAAAACCAAAACCATCTCGGTTTAGGTTTAGGGTTAGATGTAGCTTTCTATTTAAGCAAGCGCCGCAGGCAGCTTGAAACTCATTCAATAAACTCGAAATCTTTTAAGCACTTGCTTGTCTCGTCTTCTGCTTTCTCTGTTCAGCAAAAGGAACATTGATCTTCATCTAAAGGAAGGAATTCCTTGTGATCCATCAACGACAATACAAGGTAATCTTGTGTCATTGAGTAGCAACACATCTCTGAGGCATCACCATCGCCAAGGAGAGCAGTTCATCATCAGATCCGAGTGCTAGTAGTCTCGTGATCAACCCTCTATCCATCCCCTTCAAGTGATCCGTGGAGAACAAGCCTATCCAGGCCGCACCAAGTGGTATCAGAGCCACTTGAAGGTTAGGGTTCGTGTTTGTCTACTCAGATCTATCATTCCATCAAACACTTTCTTCTCTTTCTATCTGTTGTAAGCTGATCCGGCCAACCCCTAAAAAAAAATCAAAAGAAAAGTGGTCTAAGATCTAAAAACAGAAAGAGATCGGCCAAATCAAAAAAAAAAAAAAAAAAAGAAAGAACAAAGCTGAGGAGAAATCCAGCTGGGGTGGTAAAGCGGATTGGTGACCAAACTCTTTCAATCTGTCTATCTAAATCACTTGGGATAAAAGTTCTAGAGCTTAGGTGAAAGAGCTTTGAATCTTAACTGAACTCGTGAGAAAGGCAGAGACTTGGCAACTAAAACCGAGTGAGAGAGAGTTTTGTTTGCTATTTGGCTTTTCTAACTTGTTTTTCAGGTTACTATGGCTGAAAGAAGAGAGGGAGAGGATGTGGGAGAACCTGTTGTTCAACACATCCGGCTTGATCAACTGCAGTTTGAAGCCATGATCGCTGAGGTCACCAGGAGAATGGAGAGAGCTAACCGAGATAACGTTGACTTACCTGGTATTGATCATGTTGCAGGTGTAGGTGCTGAACGAGCTAGGCTGAGACCTAGGAGAAGAACTCGCGCAGTGGAAGAGGTTGAGGAGCAACTTGAGTCCGCAGAAGAGAGTGAAGGAGACTCACTGGATGGACAGCAACCTAGGCACCACAACAGAAGGGTGCAGGCTGATGACAATCTTGGTAGCCTCAAGCTGAGAATACCACCATTCCATGGCAAGAATGATCCTGACGCCTACTTGGAATGGGAGAAGAAGATAGAGCTGGTCTTCGGATGCCAACACTACACTGAGGAGAGGAAGGTCAAGCTAGCAGCCACTGAATTCTGTGGTTATGCTATAAACTGGTGGGAGCAGATTGCAACAACAAGGAGGCGCAATGGAGAACCCCAAATCACCTCCTGGTTTGAGATGAAAACCTTGATGAAGAAGAGGTTTGTTCCTGCTCACTATGGACGAGACCTTCACCAGAGATTGAGAAGACTTTCTCAAGGCACAAAGAGTGTAGAAGACTATCACCAGGAGTTGGAGACACTCATCATGAAGGCTGAAGTGGTGGAGGATTCTGAAGCAACCATGGCTAGATTCCAAGGAGGACTCAACCGGGAAATCCAAGATAGACTGGAGCTACAAGAATATGAGGACATGGATGAGTTGTTGCACAAAGCCATACTGATTGAGCAGCAAAACAAAAGAAGAAGCACTGCCAAGTCCCAATTCGGATCTGCTTCAAAACCAGCCTACTCAAAGGATGACAAATTCTTCTCTAAACCAAAAGAAGGAACCTCAGCAGTAGGTTCCACGCGTGATGACAAGGGCAAAGGGCCAGCAACACCTGCTAGGTCCCGGAATGTCAAGTGCTTTAAGTGTCATGGCTTTGGACACTATGCTAATGAGTGTACCAACAAGAAGGTCATGATCATGCTCGACAATGGAGATGTAGTCTCGGAGGATGAAGAGGAGCTATCTGAGGAGGATGTGGATTACCCTGTCAAGGGAGAACTTCTAGTCACCAGGAGGACTCTCAATGTTCAACCAAAGGCGAAAGAACATGAACAGAGAGAGAATTTGTTTCACACCAGGTGTCTAGTCCTAGACAAGGTGTGTAGCTTGATCATTGATGGAGGGAGCTGCACCAACGTGGCAAGTGAGACACTAGTGGACAAGCTGAACCTTACTGTCCGCGATCACCCCAAGCCATACACACTCCAGTGGCTAAGTGAAGAAGGTGAAATGCGAGTAACCAAACAAGTGATGGTGCCCCTGACCATTGGGAGATACCAGGATGAGATCACTTGTGATGTCCTACCTATGGAGGCTAGCCACATCTTGCTGGGCCGCCCATGGCAGTATGACAAGAGGGCAGTGCATGACGGCTACACGAATAGGCATTCCTTTGTCCACAAGGAAAGAAACATCACTCTGGTGCCATTGACTCCACAAGAAGTGCATCAAGATCAGGTGCAACTCAAGCTGAGAAGAGAAGAAGCTAAGACCACAGTTTCAGCTTCACTCAAGGAGGACACGGCCAAGGTAAGTACTCATAACCTTTTTGCTTCTTCTAAAGAGATCAAGGAGGCATTGAACACTCAACAGCCCATGATCCTTGTTTTGTTCAAAGAGTTACTAACCACCGGGGCTAATCATGAACCAATTATTCCAAAAGAGATTGAGTATCTTTTGCAGGAGTATAGGGATGTCTTTCCAGAAGATAATCCAATTGGTTTGCCACCCATCAGAGGCATTGAGCACCAAATTGACTTTGTACCAGGAGCTTCACTCCCAAACCGTCCAGCATACAGGACCAATCCTGTTGAGACCAAGGAGCTTCAGAAACAAGTCAATGATCTCTTGGAGAAAGGCCACATCAGAGAGAGCATGAGTCCTTGTGCTGTACCTGTTCTGCTGGTACCCAAGAAGGATGGAAGCTGGCGCATGTGTGTGGATTGCCGAGCCATCAACAACATCACAGTTAAGTATAGACATCCTATCCCTCGCTTAGATGACATGTTAGATGAGTTACACGGTTCATGTGTCTTTTCTAAGGTTGACTTAAAGAGTGGTTACCACCAGATTAGAATGAAAGAAGGAGATGAGTGGAAAACTGCTTTTAAGACTAAGTTAGGATTGTATGAGTGGCTTGTTATGCCATTTGGTCTTACTAACGCACCTAGCACTTTCATGAGGTTGATGAACCATGTCTTGAGAGCTCTTATAGGTCGATTTGTGGTTGTTTACTTTGATGATATTCTCATCTATAGTAAGACCATGAAAGAACATGTTGAGCACTTGAGACAGGTTTTAGATGTGCTTAGGAAAGAGAATCTGTATGCTAACTACAAGAAGTGCTCATTTGGAACAGATAACCTTGTCTTTCTAGGTTTTGTTGTTATAGCATACCCATGAGTTTATCTTCATGCTTTTGAACCACGTCCTTCTACTCATAAGTAGAATGACATCATGCTCATGAAACATTACAACAAGTCTATAATCTGGTCCAACCAGCCATGTATACTCTAGATCAACTAGACCAAATGACACGTAAGTAGAATGACGTCATGATCATGAAGCATTACAACAAATCTATAATTTGGTCCAAGCCATGTATACTCTAGACCAAATGACATAGAAGTAGAATGACATCACTATCAGCAAGTCCCTCTATCATTTTGTTTTTACGCCAATATCCCTCCTTATTAAAAATCCGCCGATATTTTGAAAGTTCAAGATGGGTCTAATATACAGTAGTACGAGTACTGTGGTGTCAAGAAGTACTACGACAGTTAAACACAAAAAAAATTTCAACAAAGAAGTAGGTCTTTACTAGATTTCTTTCAAGTAAATTTAGAAATCTTACTTAATCAGAAAACACTAGGATCACATGTTTCTATGAACTAACACATGTTTCTAAGAAACTCTCTCTTCTTAACTCTTTTTATTTCACTCACCATACAAGTAATGAAACACTTTTTACTAAGAATACTATACCTTTTCGTGTTTTTCTCTTACAAAGCTCCCCAACCTAGTTATACTAGGTAGATTTCATGGCTCTATTCTCCAAGTAAAAATCTTCCAATCTCTTTGTTAATCTTCCTTTCCGTTTAAGCAAACTTTCTTTTTTCTTAATGACAAACTTCCTCTTCAAACAAACTTTTTTTTACTTAATGAAAAACGTTCATTGTCTTCGCACATATATTCTCTTTCCTTTTCCAAGTTTAAGAAATCAATACACAAACTCCAATATGGCTCTAGCTTCATGCAACACATTACATATTATCTCCTTCAGTACTCCGCAAACTAATATATCAACATATTTTGGACAAATCTTACATAAAATTAAAAACAGAAAACAAGTTTTATTAAAACTGTAACAAATCAAAAGTAACTTACAAATAACTTTTTTTT